>JANAVB010015920.1:0-350000 GCA_029216955.1 Iris pallida
TATACATGTATTTGGATATATATATATATATATATATATATAATATATATATATTATATATATATATAAAATGTATATTATTATATAATATATATTATATATATATATATATATAATCTATCTTCCTTTTTAGGGCACCCTCAAACAATCCTTTTGTCATCAACACAACTGTTGAATCCTTCAAAACTATAACGCGTACAACCCTCAAAACGGTCAAAAGGAGAAACCTAAGAGATCCTCAATTATACAACCTATAAATAAAGGTACAATAAAATGTTGTAATCTTCAACACCAAATCGTTCAAATACTGCAAAAGACAGAGCATGCAAAGTTACATACCAGGAGCACCAAACTCTTTGTCTCTCCTATAGCATATTATCGGCATTTGCCAAAAAAACTGAGAATTATCCAATATAATTAGGAATGGTACAAAATCTAATTTAGAAAAAAAATTAAAAAATTATCCAAAAAATAGAGATGTTATATTCTAACAATAGTCCAGTCCAAAAAACTGAGAAGTAAACTACAAAAACCTTCAGTCTGGATGTTCTTGAAGAAACTATTAAAGGGAACATTTTTTGGTATATTATCAGTCTAGGATTCAGAGAAGAAGGGTGCAATGAACTATGGCCTTTAGACTCTGGTGAAAAGTTAAAGGGATATGCAATAAAGAAGAAGGTTAACAATGAACCTACCATTAGCCATGTCAATGGACTCCACATGCTCCTGTAGTTCATCCAACATATTTGCAGGATAACAAAATTATAGAAGTTTTAGACGTTGTTTAACGCATAAAAAGAAAAAAAAAGTGGGAGAAATAATTAGCAAAAAAAGGGTGCAAAGGAATGTGCAATAACAATATGTAGAATACTAATCAGCAGCTAAAGATTATTCCTACCTACTCAGCTAATGTACATGCATACATGGAATGTCATTCACAATAATCATATACTGATGGTGATTAGGGATAAAAGTAGAAAAATAAGAAAAAAGAACCGACGACAAGAGGAAACGTTATGAAAGCTCTACTTGTGTTCAAGAATGTAAAGCCTCAATAAGGATTTATACCTGGAAAATTTCAACAGAACAACATTATTGCGGAGGGCTTCAGCTAATATAGCATAACAGGAGCATGTTTCAACTAATACAACATAACATTAAAACAAGTTTTTTTGTTATCAAAAGATCTATTTTCGGAGATGGAGAGGGCTTCAGCTAATATAGCATAATAGGAGCAGGTTTCCTAAAATATATTTTTATGGTCACAATTCTACATTTAGAAAGAATCTTCTCAGTAAGGCACGGATGCTTAACCAAGATAAATCATATTTTTAGTGGCACATTATATTTGTATTCGAAATATTCTTCAAATTTCTGGTGATATATGTAAGAAATATCGGACTGATACTGATATATCACTGAAACTGAGAACAATTAGGATTTGATTTCTTGATTCAAATTTTAAGGCACTATGAAACCAACCGCCCTTTACATGGTAGAACAGAGGAAACACCTTTTGTTATATCTACTGAACATCACGACTCCAGATTATATGAAAATGTTGCTAATAAACTTTTGATAATAGTTAAGATATCCAAACACAGATGAAAATGTTGCTATATCTATTGTACAGTGCCATTTTATAGGTTTGCAACCAGAGAGCTGATTTTAATAGGAATACTTATCCTTACCTCAATAAAATTTCAAACAAACAAAGATTTCTAGGACAGTTAAATATGCTAATAGATTAAGGAAAGTACTAAAAGATAACTTAAATCTGAAACAAATTCAATAAAATAAGGCAAACCATCTATAACGACTCAAATACAAATAAACTCCATAAAAAACTATTTTAATAAAAAGAAAAATATAGGTCTAGTCTCTCCATTGTATCCTGATATTATCAGAAACCTAGCTCAACAAACAGAGAAAAAATATAATTAGACCACAACAATACATACTATGCATATCTTTACTGTGGCAGGCTGTGTGCAAAGGAGAAGGCAAAAAGTTTGTATGCCATTTTTTCTATATTGAATAAACTAGGGCTGTAACACCCACTTTTCTAAAATGAGAGTAATTTTGAACTTTTGTAAAAGTTTATTATTTAATAATAGGATTTATGATTTATGGGGATTTTTAATTAATTTAATACTATTTAAAATTGGTGAATTATAATTTTGATGTGTTAGCTAGTGAACCCTAGAACTGTTGATCCTAAAGACTAACCATGACCATGGGGACCTAACCATGTGATAAATTAATAAATTTTAGTCTAAGGGCATTTTGGTCATTTTGTGAATGACTATTTACAACTATTTATGAATGAATATTTAAATTAATGTATGTGATTTTGGTCATTTTTTATATTTTATGAATGACTATTTACAACTTTTTATGCTAAGGATATTTTGGTCATTTTGTGACTTTTGAATTATTTAGGATTTTCATTAATTAATGAATTTTAGATTATTTTAATAATATTTAAAATAATGTATGTGATTTTGGTCATTTTTTATATTTTAATATTTTAGAAATTTTTATATTTTAATATTGATTTTACGGAATTTGTTTAGTCGGGTTTGAGTTTCATTTCGTTCCAACTTGTGTTAGTGACCCGGGTAGCTTAGACTCTAGAAGGAAGCCCAAGATTAGTTAGTCATGGCCCACAAACTCTACTAATTAAGTTAATAAGTTTAGACTAATCTTACTTGTTAGATTGGTTAAGTTAGAGGTTTAAATTTAACCCTTTTGGTCCCAAACTTGAACCTAACTTAAAATTAACCAAGAGGACTAGTTGAGGCCTTATTGAGCTTTCCCCCAAGGCCCAAATAGCCACTATAGGTAGGTTAGCCTCCCTTCCTTTCATTTCATTTCATCTTGTCTCTTTTCTTTCACAAAGTGTTTTTTCCCAAATTAGAGAGCTTTCCTCCTTGATTTGATCTCCAAATTCTTACATTCCTCCACCAAAACTTCCATCCAACATTCTCAAACTACCAAGGGAGGGTGCTAGCAAAGATTTGGAGCAAAGTGCAAGGAGGAGTGTCCTTTTTGGAAGATCTTCGTGTCGGAGCCGTGTCCTTGGGAGTGTCATTGGGATTCCACTCCCAATAGGTAAAACCGACCCCCTAAATTAATTTTCTATGCATATTAGTTAGTTTTGAATCCATAGGATCCACCCCCATACATGTACCCCATTTAGATTCAAATTTGAGGCCATTTGGAGCTCCTTTGAGGATTTTAGATATGTGTCTTGTGTCCTACTTGATAGATCCTAAATTAGGATACCCCATGTGTATGTATGTATGCTAATAGTTTAAATAGATATTTAAATTCAGTTTTAAAATGGTTAGAGAGTGGATTGATTTTAGTTAGGATGGTTAGAATGAATTTCATTTTGATACCTATGTTGGTATCCAAGTATCTTGGCCTACATGTGTTTCTTTTGTCCAAAACAACTCAAATTCATCATAATATTCATCCACGTTTTAATAACCAAAGCAACTTAGAAATGTCATAACTTTTAGCTTAGAACTCTGATTAATCTCCTTTTTTTTTAAAATAACAGTATCGAAGTTAGTTTCCAAATATATATATTAATAGGTAAAATACATTCTAGAACTTTCTGTAGAAATATTTGAGTGTTAGCTGTCCGAAAGACGAATGCGTTTCGGTATTTTTGCGATTCTGGGAGCTTTCGGACACGAAAATGCGATCCGTTTAAAGTTTCGGAAAGCTAACACAAAGGACTATGACATAATTTAATCCTAGAATTTAGTGAAGGACCAATTAGTACAGTATTGGTTTTAAGTAGAAGAGTGACTATACGACATAGGCATTTTGTGTAACCTATGAGCCTATGTAGTATGGATATTAAATGAATGTAGAGTATGTAATACATGTTATGTCAGATGAATGAAATGATATATGTATGATATGTATCCTCTTTATATTAATATATATATGGTTGAATGCAAGCATGTAGGAATGCAATCAATGTAATGTATGTAAGCAATGCATAAATGCATGAATGAAAGAATGATATACAATGTATGCATGAAAGTATATAATGAATGCTAGATACGAATGCAAGGTATACATGTAATGATAGATATGAATGCATAATGTAATGCAATATATAATGATAGCATGTATGGTAATGTAGAATATATGATACAAGCATGTATATGTCCACTGTTTTCCCTTTTTCTTATATTTTTTCTTCCCTTCCCTTTCCATTTCATTTTTCTCCTTTTTTCCCTCTTCTATTTTTACATGTTGTATACAATGTATAAAATGTATAGATGTATGTAAGTATGTAATATGCATGAATGACATGTATGTAATAAAAATAAGTATATATATGCAACTTAATAATATAAATTGATATAATGCATGAACTAAAGTATGCATGTATATGGGATATGAATAAATGATATATATATATATATATGTTAAGGTAATATAATGTATGTATTTACATATATATTGAGTTAAATATATGAGTTTGAATGCATATATTATATGTATGCATGTATGCAGGAATGAATCTAATATAATGTAGAGTATGCATATATGAATATAATATATGCAAGTATATAATGTATTCAAATATGTATGTATGCATCTATATTTGTATGTACAGGTGCATGAATGAATGCAAGTATGCATATATGATATGTATGTAGGCATGTATGCAATGTATGTATGTATACATGATATATATATATGCATGTATACAATGTAAGTATGTATGTATGTATGCATTTCTATAAACTGAGTTAACCTATAACCTTTTACACACATGCATTCATGCACTCTTTGACACCATGTATCCCATGTCACATACACCTACCAATCACTAAATCTTAGAACATTAACACATATCCTTTCACACACATGCCAAACACACACAATCACTTACTCTTTTACCTCTCCTTCTCTCTCTCTCTCTCTATATATATATATATATATATATATATATATATATATATATATATATATGTGTGCCTATATATATATAGCTTTTCTATATATCTATGTATATAAATATGTTAATGTGAATAATATATATACATTTTATAACTAAGTTTGTGTGCCTTGTTAGCTTATGGTTTAGTTTTGTACTTGGTTTAGCAAGTGACTTAGGCTATGAGTTAGTAGCTATCTTGGATACTTGATTTGCATAGACTTAGTTTCTTTAGACCTAGAATTGACTAACCTAGACTAGTTGACCATTGTTGACCCAACCCTAGCTAGTTTGACCACAGTTGACTAGAGTTGTCCTAGTTTGACTTATAGTTGACCAGAGTTGACCAAGAGTTGACTTTGACCTAGATTGACTTAGACTCATGTAGATTGCATTATAATTTCAATTACCATATAAATTGAACTCTTTATAACCTGTGTTGCTCTAACTAGGACTCTGTGACTCCAGTTGGCCATCTTTTCATATCAGCTATTTAGGGTATCAGGCGAGTACATTCTTTGACCGTTTCATACTTAATAGAATTTAAATTTTTGCTCTAGATTACTTTACTTGATGCTGTCATATTACACGGATTGGTACTATATGGATCCCTTCATCAGATGTTATCCCCCTCGGGAGCATTGGATTACGGCATGTCATGTGTGTTTCACTTTCATCATGTACTCCGGTGCTTTTACCATTCATGTGCACTCTTGTGATTCATGTACTCTCATGTTCACAGAGCCCCTCATGTATACTTTATGTGCACCCATTTATGGGCCCCCATATGAAATCAAGTACAATAACATAACTTGTCTGGATCTTTGTGTAATGATTGGTGTACGGGGGAGTATAAATGGTCATGTGAACAATTCCAAAGTAGTGTAGTCATGTACAAACTTTCATATTTATTGTCAAGCCGCTCATATGTGTATCTTATACTCTACATCACTAGCCACTGATAGTTACTTACTTATAGTAGATATTTCCTTACAGTCATCGCTTTTACTTCATGTATATTTTCAAGCATTTCATGTATCTTACTCTATAGCATGCTTACATTTTCTGTCATGATATGAACTGCGTGAGATGTATTGTGCTCGTTCCTGTCCTGACTGGACCTGTTGAAAATATTATAGGTAACTTGGAGATTCATAGCTAGCCTAAAGGACCAGTAGAGCTTGGAGTAGATTACTAGTTTATGGTTTAGTTTCTCTTTTAGAACTTGTATTGTAATAAGTGGTGTCTTGAGATTGTTGAGATGTTATTATTTTGGGAGTTTATTTAAGTTGTTATTGTCTTGAGTTTTATATAGTTGTTAGACTCCTGTGTTATCTTATCGTGCTTAGATTGTGATTGAGTATTATCGTATCTTATACTTGTCCTCCATTAGGGGTTGAGGTTGTGATAGGTACATTATATAATAACGTGAGTTGTTGATTAGATAGTGACCTAGAACAGCGTTCTACTACTGACATTGCGGCGTAGGCTGGACGTACCCACTTCTCGTGCCCCTACACTGGGAGCGGGTCATGATACATTTTTAGTAGTGGCCCATGCAGGTCGAGAGTCGTATTAGTGCGATGTCGTATTAGTGCAATGATTAGTTGTACTGCTGCACGCCTGCGGTAGGAACTAAGGAATAGGCTTTAGTAGAGAGGTTACTCAATCACAGTTAGGACTACTTGAGCAGATTCCTGGGATGACCTTTGAGAATCTCATTGTAAACTATCTCGAAATTCGATTCCGACAGTTTCTGTCTACTTCCTTGTTCGTCGTTGAATTTGATTCTTGGTATTTATTATTGACTTAATTTTCTACCAAGATAATATTATGGGCTAGGTTGCCTCAGTCATGGAATCTAGAGTCTTCTACAGTCATATTAGCTGGTTTGGTGATGAGATAGAGTCTAATTTTGGATGTATTTCTCGGATGTGGGAATTTAAAGTTTTCGCAGCCAAGCTAGCGACAAGACAAATATTTTAAATACCATGATTCTAGAGATATGTACCTTAGTTGTGGACTCTATGGATGATCGCTATTATACTTACTAGCGTAACAAGAATTCTGGTAACATGGTTCTGGATAGACAGGTATGATTATCAGATTGCAGAATAAATACCATATAGATGGTGCCCTAGTATGATGGAGTGGAATATTTGTGTGGAAGTCACTTGAGTATCATGGATTAGATAGAGGGAGTTAGGCCACCTGTAGCATAGCACCATGTCCCGCACCATTAAAGGGATATAGCCCAGAGGGACAGGGCTTTTGCACTGACGGTTGTGAAGACCGACGCTATGAGTGACGAGTTAGCAGGTCTGTCCTTCTTGTCCTTATTTTCCATCTTGTTGTGTGATTCCATTAGTACCTGTCAAGATATGTTGTGCTGTGATAGATAGTATAGTGACCTGTTCGAGACTATGATATCAGGACCAGTAGGAATCATGTTTTGCATGCTTTAGATAGAATTTTCTCGACCTTGATTGCTGGAGGTTTGACCTAGAAGGAGTAGGATGATTTGGACAGACCATATGATTATCAGACTGTATCTTGGGAAGGTTTTGAACATATCATCTTTGCTTTCGTTTCAATCTTTTTCAAAAAAATATAATATTTTCCATCACAAATTAACTTAGGAGTAGGGAAAACTTCATATAACTAGTCTAATTGTTTCTAGAACTTCATTAGTTATAACTCTTTCATAGTATAATGGTTTGATAGCTTGTATTAGGACTTATTCTTAGGTATAGTAGTCTAGTTGACAATAGAATAGTAACCCTTTATAGTTAAATCTCTGTTGATTTTAACTATTAGTTCCATATAGGATGTTAGTCTGCTCAGGAGGTAGTAATCCCTCCGGCTCACCAGAAGGATAGTAGGATATATTGATGGTTAGAACAGTGATATTTCGTATGTTTACTTTAGAAACAACAAGGATATTCGAGGTCGGTTTGTTTTTGTGGACTTGAATAATTTTAGGTTATTGATTTTCGAGATATTTTACTTAAGATTGTGATGCTAAATTTAGGAATTTAGAAATGGAGAAGAGAATGTAACTATGAAGCGATGATGATACCAAAATTGAATAAGATGTTTGTAAGAAGATAGAATGAGCACAAGGATTTTAGATTATGGAAAAATTTAAAGATTTTATGGAGGTTATAAAATTTAAGAAGAATA
Organism: Iris pallida; assembly: GCA_029216955.1. Classification (NCBI taxonomy): domain Eukaryota; kingdom Viridiplantae; phylum Streptophyta; class Magnoliopsida; order Asparagales; family Iridaceae; genus Iris; species Iris pallida. The sequence continues at coordinate 8,153 of JANAVB010015920.1, forward strand.
ATATTTGAAGGTGTACGTGAAGGAAATACGATGGTCGATTTTATAAAAAAGAATAAGTTCCTTCATGACATAGTAGTATTAGCTTCGAATAAATTCGAGGACAGTGATTTGAACAAGTTCGAGGATTTCATAGACTTTGATCTAGAGATTTTCGATCCAAGTTAGGACAAGGTGTAGGAATTTAAATTTTTGGGATGATTAAGTGGATAAGGGAGAGTAAGATCAGAAAGAAGGAATAAGAGTTTTAACCAGAGCATGATTCATGAGAAATGCCTTGAAAATTTAGGCCCTGCTTCTAGGAGGGAGTTTTAGTCACCAGACCTAATTTGATGTGAGTTTTCGACCTAGGCTTTAGCATATCTTTTGTGATATTTTGTTACACCCCTTGCTTGTTTGTTTTGATACCTTGTGATTTTCTTGTGCTGTAGTATGGCTAGTATAGCTAGATGAGACCTCAGACTGATATTGTCTGTCATGACCATGTATGTTATTCTTTCAAATTGCGTGATTTAGATGAGCTTCTAAGACCATGATTGTTGGAGACGAGACTCTAGAAGAAGTACGACCATCTTAATTTTGAGGACGAAATTTTCTAAGGAGGGTAGACCTGTAACACCCACTTTTCTAAAATGAGAGTAAATTTAAACTTTTGTAAAAGTTTATTATTTAATAATAGAATTTATGATTTATGGGGATTTTTAATTAATTTAATACTATTTAAAATTGGTGAATTATAATTTTGATGTGTTAGCTAGTGAACCCTAGAACTGTTGAGCCTAAAGACTAACCATGACCATGGAGACCTAACCATGTGATTAGAATAACTATTTACAACTTTTTATGCTTAGGGTATTTTGGTTATTTTGTGACTTTTAAATTATTTAGAATTTTAATTAATTAATGAATTTTAGATTATTTTAATAATATTTAAATTGATGTATTATAATTTTGGTCATTTTTTATATTTTAATATTTTAGAACTTTTATATTTTAATATTGATTTTACGGAATTTGTTTAGTCGGGTTTGAGTTTCGTTTCGTTTTGACTTGTGTTAGTGACCCGGGGTAGCTTAGACTCTAGAAGGAACCTCAAAATTAGTTGGTCATGGCCCACAAACCCCACTAATTAAGTTAGTAAGTTTAGACTAATCTCACTTGTTAGATTGGTTAAGTTAGAGGTTTAAAGTTAACCCTTTTGACCCCAAACTTGAACCTAACTTAAAATTAACCAAGAGGACCAGTTGAGGCCTTATTCGGCTTTCCCCCAAGGCCCAAATAGGGTTTAATGACAGCCACTATAGGCAGGTTAGTCTCCCTTTCTTTTATTTTATTCCATCTTACCACTTTTCCTTCACAAAGTGTTCTTTCCTAAATTAGAGAGCTTTCCTTTTTGATTTGATCTCCAAATACTTACATCCTGTCAGGCCCCGATTCGTAGAGTCATTTATTTACATATTTTATCTCTTGGAATCGATCGTCCTCGCTTGGGCGTGATGCCGTACAAGTCTAGAATTATACTTGTACAAGACAAAGAAGGTACATAATTGATTATCTTCAAATAGGAACACATTGCAGCGGCAGAAGCAGATAAATTGAAGTTAATGAGGACAATCTTTCTCATTAAATAGAAATACATCACTTCTTTATAGCAGCTGAGATAAAAGGGTAACTTGAAGTCACACAGAGATATATAGAACTTTATTCTCTTTATTGATAATTGAAAAATTGTACAAGACTTTTATTGAAGTACAATGCTTACAACCAATCTCACTTTACATTGAAAGCCAACTGAACAATGCTATACAGCTTACATTTGATACTTGGATACATTGGATTAAAACTCAATATACTTACTCTATCTGTACAAAACATTCATTAGCATGCATCCTGACTACATGACCACTGGTGCTGCACAACATTTAAGGACTTTGCCCTTCACCACGTTGTGAGCCCGAATGAGGGTCCCAATACCGCGTGCCACCAAAGCACGCCGATTCCCTCCTAGGCCGACTCGATCCCGGTGCTCCGGGTACCGTTCGAGGAAATAATACCTTGTATACAAGTTTGCCCATGGTCATGCGAATGCGTGTCCAACTCTATCGTGTTCGAATTCGCATGATAAAATAATAAGATAAGTAAAGGCAACAGTTTATTATCTCATCTTTCCAATATTACCCCCTATTCACTTGGTGATCTCAATGATCCCAAGCCTCATTCTTTCTCATTGTATCAATCATTGCAACATTTCTCATATCATTCCTTTCTAAGAGGAATAAACAATATTTACTTCATCTCGATAGGACCTACAACATTTCATTCATTTCATAGGGACAATATTCATTCTTTCATTGCTTATAAGGAAACAGGCAACAGCGACAGTTACACAGAAGGTACAAGATTGGGGTGTTTCATTCAGTTCTTTTGTGTTAATAGCATAACCAGTTCATTACTCATGTATCATTCACGTATCATCTTATTACTCAAGTATTCATTGCTTAAGCAATATTAACCAAAGGGACGTTATCAATTCATTTCAAGCATCAAGTCGCATTTGCAGTTCAAATGTGATTCATTCAGCAGTTCAATAATTCTTAGCATAAGCATCTCTATTATTCAGCAACTAAAATATGGAACATTTGGGGACAATTCATAGCATTACGTTATTCCATTTATTAAGCATGTCGGAATAAGGAGGAAGAAGAAAAGTTCCACTTGCCTGCATAAAAGGGTCTTCTTATTCTGGTTGCACACATTCCCCCTAAGCGTAGCTCCACCTGCGAGCCACGTTCCAACACTTAATTCGTCTAGCCAGCTAAGAGAGACTGCATCAGTCTTCAACTCTCTTGATCTCCAACACAAGTCACGATCTAACATTCTGATCCCATCCAACAAGCCAACCAAATGCCTCGCGCGGAGCGGGGCATTACATAATATACCACTCAAAAAAAATTTGTCCTCGAAACTTAAGAAAACAACTCACCCACCAGATTCACTTAGTCACAACGAGTTATTCATTCAGCTTCAATTTAATATTCATTTCAGCATACTCGGTCATCTCAAAATAGCTATCCAACTGTACCATTTAAATCCATCAATGATTCGATCTGTCTATCTTTTTTTCAATTACTTATAACTTCTTATTGATTCACCAACATTTTTCTTGCATTTCTATCTTGGTCGTAACATATCACTTTGTTTGGATCCATACACATATTTTAGGCGTCCCCAAAACATATACATTTCAGCCAAAGTCCGTGCTAGTGTGATAAACTCTTTCCATAACGTTATCTCAGTCGCAACCTATCACTTCGATTGGATCCATACACATATTTTAGACATCCCCAACATATATGTACTTCATCCAACTTCCATGTTAGTGCGATTTAATCAGCCACAATATAACTCTCTTTTCCAAATCTGACTCAATATCTTTCAATTGACTTATTACTTTATTCACTTGTCACAATCACTATCTTCCAGGCCACAACACTTAACATCAGGGACAACTTGGGCAAGCTCTCTATCCAAGCATAATATTTCTAACATTCGACCAAGGGTCTAACTTAGAGCCAATCATATCAAGAGTTCACAATATGCCATCATATTCTTTCCCAATACAACAATATTTCTCACTGAGGCAATTCATTTTTTTTATAAAAGATACAATCCGCCGTCACCCACGATCGATTACCCGAGTCGGGGTATAATTCTATGCAACAGTCAAGGTTAACCCAGCTATCCGACTATAGATACCGATCCAATATTCCCGTTATGAGCAGTTAATTCTATCTCGTAGAATAACTCACTACTCGATACATACAATTCAAGTCTCATCCCACGATTCTACTTCCCATTATTGGCCGATACATAATTGTAGAAGCATAAAAAATATGGGGTTCATGCGGGTTACAAATTGCCGTATAGGTACAATGGGCCAAACAGGTCCGCATGAAGGAAAGTCGCATGACTGTTCAAAGACATATGCGGCCCGTCGACAAACAGCTGCAAAAGGAAAATATGTGACCAAGGAGGAGCAGTTCGACTGATAAAGCTGATGTAGCTCTCCTTTCCAAAAAAATTTTTGAATTATTTTTTTCTATTATTTATTTGATTTAAATGGTGACTTTTAGATTTCATAAATAATTATTTTAATTAATTATTACGGTAGATGATTTTAGCCATGGTGGAGTTTTGGAGTGCAAGACGACTAGGAATCATGGCACGGATAGTGTAGTCGCGTGCCTTGCCAAGTGTTTTAGCCATGATAGGGAAGACCCAGCCATAAGTATGTCCTAACTAAGAAAACCAGGCCAAGTTGCGAGCTAATTCCTATAAATAGTTTAATTAGTCATTTATTGATATTTTGACTTTTAGGAATTTCGATTTTACCAAAATAACCCGGACTGATTCCGAACTGAGCCCGAGCCCATGTAGGCATCCAGTGTACACAAAGATTCCATGTAGACATATTTCAAGTAGATGCAATGCCTATTATTGGTATATTAAATTTAGTGATTTTTATTATTATTATTTTATTAGAATTGTTATTTGATATTATTATTTTAATGGTTATATTATTTTATTATTATATATGTGTGAATGTGAATGTATGTGTGTTTTGTATATAATTATATATTATAAATATATGTATAAGCGTGTATATATATATATATATATATAAATATTATATATTTGTGTGTGTACGAATATATAAATAAATAATATATATATATGTAAGCAGGTGAATATCTACATATGTATATGAGTGTATATATATTTATGTATATGTATATATATATAGATATGGTATACATGTGAATATATATATAAATATTATATGTGCGTATTGTGTGGTGTATAAAATAAATATATGTGTATATATATAAATATATAGAGTATACGTATACGTGTAGGTGTTCACATATGAATATATATATACATATATACATATGTATATATATACTAGACTTATAAGAAATAGAGAAGATATTCAATTCAACAAGGAGCAGCCCACAGCCCAGTAACAGCAAAGCCATCCTGGGCCCAACCCGAACAAATACCAAACCAGTCCGAGCTCTACATTCCCAGACCCGAGCTTGGCGAACCACGCGTTTACATATAACTGAATATAGGTCGAGAGAGGGTGTCGGCAAAAGCGCAAACCCTAATCTCTTCGAGCAGCGCCACGCTACCCCTCTGGCTGGATGACCCTCCCCCACCCGTTGCGCCACCGTGCGCGGCCAAAGGCCGGCCAACTACGGCCAAATCCGTGCGCACGCGCATGTAAAGATGAGAACGCAGCAGCTGTAGCAAGGGTCGAGCAAGCCACTTCGCAGCGCGATTTTGAAACGATCGATTGATCGTTTCGCGATCTTCCTCCTCAGGTATGAAGTCAACATGTATGTCCTCACATCCTTTCAATTACTTTGTATATAAACACGGTAGATCGACCAGGAAATCGACGCCAAAACTGGCGTAAATCTGTCAAAAACAGAACAGTTGTGTGGGTTTAAACACCATTTTGGAAGGCGAATTCCCGTCAGTCTATCGATAGTTTTGGGAAATTATTTAAGATCAGTCCTAGAGAACCTATACGGCTTTGCAACCCACTTCACAGAAGTCAAAGTGATTGACTGAACGTTGAGAAATCGATGCCTAAAATGACCAAAAACCTGTTTTCAAAATAGAAGAAATATTGAAAATTGTTCGATACCACGTCCGTTCCACCATTTCGGGCGACGTGGTCGTGCACCGTAAGCATCAAAAGCTGCGTAATAGCTTCGTGGTCGTGTGGGCTTTGACGGAATTCAAATTGGTCGCGTGTGCGTGACGAATTCGACGCGTATCCGTCGTAATCGCCCCGTATCCGTATAATACAAATTTAGTCATAACTTTGTGCACGCTCGTCAGATCGAGACGAAACTTATGCCAACAGGACCGTATCATTTTTTTGGTCCTGTATGCCAAGATTGGTCCAATTCTGAGACAGTTGAATTCGACGTCGTTTTGCGGGCCCCACGGTCTGACTCAACGGACGATTTTGTGCACGGCCCGCCGGAATCCAACTCTAGACGTACGGTTGGGTTCGTATCGAAAAACTGGATTCGTATACATGTAGTTTGACGACTTTAGAGACCATTGACCCTGGCACGCTTTTCGGTGCAAAGCGGGTCCAACGGTGGACACCGTTTTTGCCCGAAATTACCGTTTTGCTCCTGTGTCCAGAATTGGACTTAAGGACAGGCAATACTAGCTAATTTGACTATTCTAAGAATATTGGTAACGTTTATTTCAGCTTTCAGAGACACTTGTGATGACTTGGACTTTCTGACTTGTGATTGGCGATACATTGTTGGTTCTCCGTGCAACCCCCAGGCAAGTATACCTTGCCAACTTGTACAGTATAATTTATATACATGTTGACCATCTCGCTATTGTTCTTTTCCTTACAGTCGTGACTGCTTTATTCCATATCTATTACACTTTTCCTGTTGTAGTTCACTTTACATGTTTCTAGTTACCTGTACATTCTTGTTCTTTCCTGTTATGATAGTTCTACCTGTTATACTGTGTTAGTCCCATATGTATTGCTTGATAGAGTCATCTAGTCCTACACCATGATTTTCTTGACTTGATTATAACTTGACTTGACTTGACATGACATGAGTGGGACTTGACTTTGACATTCTATAGATTATGAGTACTTACCTTGACTATGGTCTATAAGATTTTATACTAGGATTGGCTACCATCCTGGTTGTGTGTACTTGCCTTGACAGCGATTGAGATACTATAGATTGTGAGTACTTGCCTTGACTGCAGTTTATAGCCAGCCATTTCTAGTATGGCATGCCAGTGTCTTAGGATCTTCGTGTTTAGATCTTTTGTCTTGGTTCATTTTGTCTCGTTGGATACCCTTGATTGTTCTTGCTTCTTTTTACTGTTACATGTTGGCTTGTATATTATGTATCTTGCTAGTCCTCTGAGGACCTGACGATCTCTTCAGGTTTAGCGACTGCATGGAGTTAGTTAGCAGAGCAGGATGGTAGAGGATTGCGATATATGATACAGGTATTTGCTTGTGATATTCTTTATTATCTTCTCGTGCTTTATATTCCATATCATGCTATACTCAGCTTAGTTTATAGACTCATACCATTCTTGGAGTCTAATCGAACAATATGTTAATGGGCTGCAGACCATGACCCATAATTGTTCATTCTTGTTTCATTTGATTCATGTGGATTGAGATATAGTTTAGACTAGATATGATACCATGATCTTGATAGCTTATACGTACTCGAGTCGGGCTGGAGTCCGCTCGATACGTAGCTGGCTTGCTCACGAGCTCGCGTCCGAAAATCGGGTGCGGGTTGTGACAAGTTTTTGTGGTGGCCCATGCAGGTCAGAGCATATCGTATCGGTTACGTAACTGTACTGATACGAGCCTGCGACCTTGACTAAACCCTTAGAAATCTCAATCCACACTGCCTTGAAAATTCTCCTAGAAATTCTCTACGTCTTTGAAAACTCCATACTTGCTCTTGATTATACTTTCTTGCTTTCCGTACCATTGATTCTCGTCCCTTCCTATTCCGAGGTGACGAATGATCGTGCTGTCTAGGATTTGACAGAAATTCTTAAATTATAGTATAATATTGCTTGATATTTGGATTTTGGTTGCTTGATAGATATGAGGGTATTAAAGATACCATATGCTATATATATATATATATATATATATATATATATATATATATATATATATATATATATATATATGGGTAGTGATGTTAGCAACTAGTTGAATGTTATGAGATTTTAGTGATAGTATTTTGAGGAGTAGTATGACCAAAGGTGGGTAGATGTCCTCAAGTATTCGAAATTATAAAATGGCTAGAGACGGTTATAAAATGTTTTGAGGAATTAAAATTTCGGAGATTATGGTAATAGTAGACTTTAGTTTTTAAGGAATAGTTATGAATTGGAATTTCGAGGACGAAATTATTTTTAAGGTGGGTAGATTTGTAGCTCCCCTTCCCGAAAAAATTTTTGAATTATTTTTTTCTATTATTTATTTGATTTAAATGGTGACTTTTAGATTTCATAAATAATTATTTTATTTAATTATTATGGTAGATGATTTTAGCCATGGTGGAGTTTTGGAGTGCAAGACGACTAGGAATCATGGCACGGATAGTGTAGTCGCGTGCCTTGACTAGTATTTTAGCCATGACAGGGAAGACCCAGCCATAAGTATGTCCTAACTAAGAAAACCTGGCCAAGTTGCGAGCTAATTCCTATAAATAGTTTAATTAGTCATTTATTGATATTTTGACTTTTAGGAATTTCGGTTTTACCAAAATAGCCCGGACTGATTTCGAACTGAGCCCGAGCCCATGTAGGCATCCAGTGTACACAAAGATTCCATGTAGACATATTTCAAGTAGATGCAATACCTATTATTGGTATATTAAATTTAGTGATTTTTATTATTATTATTTTATTAGAATTGTTATTTGATATTATTATTTTAATGGTTATATTATTTTATTATTATACGTCTGTGAATGTGAATGTATGTGTGTTTTGTATATAATTATATATTATAAATATATGTATAAGCGTGTATATATATATATATATATATATATATATATATATATATATATATATATATTTTATATATATATAAATATTATATATGTGTGTGTGTACGAATATATAAATAAATAATATATATATATGTAAGCAGGTGAATATCTACATATGTATATGTGTGTATATATATTTATGTATATGTATATATATAGATATGGTATACATGTGAATATATATATAAATATTATATGTGCGTATTGTGTGGTGTATAAAATAAATATATGTGTATATATATAAATATATAGAGTATACGTATACTTGTAGGTGTTCACATATGAATATATATATACATATATACATATGTATATATATACTAGACTTATAAGAAATAGAGAAGATATTCAATTCAACAAGGAGCAGCCCACAGCCCAGTAACAGCAAAGCCATCCTGGGCCCAACCCGAACAAATACCAAACCAGCCCGAGCTCTACATTTCCAGACCCGAGCTTGGCGAACCACGCGTTTACATATAACTGAATATAGGTCGAGAGAGGGTGTCGGCAAAAGCGCAAACCCTAATTCTTCGAGCAGCGCCACGCTACCCGCTGGCAGGGTGACCCTCCCCCACCCGTTGTGCCACCGTGCGCGGCCAAAGGCAGGCCAACTACGGCCAAATCCGCGCGCACGCGCATGTAAGATGAGAACGCAGCAGCTGTAGCAAGGGTCGAGCAAGCCACTTCGCAGCGCGATTTTGAAACGATCGATTGATCGTTTCGCGATCTTCCTCCTCAGGTATGAAGTCAACATGTATGTCCTCACATCCTTTTAATTACTTTGTATATAAACACGGTAGATCGACCAGGAAATCGACGCCAAAACTGGCATAAATCTGTCAAAAACAGAACAGTTGTGTGGGTTTAAACACCATTTTGGAAGGCGAATTCCCGTCAGTCTATCGATAGTTTTGGGAAATTATTTAAGATCAGTCCTAGAGAACCTATACGGCTTTGCAACCCACTTCACAGAAGTCAAAGTGATTGACTGAACGTCGAGAAATCGATGCCTAAAAATGACCAAAACCTGTTTTCAAAATAGAAGAAATATTGAAAATTGTCCGATACCACGTTCGTCCCACCATTTCGGGCGACATGGTCGCGCACCGTAAGCATCAAAAGCTGCGTAACAGTTTCGTGGTCGTGTGGGCTTTGACGGAATTCAAATTGGTCGCGTGTGCGTGACGAATTCGACGCGTATCCGTCGTAATCGCCCCGTATTTATACAATACAAATTTATAACTTTGTGCACGCTCGTCAGATCGAGACGAAACTTACGCCAACAGGACCGTATCATTTTTTTGGTCCTGTATGCCAAGATTGGTCCAATTCTAAGACAGTTGAATTCGACATCGTTTTGCGGGCCCCACGGTCCGACTCAACGGACGATTTTGTGCACGGCCTGCCGGAATCCAACTCTGGACATACGGTTGGGTTCGTATCGAAAAACTGGATTCGTATACATGTAGTTTGACGACTTTAGAGACCATTGACCCTGGCACGCTTTTCGGTGCAAAGCGGGTCCAACGGTGGACACCGTTTTTGCCCGAAATTACCGTTTTGCTCCTGTGTCCAGAATTGGACTTAAGGACAGGCAATACTAGCTAATTTGACTATTTTGAGAATGTTGGTAACGTTTATTTCAGCTTTCGGAGACACTTGTGATGACTTGGACTTTCTGACTTGTGATTGGCGATACATTGTTGGTTCTCCGTGCAACCCCCAGGCAAGTATACCTTGCCAACTTGTACAGTATAATTTATTTACATGTTCACCATCTCGCTGTTGTTCTTTTCCTTACAGTCGTGACTGCTTTATTCCATGTCTATTACACTTTTCCTGTTATAGTTCACTTTACATGTTTCTAGTTGCCTGTACATTCTTGTTCTTTCCTGTTATGATAGTTCTACCTGTTACATTATGTTAGTCCCATATGTATTGCTTGATAGAGTCATCTAGTCCTACACCATGATTTTCTTGACTTGATTATAACTTGACTTGACTTGACATGACATGAGTGGGACTTGACTTTGACATTCTATAGATTATGAGTACTTACCTTGACTATGGTCTATAAGATTTTATACTAGGATTGGCTACCATCTTGGTTGTGTGTACTTGCCTTGACAGCGATTGAGATACTATAGATTGTGAGTACTTGCCTTGACTTCAGTTTATAGCCAGCCATTTCTAGTATGGCATGCCAGTGTCTTAGGATCTTCGTGTTTAGATCTTGTGTTTTGGTTCATTTTGTCTCGTTGGATACCCTTGATTGTTCTTGCTTCTTTTTACTGTTACATGTTGGCTTGTATATTATGTATCTTGCTAGTCCTCTGAGGACCTGACGATCTCTTCAGGTTTAGCGACTGCATGGAGTTAGTTAGCAGAGCAGGATGGTAGAGGATTGCGATATATGATACAGGTATTTGCTTGTGATATTCTTTATTATCTTCTCGTGCTTTATATTCCATATCATGCTATACTCAGCTTAGTTTATAGACTCATACCATTCTTGGAGTCTAATCTAACAATATGTTAATGGGCTGCAGACCATGACCCATAATTGTTCATTCTTGTTTTATTTGATTCATGTGGATTGAGATATAGTTTAGACTAGATATGATACCATGATCTTGACAGCTTATACGTACTCGAGTCGGGCTGGAGTCCGCTCGATACGTAGCTGGCTTGCTCACGAGCTCGCGTCCGAAAATCGGGTGCGGGTGGTGACAAGTTTTTGTGGTGGCCCATGCAGGTCAGAGCATATCGTATCGGTTACGTAACTGTACTGATACGAGCCTGCGACCTTGACTAAACCCTTAGAAATCTCAATCCACACTGCCTTGAAAATTCTCCTAGAAATTCTCTACGTCTTTGAAAACTCCATACTTGCTCTTGATTATACTTTCTTGCTTTCCGTACCATTGATTTTCGTCCCTTCCTATTCCGAGGTGACGAATGATCGTGCTGTCTAGGATTTGACAGAAATTCTTAAATTATAGTATAATATTGCTTGATATTTGGATTTTGGTTGCTTGATAGATATGAGGGTATTAAAGATACCATATGCTATATATATATATATATATATGGGTAGTGATGTTAGCAACTAGTTGAATGTTATGAGATTTTAGTGATAGTATTTTGAGGAGTAGTATGACCAAAGGTGGGTAGAAGTCCTCAAGTATTCGAAATTATAAAATGGCTAGAGACGGTTATAAAATGTTTTGAGGAATTAAAATTTCGGAGATTATGGCAATAGTAGACTTTAATTTTTAAGGAATAGTTATGAATTGGAATTTCGAGGACGAAATTATTTTTAAGGTGGGTAGATTTGTAGCTCCCCTTCCCGAAAAAATTTTCGAATTATTTTTTTCTATTATTTATTTGATTTAAATGGTGACTTTTAGATTTCATAAATAATTATTTTAATTAATTATTATGGTAGATGATTTTAGCCATGGTGGAGTTTTGGAGTGCAAGACGACTAGGAATCATGGCACGGATAGTGTAGTCGCGTGCCTTGACTAGTATTTTAGCCATGACAGGGAAGACCCAGCCATAAGTATGTCCTAACTAAAAAAACCAGGCCAAGTTGCGAGCTAATTCCTATAAATAGTTTAATTAGTCATTTATTGATATTTTGACTTTTAGGAATTTCGGTTTTACCAAAATAGCCCGGACTGATTTCGAACTGAGCCCGAGCCCATGTAGGCATCCAGTGTACACAAAGATTCCATGTAGACATATTTCAAGTAGATGCAATACCTATTATTGGTATATTAAATTTAGTGATTTTTATTATTATTATTTATTAGAATTGCTATTTGATATTATTATTTTAATGGTTATATTATTTTATTATTATACGTGTGTGAATGTGAATGTATGTGTGTTTTGTATATAATTATATATTATAAATATATGTATAAGCGTGTATATATATATATATATATATATATATATATATATATATATATATAAATATTATATATGTGTGTGTGTACGAATATATAAATAAATAATATATATATGTAAGCAGGTGAATATCTACATATGTATATGTGTGTATATATATTTATGTATATGTGTATATATAGATATGGTATACATGTGAATATATATATAAATATTATATGTGCGTATTGTGTGGTGTATAAAATAAATATATGTGTATATATATAAATATATAGAGTATACGTATACGTGTAGGTGTTCACATATGAATATATATATATACATATGTATATATATACTAGACTTATAAGAAATAGAGAAGATATTCAATTCAACAAGGAGCAGCCCACAGCCCAGTAACAGCAAAGCCATCCTGGGCCCAACCCGAACAAATACCAAACCAGCCCGAGCTCTACATTCCCAGACCCGAGCTTGGCGAACCACGTGTTTACATATAACTGAATATAGGTCGAAAGAGGGTGTCGGCAAAAGCGCAAACCCTAATCTCTTCGAGCAGCGCCACGCTACCCTACTGGCTGGGCGACCCTCCCCCACCCGTTGTGCCACCGTGCGCGGCCAAAGGCCGGCCAACTACGGCCAAATCCGTGCGCACGCGCATGTAAAGATGAGAACGCAGCAGCTGTAGCAAGGGTCGAGCAAGCCACTTCGCAGCGCGATTTCGAAACGATCGATTGATCGTTTCGCGATCTTCCTCCTCAGGTATGAAGTCAACATGTATGTCCTCACATCTTTTCAATTACTTTGTATATAAACACGGTAGATCGACCGGGAAATCGACGCCAAAACTGGCGTAAATCTGTCAAAAACAGAACAGTTGTGTGGGTTTAAACACCATTTTGGAAGGCGAATTCCCGTCAGTCTATCGACAGTTTTGGGAAATTATTTAAGATCAGTCCTAGAGAACCTATACGGCTCTGCAACCCACTTCACAGAAGTCAAAGTGATTGACTGAGCGTCGAGAAATCGACGCCTAAAAATGATCAAAAATCTGTTTTCAAAATAGAAGAAATATTGAAAATTGTCCGATACCACGTCCGTCCCGCCATTTCGAGCGACGTGGTCACGCACCGTAAGCATCGAAAGCTGCGTAACAGCTTCGTGGTCGTGTGGGCTTTGACGGAATTCAAATTGGTCGCGTGTGCGTGACGAATTCGACGCTTATCCGTCGAAATCGTCCCGTATTCGTACAATGCAAATTTAGTCATAACTTTGTGCACGCTCATCAGATCGAGACAAAACTTGTGCCAACAGGACCGTATCATTTTCTGGTCCTGTATGCCAAGTTTGGTCCAATTCTGAGACAGTTGAATTCGACGTCGTTTTGCGGGCCCCGCGGTCCGACTCAACGAGTGATTTTGTACACGGCCCGCCGGAATCCAACTCTGGACATATGATTGGGTTCGTACCGAAAAACTAGATTCATAGACATATAGTTTGACGACTTTAGAGACCATCGACCCTGGCACACTTTTCGGTGCAAAGCGGGTCCAACGGCGAACACCGTTTTTGCCCAAAATTACCGTTTTGCTCCTGTGTCCAGAATTGTACTTAAGGACAGGCAATACTAGCTAATTTGACTATTCTGAGAATGTTGGTAACGTTTATTTCAGCTTTCGAAGACACTTGTGATGACTTGGACTTTCTGACTTGTGATTGGCGATACATTGTTGGTTCTCCGTGCAACCCCCAGGCAAGTATACCTTGCCAACTTGTACAGTATAATTTATATACATGTTCACCATCTCGCTGTTGTTCTTTTCCTTACAGTCATGACTACTTTATTCTATATCTATTACACTTTTCCTGTTATAGTTTACTTTACATGTTTCTAGTTGCCTGTACATTCTTGTTCTTTCCTGTTATGATAGTTCTACCTGTTACCCTGTGTTAGTCTCATATGTATTGCTTGATAGAGTCGTCTAGTCCTACACCACAATTTTCTCAACTTGATTGTAACTTGACTTGACTTGACTTGACTTGACATGACTTGAGTGGGACTTGACTTTGACATTCTATAGATTATGAGTACTTACCTTGACTATGGTCTATAAGATTTTATACTAGGATTGGCTACCGTCTTGGTTGTGTGTACTTGCCTTGACAGTGATTGAGATACTATAGATTGTGAGTACTTGCCTTGACTGCAGTTTATAGCCAGCCATTTCTAGTATGGCATGCCAGTGTCTTAGGATCCTCGTGTTTAGATCTTGTGTCTTGGTTCATTTTGTCTCGTTGGATACCCTTGATTGTTCTTGCTTCTTTTTACTGTTACATGTTGGCTTGTATATTATGTATCTTGCTAGTCCTCTGAGGACCTGACGATCTCTTCAGGTTTAGCAACTGCATGGAGTTAGTTAGCAGAGCAGGATGGTAGAGGATTGCGATATATGATACAGGTATTTGCTTGTGATATTCTTTATTATCTTCTCGTGCTTTATATTCCATATCATGCTATACTCTGCTTAGTTTATAGACTCATTCCATTCTTGGAGTCTAATCGAACAATATGTTAATGGGCTGCAGACCATGACCCATAATTGTTCATTCTTGTTTTATTTAATTCATGTGGATTGAGATATAGTTTAGACTAGATATGATACCATGATCTTGACAGCTTATACGTACTCGAGTCGGGCTGGAGTCCGCTCGATACGTAGCTGTCTTGCTCACGAGCTCGCGTCCGAAAACCGGGTGCGGGTCGTGACAGCTGACAAGTCCTGGTAAAACGTGACAGTTCTGACACTTCGACAAGAAAGATAATACGTGAGACATCGTTCAAAAGCAGGGTTCGTATGCCTCCATGCGGCCAGAAGAGTGTCATCTAAGCCGCATAAAACTTATACGGCTCAGACTATACGGCCCCAAAGTTTCCAAATACAGCCAGAAGTAGTTGTGATCCAAGCCACATGCACGAGTCTCATACGACCCCCCATGATCGAAGATTGAGAATGTTATACGCAATGGGACACATGGCAATCTGACCAATTCCTTAACTACCCAGATTTGCTGTAACAAAATCCCAACAAATCGACAGATGATAGCCCAAGAACGGGTCTTCACGTGCTAATCAGCCTCGTGGCCGCAAGCCGTCTATGCGGCTCAAAATACATCTTATTATAAATGGCAGGTGTTTTCCATAAATAAATTCACTTTATTTATTTTGTATCTGAGAAAATTACAACTGTAGGAATCTAATCTAGAAGACGATTACTTTATCCCTTAGACGATGCGATAAAGAAGACTCGAACTTTGAAGAACTTGGACAGCAACTGGGCAATCTCTCTGTTCTCTCTGAAAAATGACTGTAGTCTCTGATGAAGATGAAGAAACTCTTTTTTATAGAGTTCAGGATAACTGTCCTTAAGCATACGCTCAGGTAGTTACTTGACGTGTGCATAACTGCAGGGACGCGTGGCGAATTTTGATGGAGACACATTAGTGTGCGGTTGAAAGTAGTGGAGCATGTTCAGGAGAGATTGATGGCCTGGATGCCACGTTGTATAACTTCTAGAGAAGTGGATAATTGGTACAGGACACGTGAGAACGTGTGTTGACTGTAATCCTGGATATGGTTGCTGTAATACGCTGCCTCGTTGAAGGAGAGTTATACGCTGACTTGGACAGCGTAGTGCCATAGGAAATCCATACGCTCACTTTATGGGCAAGGAGTCATGTGAGGTCATACGCTCGCTTGTTTAGCAAGGAATCATGTGAGGTCCATATGCTCACTTGGTTAGCAAGGAATCATGTGAGGTCCATACGCTCACTTGACTGGGTGAAGAAGGAGTCATGTGAGGTCGATACGCTCACTGGAGAAGTGGCCACGTGGCTATCATCAATCTTCTTTGGTACACCATATCTTCCCATAGCTGACAAAATCTTCTCGAGCGTCGTGACTGCGGATTTGACGGCTGACAGACTGTCATAACTGACAGTAATGATGGCTTTTGTATTTATGAAGGCTGCTGAGTTGTCCTCGTAAAAGATAAAACCGACTCTTCGAAAACCTATACGACGGTTACTTTTCTCGTGACAACTGTCTTTGCACGAAAGATGAAGTGTCAGATTCATTCCTCATTTAAACATATGCTGTGCTGTCACTTCAGTAAATAATAAAATATTTACTGAGCGTATGGCTTTTAAATGAGCGTACAACTCTGAATTGAGCGTATGGCTTCAACTGACATCTGTCTTTAAGCGTATGGATGAAAATGACAGCGTGTCATAATTTTCCACATCCTACAAGACCCCCTTCAAAGTTTTCGAACTTTATGAGTTTCAAAAGTTCGAAATTACTTTGAACAGAAAGTGGGAATGAGTCCTGACACGCTGGCATGAGTTCATTAAATGTCATGATGACTCTTCATTTTTCGAGATTGGTTGAATCTGATGGAAGAATATGAACAGCCAGCAAGCTCTATTATATAAACCGAGAGAATTCAATTTTTGACTTTCATCTTTTGAAACCATGACTCCAAAAGAAGCTACTGAAGAAGAAGCACGTAAGTTGGGATTCTGTTCCCATGGTGACCCCACTTTTGGGGGCCAAGAACCCGAACCTGTCGTCATCGAGCTCAAGGACGACCCTATGCATTTAGCCAAGAATTTCTTGGGCTACTTTGGTCTGGACGGCTCCTCTTCTTCTGATGGGCAGAGCCTCACAGAGAAGCGTAAAATGTTCGTTGCTCTGTTACACCGCATGGGGGTCCAAAGCGTAGAAGAGTTAGGTGTCAAGCTTAGTCGCTCTGGAAAATAGAGCGTGACTTTATTGCACTCCTTTCCTTTTCTTCCCCTTCTTTTTTTGTAAGGCCATCAGTGCCTTAATAAAAATGGATATTCAAGAATCTTCTGTTTAGTCCAAATCTGTATTGAAAACCAACGTGTATCGATGAATAACTGTAGAATACGCCGTCTTCCAAGTTGTAAGTTACGCTAGATAGCGTATGTCAATGAAATAGCGTATATTACGCTATTTTTCAATGTTTTGTGAATTCCGCTGAATAGCGTATGTCAGTGTATGTTACGCTATAAATTATGCTGTCCTTTAACGTTGTGAATTACGCCAAATAACGTACACCAATGAATAGCGTGCACCAATAAATAGCCCGTAAGTTACGCTATCTTCCAACGTTTTGGAAAGCACTCTTTGAATATTTCCAAGGCTGTGCTGGTTTCCAAAGTACACGTGTCATTCATTCCACGTTTACGAGCGCTATTCATGCGGATCCTTTCCAAGAATAGGTTCATGCTCCATACTTTAAATAGATGGATGAACTCCACGCAAACTCATCTTCCCATTCTTCTTCCTCTCTTCTGAGAATGAATTTTCTATGAGAAGGAAATAGGAAAGTCATGTTGTCTGATGTCAAATCTCTGTGCACGCTACCAGACATGGATCTGTCAATCCTTAGCAGCAAACTCAGCGGTAAGTTCAATATACACGCATCGAAATTTTTGTTTGCTAAGGACAAATTCATCTTCCCGAAATGAACAGAATGCATCTGTCTTTGCTTGGCCAGTTTCTGTTAACTGATTTTCTTTACTGTTTCTTGCAGAATTTTGGCTGAAAACCTTCTTCTGAACTGGCATTGGTGATATGGATGCTGTGGACAATGTTCTTCTGACATCTACATCAGGGAGCTCATACGCTTTTGACGCATATATCAGACAACTCAGAACTCTTCGTGAGATAGAAGGGTCTTCCTCAGATGGTAGGAAGAGCCTTTATACACGAGAGTTGGATGGTGGAGTCAACTCTACCCCGAGAAATCGGGTAGTAGAGTTCCTTTCACGGCAGAACTAGGAATTGTATCCCAAGGTTTGGATACATTCCTATCTGCTTGAGGTGCCGCCGTTCCTCCACGCGCTGTATTGGCAGCAACACGCCATCGTGTTGCCATACTCTGTGGTTCTCCTCTCGTCTGAGAGATAAGACCAGAGTTTGATTCCTGCTGGACACCCAGGGAATTGCCACAAACAACGAGATTGCCAGAGAAGACCCAAGAAGAAATAGATCTCAGTTGTACATAGAATGAAAATCCAAGATTTGTAATAGATTTCCATTATGATTTGTAGAAAGTCTAAGAAATGTAATAGACTTTTTATGAAAATATGATAATGGAAATGATAAATCTTCTTTATCTGAAGTGATTTTGTATCTCTCTGGATGTAAAAAGAACATGATAAATAGAAATCTTGATTTTTTTTAGAGTGTACAATACCATCAGAGGTAATATGGACGTGATAGGATGTAAAGACTCAAAAAAGAAAGTCAGATTTGTATTTATACAGAGGTCAAAGGTTATGAAAATGTGAAAGATAACGAATTCCAATCGATAGAAGATTATGAACAGACGAACCATCGGATGAATATAATAAATGTATGGATGAACCGTCAAGTATTAATGAATGAATATCGGGAAAAGACACGTTCCTTTAATTCTGGCAAATATATGCCTATAAATAGAGCATCTCTTTGAGTAGAAGGATCACACATTATTCTCCTTTATTCAAAATGTCTTCCGAAGAGAACACGAAGAAAACCGAAGTCGTCTCCAAAGTCGATGAAAATGCTAAAGAGCACTCGACTCCACAAAAGAAGGAGACGGGCGAAAGCTCGTCTGCTCCCAAGCTGCCGAAAGATATCTTGGATTTTCTGGTCGAACAAGGAGAAACCGAAGAAGAAGAAGCAATGAGGCTGGCTGCCTGTCAGTTCTTGGTGCGGTCAGGAAATGATGTATTCAATTCTTTTGCTAATTATGTATGTAGTCCTCGTCCCAAGTACGAAAGGGATACCAGTGATCTTCCATGATGATGTACTTCTTGAAGAATTTGTCTCAAATAAACTCTGTTTAAGGAAACTTTGTTTATGATGTATCCTTCCTGCTTTATATTATTTTGCCTTTATTCACTGATCTTTAGACCCAGAAATCAAAAGGACAAGATATCATTTTCATAGAATATGGTACATACTGAGATAGAAAATTCAGAGGTGATATGGACATGATTTTCTATACAAGATCTTTATTAAATCCACTGGGAATCTAATAAGACAAAATATCAAATTCTCTGGGAAAATGATACATGGTAGAATATCAGTTTCGCTGGGGATAATGACATCGAAATAGCTTTTGTAGAGAAGAATAAATTTTTGATTTTACCCTTGCTGGGGAGTAATGAAAATATTATTTATACATAATATTTCTTTAAGAATTTGCCATTGATAGGCATCATCATGACTTTCCCGTCCATAGAGGCAAGCTGATATGCTCCATTAGAGAAGACTTTGTTTACTACGAATGGGCCTTCCCATTTCACGTCAAATTTGCCTTTGCTCATATGTGTCATGGTCATCGGACGTCTGACAGTAAGGACCAATTCTCCCTTTTGATATGTTCTGACTTTGACTTTCCGATTAAAAGCTTTTGAGATTCGGGCTTGATATAGCTCGATATTTTGTTGCGCATACAATCGCTTTTCATCTAGAGCTTCCAACTCTTGAAGTCGAAGACGATCATTATTCTCTGTTGTAAATTCATTGGAGATTGCAACTCTCAAAGAAGGAATTTGTATCTCAAGGGGAAGAACAGCTTCACACCCATATACCAAAGAGAAAGGTGTACATCCGGTCGCATTGCGAACTGTGGTGCGATAAGCCCATAAACTATTCACCAAGCGTCTCACTCCAGTTACGTTTATTGGAAGAAACGAACTTTTTCAAGAGTTTGATGATTGTTTTGTTGAAAGCCTCTGCTAGTCCATTGGCTGCTGGATTATATGCTGTAGAAGCCAGATTATTAATCCGATGATCATCACAGAACCGAGTAAATTTCTGGCTGACGAACTGTGGTCCATTATCATGGATAATACGCCGAGGAACACCAAATCGATAGATGACATGATGTTTGACAAAGTTGATAACATTAGAAGTCTTGACTTCAGATAACGGGATTGCTTCAGCCCATTTAGAAAAGTAATCAGTTATTGCTAGAATAAACCGATGTCCTTTTGATGATGGTGGATTGATAGGACCGATGACGTCCATGCCCCAAGCTTCAAAGGGCCATGATGCCGCTGTTGGGTGTAAGAACTCCGATGGTTGATGGATAAAGTCTGCATGAATTTGACAGGCTTTACATTTCCTGAGCATATTGAATAGTATCAGCTACCATCGTGGGCCAATAATAACCCATACGTCGGATACGATCTTGAAGTTTTGGACCTGGCTGGTGAGCTCCGCAGACGCCATCATGTGCTTCACGGATTATCTGTTGTGCTTCTTCACCAGCGATGCATCGAAGAAGAAGACCATCATAGGCTCGACGATATAGTGTCTTCGTAGTATGATTATAATAGAATCTGAGAGACCGGCGCCGGATAGATGCTGCTTCACTCGGGTTATCAGGAAGTAAGTCATACAACACAAAGTCCAGAAACGGACGTCTCCAGTCTTCAGTTACGGTGTCTATTTGGTTGGAAAAGACATATTTCATAGTAGAATCGGAAGAAGACAAGGACATTTTGTCAAACTTTAATTCAGCATCAAAGTTGAGAGAATCTTCGTCTGGATTATGGGAAAAAGCCAAAGCCAGATTATTTTCAACGCAGAATAGTTCTCGGTTATAATCCACTATCACTTGCTGACGTCTGATTGGTATGGCTAATACAGCAGCAAGATTAGCCAAAGCATCAGCTTCTGCATTATAGGCTCGTCGAACATGTTCAATAAAGAAACCTTCAAAGGAGGAGGCCATAGAAGTGCTATTCGATGATAAGGTATCAAATCTTGATGACGAACTTCATACGTTCCTCTGATCTGATTGATGATAAGCTTAGAGTCTCCATAAACTTCTAAATATTGAACATCCAGATGTTTAGCGAGTTGAAGACCAATGAGCAACGCATTGTATTCTGCAACATTATTTGAACATGATTAATCTAGAGAATAAGCCCTCTGAATAGTTAATCCCTCTGGGGATACAAGAACAATTCCAACTCCGGCGACAATATTGCCGTTAGGACCTATTCTAGATGCTCCATCAAAGAATAGACGCCAGGTAGGAACTTCTTCAGAAACCAGATTTGAATCCAGAACTTCATCGGGAATCTCATCATATAATTTAGAATCTTCTGGGACTGCATGAGCTGCTAGAAAATCAGCAAGAGCCTGTCCTTTAACTGACTTCTGAGGAATATAATGCATGTCATATTGGGCTAACAAGATTCCCCAATTAGCTAGTCTGGAGTTGAGAATACCAGGTTTTTTCATCATAATCCTGATGGGATTCACTCTGGAAATGACATGAATCGTTTGACCGATAATATAATGTCGCGTTTTCTGAACAGCAAACATTAATGCTAGGCATTCTTTCTCGATTGGAGAATAACGCGGTTCAGCACCTGTCATTATGCGACTGAGATAATAAATGGCCTGTTCATGACCATCTTTATTTTTTTGGGCGAGTAATACACCAAGAGAATAATCCATAGCTCGAACATATAGAAGAAATGGTATTCCCGAGACGGAAGGTACCAAAACTGGAGGGTTCATGAGGTACTGTTTGATGTCATCAAATGCTTTTTGACATTCTTCGTTCCAGATGAAAGATACACCTTTCTTCAGAAGTTTGTGGAATGGTCTGCAGCGTCCTGATAAGTTGGAAATGAATCTCCTGATATAAGCAATTCTTCCTTAAAATCCTCGTAGCTCTTTTAAGGTGCATGGAGGACGCATCTCTTGGATGGCTTTGATCTTCTCGGGATCCACGTGTATACCTTTAGCGGTAATGACGATGCCGAGAAATTTACCACTAGAGACGCCCAGGAAGGACTTAGTAGGGTTCATTTTAAGTTGATGCTGACGTATTAAATCAAAGATAGTCTTCAAATCTTGGATATGATCCTCCTTTCGTCGACTTTTGACTGCAATATCATCAACATAGCATTCGACTATTTTTTGAAGATGTTCGCGAAATATAGTGCTCATTGCTCGCTGATATGTTGCTCCTGCATTTTTGAGACCAAACGGCATCACTGTATAACAGTATGTACCGATCGGCGTTCTGAAGGAAGTGTGTTTTTCATCATCTGGAAACATTTTGATCTGGTTGTATCCCGAATACCCATCCATAAATGACATTCGTTCGAAACCACATGTATTGTCGATCATGACATCAGTAATTGGAAGAGAAAACTCGTCTTTAGGACAAGCTGCATTGAGATCGCGAAAGTCTATACAGACTCGGATCTTGCCAGTCTTTTTAAGGACATGAACGATGTTAGCCACCCATTCAGGATGTTGTTCCTCTCGAATAAATCCAGATGCCATAAGCTTGTTGACTTCAGCTTCAATTGCATCCATAATGTCTGGACGAAATCGTCGCTGTTGTTGTTTGACCGGTTTAGCATTTGGCATGATATTAAGCTTGTGCATTGCGATCTTCGGATCTAGTCCTGGCATATCCTCGTAGCTCCAGGCGAAGACATCGATATAATCACGAATAAGCTTGATCATGTCTTGCTTATCTATTTCTGAAAGACTCTCACTGATGAATATTGGTTTAGGGGAACCTTCTTCACCAACATCAATTTGGATCAGTTTATCTTCAGTAGGAGGTTCCCTCTGCTCGAACCTGAATTCCCATTGATCATCTAATCTTTGAGCCCATTATTTTGATTCGGGTGATATTTCAAAATCATCCTCATCTTCATCATTTTCTTGTGGGCCATCAACAGAGACCATATTGATGGATAGAATAGAGCGATGAAGATCGCCAATACTCGTGTCAGAATCCTAAGAGAGAGAATCAGAAGACTCAGATCGTTCATCTTCAGATTGTTCGTCTTTATTGAATTTTGACTCTTCATGGACTATGTTGATAAAGGAAGTAGGAGCAATGTAACCTAAACCACATTTTGTCCTTCCGTATTTTAATGGAGGAATTCGAACATGCATTCTTCTTCCTTTTCCATTATTGAGACTGGTTCTGAAATCATAACCCATATTCTTGATGATATTTTTGGATTGTTGACTGTAGCGACGCAGTTGTAACCTTCCAGTATCATCGTTTATGTCATCTTCTTCCAAGTTAGGAGGATTCTGAGGTCCTTTATAGAAAAATATTAGATTTTCTCCCTTCTTTCGACTGGGGACCACAAAGTATGATTTCTGTATAGAGTCTAATGATACGTCTGTATGAAGAGCTTGAACAACCCCTATAGTTAGTGGCTCTAAGCTATTTAGCAATTGTAAATAACTTTGTAACATAACCACAAACATCAATATACTGCAAAGGAGATGCTTCATTAATACTAGATGCTGTATTTACAACAGAAGGCTGAGCCTTATCAGACTTAGTCAGATTAACGACAAAGGGGGAAGAAGAAGAACAGTTAGAATTTTTGTTTCGATTAAGATCGATAACAAAAGGCTCAGAAGAGGTGAGCTCCCTTGAAGAAGACCGTGGATAAGTAATGCGTCCACTGACTGGAATGACTAGAGTATCTGATCTAGCCTGAGAAGATGGAGGGGGAGTGATGAGTCTACTGACAGGAATGATCAGCGAACTTTGTGAAGCTTGGGAAGATGGTGCAGTAGTGCGTCCACTGACAGGAATTATCAGTGAGCCTTCTTCGGATGATCTAACAGACTGCGGAGGAGTGATACGCCCTTTTACAGGAATAACAAAAGTGTCAACTTTGGATGTCTCATCTTCATTATCCATAGCTTGCAAGACTTTCGAGTATTCATCTTTGTACATGCGAGCGTCATTGAAGTAAGCTTCGACTCCTTTGAATGGGTAAAGATCTGCCACTTCTTTTTGAACCTCTCCATTATCATCAACATATTTAAAGCACTGATGAAGGGTTGAAGGAACGACATTATGTTCATGCAAGAATGGTCTTCCTAATAGAGCATTGTATGAGCAACCATGATTGTCGATGATGTAAAAAGTAACCTTAGTACGAAGATCGCCTATTTGAAATTTAAGGCGAATCTTGCCTAAAGGCTCACTTTTTCCTTGATTGAATCCCAAGATGGTAGTGATAGTGCTGGAAAGACTATGCACAGGTATCTTCAATGCATCTAACATAGCCTTTGGCATAATACTGAGAGTGGATCCTGGATCAATCAATAAACGATCAACCTTCATAGAATCAATATATCCTATATGATATAAAGGACGGTCATGTCGATTATCCTCTAGCAGCATATCGTCCTGCGTAAAGGTAATGTTTGGAATAAATTCCAATACATTATGGCAATGAGAAACAGGTCCTGTTTCCAACTTCTTGAGAAGGGTTAAGCAGGTTTCTGCTTGCAGCAATGCTTCACTTAAAGTTTCTCGAGTCTCTTTAGAGAGGTGTAAGAGCTCGAAGATTGATAATTTAGCTGGGGTATTAGCTAGTTGAGCCAATATATCAAAATTATAAGGCTTTTCAAGTCCCGTAGGAGATGACTTCTTCAATGGTTTGTCGAAGCGGACTTGTTGTTTGCCTTTGTCAGCTGCTGTTGGTTTAGAAGGAACTGTCTCAACAGGAACATTTAAAGGCTCTTCAGTAGAGACTGGAGTTGGGGCTGTAGCCGGAGGAACGTCAGAAATTTCTTCAGGAACTTCAACATAATCTTTCAAATATACTTTTCCTGACCGAGTTCCAGCATGAACTTCAACTTCAGATTCTGGTTCAAGGTCTATGGAAACCATGCTGCAATTCTTTATTTTGCTCTTGGTTCTTTATGTTTGATGAAAGCTTCATTCCAGAAACCAAGGCCAACACGAGATTGATTATGTCTCATAGTGATGGCAAAAGGTGCTCGGAGTCCCTTGCCTGAGTTCAAACCTATCTTCAATTTGAGGTACAGATTTTATCTTCGTAGAGAGTGAATTTTCTGCTGAGATGAAAGTAGAGGTTAGATAAAAATTGGGTGAGAAACTAGAAGTCACATTGCATGACTTAGTCTTTCCGAACTTCTTTTTAGATGAGGAAATCTTCCGAGGAGAAGAGGAAGACGTCTCAAACTCTGTCTTTAAGTCTGGGTGAATCCACATGATTTTTTCCCTTCTTAGTTGTGACAGGAACAAGTCCGTCATTCTGTGCTGGTGGGATGTTTATAACTTCGAGAGTTGCTTTGGGGATAGAAACAATCCCACTTTCCACCTTTAAGGGAGGGAAGTCACCGAACTGCATTGAAATTACATTTGCTGTGACTGTTTTGTCTTTGGGTGTTAATGTCACAGCTCCTGATTTAATCATCTCTTGAATCTTTCCTTTTAATACATAGCAAGACCGGATTGTATGACCCAACATTCTATGATATGGACAGTATTTTGGATGATCTGTCTTATTGGCTTCATCAGGCTTTTTAATTTCTGGCAATTGAATCTTATTACCTTTGAGTAAGCATTCAAAGATACCCTGAACATCGCCATCATCGAAAGAATATTCTTCTTTCGGCCGAGGAGATCTCTGTTGTTGATTTGTTGGAGCTGAAGTAGCTTGGGTAGTCTTTACCTCTTGACTACTGTTTTGGAGATTGACTTCAAGAGCTTCTTTCCCTTTGCGATTGTTGGGTCGAGTACTATTGCTAGCACTCTGATTTGATTCTTTGGGAGCCATTTGTACCCCCAGACCCTTAAAGGTCTCAGCACTGACCTCGGCAGCCTTGGCACTGACGATGAATGAAGGCCAATCTTGGAACTGAGTGGATCCTGTCCATATGCTGATAATTGGTAAGAGGTTCGACTTGCAAGTGTCGATCGTAACAGCATCGGGAGTTCCAAGAGGCATTTTGAGGGCTTCTCTTCTGAATCTCTCAATGAATTCCTCAGTGGTCTCATTATTCTTCTGTTTGATTCTTATGAGGGCCGACATGGTCATATCATTGAGCCCTTCGTAGAATCGTTCAAGAAACATTTGCTTAAAACTGGCAAATGAGGTAATGCACCCATCAGGGAGACTTCTATACCATTCATAAGCCATTCCTTTGAGACATCCAATGAACACCCGAGTAAGGAGAGCGTCACTTGGTTGCAATTGATCAGTCATTACTTCAAAATGATTAATGAACTGACTTGGAGAGGTTGTCCCATCATAGAAAGAGATGGTCGGAGGTTTATATTTTGGTGGATACGATACCTGCTTCCATTCTATCGGATAAGGCTGTTTGATGCCTAACCTTTGTAAACCATCCTTCTGTTTGAATGCCTCGAATTGAGTTTTGAGATTCTTCAATTCTTCAGAGACAACTCCCGAAGATTGTGGAGTTGTGGCTTGTAGAGTGTAATTGGGAGGAGGGACTGCAGCATATGTACCACCCCCAGCTCTAGAGTGACTTGGTGTGGTTTGTACAGGAACATTAGATTGTACCCCCGGAATAGTAGAGGGTTCGGGGTTTGGAACAACAGGGGTATTCAATACCACTGGTAGTGCTGTCTGTTGTTGAGCCTGCATTAGAGTGTGCATAGCACTCAATGTATCTGCCATAGCTCGCAATTGTTGTTCTAAAGAAGAAATCCTCTGTTCATGAGCCTCATTGCTAGTCGAAGGTTCATGATCACTTTCTGCCATGTAAGTGGTAATCATTCGAGGAATAGATGATGAAACAGTCTGTTCTGAATCATTACTGTGTGAATCAGTATCTTTCCCAGGGCTTTTTACAGGAGTCAATACTGGAAAATTGGACTCTCCAAGGAAGTCTTCTGTGATCTCCGGATTACCACTTGGATGAGAAGAAGAAGAGGCTCTGGTCAAGGCTCCGGTCCTGGATCGAGTGCCGAGATAAACACCATCTTCAGAGTCTGATATAGCATCAGACCGTATGCTACCCCCAATGTTTCTGGAAGTCATGTTGACAGAAGCATAAAGAGGTTCATCTTCATCCAACATTGGTTCATATTGAATCCGTTCGAAAACAGATTGTCTTTTTGGTGAACAACAACATTGGATGACAACCCGAGGTTGGAAGTCACAACCATGCTTTTCATGGCGAATATGGGCAATGTCATAGCCAGATGGAGTGTCAATTCTTTGTTTATTTTGCAAATATTCTCGGAGATCTGTAGGAACAGATTGGGAAGTATTGAAGATAGTTTCTGTGTAGAAACTTGTCTTTTGTTCTTCTGTCTTCTTGGTTCCTGAGTGTATAAAGACTGATTAATTTGAGCCACATAGTTCTTGGCATATTCTGCATCAGGGTCTAATATACTTGTCTCAGTGGAACCGAACCGATTCTGATTAAGCTTATTACGAAGATCCGTGGGAGATTTGATTTTGATATCAGTCTTGGATACTTGTAATTTGCCTTTCTCAGACCGAGAAATTTTGAGAGAAGGAAGATGAGTATTATTCCGACTAGGAGTCGGTAATAATCTATCTTGGAGGAGTTAGCCAAAAGGCATTTTCCATTGTTTGATCTAGTAAGAGTACTAGTCAAATTAACTCCAGAGGTAAAGACCTTAGGAGTAGAGGAGTTGACTAAAGAGTCTTTCTCCTTGGTTGGCACAAGATGTGCAAGTTGAGGGGAAATCATTTGTATGTTCTGTGGAAGAGAACCCCCAATTTAATTTTCAGAAACAGTCAAAGGACTGTATTTGTTAGCATACGCTGACTTCAGTTTGGACTTCTGGTCATACGCTGCCTTTTTATTAGCATACACTGGCTTTGGCTCAGTGTACGCTGCCTGATGTTGGCTTTTGTACGCTGCCTTTGCCGTACGCTGCCCTTTGAATGCCATACGCTCAGAGTCATCAATGGCTAAAGAGCCGACTGCTGTCGTAAGAATAGAAGGAGAAGGGACTTTGACATGTCCAGAGATGGTTTTCCTTGGACACATTGACTTGGTTAAAGAACCAATTTTGTCAGCGTGACTAGGGGAAACCATTGTTGCCGTGTTCCGAGAAGCCGAAGTGTGCTTCATAGAAGTTGAAGACGTGTTCTTGTCAGCATGAGAAGTGACAGAAGCGTCTCGGACTGCTGCAGAAGACTTAGGGACATAGATGGAGTGTCCCTTCTTCTTAGCAACAGCAAGAGCAGAGGAAGCAGTGCGGCCCTCCTTCGCCTTGAGCATTTCTTCATAAGCCGATTGGTCGAATTGTACAACCATCGTCTTCTTCGTCAAGCCGATCGACGAAGTATCGCATTGAGTTGTTGCTATCTCATTGGAGAAGACAGCTTTCCCCAGCAGAGTCGCCAATTTGTTTTCCATAAATAAATTCACTTTATTTATTTTGTATCTAAGAAAATTACAACTGTAGGAATCTAATCTAGAAGACGATTACTTTATCCCTTGGACGATGCGATGAAGAAGACTCAAACTTTGAAGAACTTGGACAGCAACTGGGCAATCTCTCTGTTCTCTCTGAAAAATGACTGTAGTCTCTGATGAAGATGAAGAAACTCTTTTTTATAGAGTTCAGGATAACTGTCCTTAAGCATACGCTCAGGTAGTTACTTGACGTGTGCATAACTGCAGGGACGCGTGGCGAATTTTGATGGAGACACATTAGCGTGCGGTTGAAAGTAGTGGAGCATGTTCAGGAGAGATTGATGGCCTGGATGCCACGTTGTATAACTTCTAGAGAAGTGGATAATTGGTACAGGACACGTGAGAACGTGTGTTGACTGTAATCCTGGATATGGTTGCTGTAATACGCTGCCTCGTTGAAGGAGAGTTATACGCTGACTTGGACAGCGTAGTGCCATAGGAAATCCATACGCTCACTTTATGGGCAAGGAGTCATGTGAGGTCATACGCTCGCTTGTTTAGCAAGGAATCATGTGAGGTCCATACGCTCACTTGGTTAGCAAGGAATCATGTGAGGTCCATATGCTCACTTGACTGGGTGAAGAAGGAGTCATGTGAGGTCGATACGCTCACTGGAGAAGTGGCCACGTGGCTATCATCAATCTTCTTTGGTACACTATATCTTCCCATAGCTGACAAAATCTTCTCGAGCGTCGTGACTGCGGATTTGACGGCTGACAGACTGTCATAACTGACAGTAATGATGGCTTTTGTATTTATGAAGGCTGCTGAGTTGTCCTCGTAAAAGACAAAACCGACTCTTCGAAAACCTATACGACGGTTACTTTTCTCGTGACAACTGTCTTTGCACGAAAGATGAAGTGTCAGATTCATTCCTCATTTAAACATATGCTGTGCTGTCACTTCAGTAAATAATAAAATATTTACTGAGCGTATGGCTTTTGAATGAGCGTACAACTCTGAATTGAGCGTATGGCTTCAACTGACATCTGTCTTTAAGCGTATGGATGAAAATAACAGCGTGTCATAATTTTCCACATCCTACAGCAGGGTGCCACACCCTGCAAAAGGCTGGCAGCCTTCAAGAAAAAAACAATATCTTCATGAGCTAGGAACTGCATCAGATAGTCCATAGAGTAAGGTAGAGTTGATAGCACTTTCTCGAGCCTCCACCGTTACCCCCCAGAATCAAAACTAAACAATTGTACTTAGATTGTTTCCTAGGCTTTCTTTCTAGGCTCTTCTTTCTACAAGCAAGTTTGCAATTAATTCCATTGTTCTGTAATACCTGTTTTTGATTTTTTATGGCAAACACGATAGCGACTCTGTTAGGGACATCCTTCTCTTCCGATGAGAATTTGGTGACACAATCTGACGCGTCCAAGCTCGGCTCTACACACCAGATGCTTGTGGTTCACTTTGACTAACAAGCCTTCGAAGAATTGCTCTCTGAAGGGAGCGCCAGCCCATCTCAGAAGCGAGCCAACCCGAAGAGGACTCGCAAGGCGTCGGTGCACAAAACTATTGCCCCCGACCAAGTTCTCTAAGAAGCCCGTTCTACAGCCCAAGACGGTGACCAGAACTCTCTTGTGGCTTGGTTTTCGACCGCAGAGGACCCCACTATCCCCAAATCCAGCAGTGGAAAACACTACGATGCTAAGTTTTTGGAGGCACAAGGGGACTCCATACGGACAAAGAAGAGGCCGCAGAGAGGAGATGGACAGTCTGCCTATGCAACAGCAAACTCTGGCCGCAAGCAGGTGACTCATGCGGCAGCCAACTCTCGCCGCAGGAAGATGATCCATGCGACAGCCAACTCTAGTCGCAAGAAGATGGTCCATGTGACGACCAATCCTGCCCACAGACATGACGTCTCATGCGGCCCTGTCAGAAGCTCTGTGTTCGACAGCCTCTCATGCGGGGCCGATGCCATACGGCCCACTAAAGATGCGGGATGTATCAGTCTGGACTCTTTTTACTATACGCCTTTGGGCGCTAAGTCAAAAAAGTCTGGGGCAGTGCGGGCTCAACCAGCCCAGTCAACTGTCCAAGTTGCTGACTGTCAGTGGGCCCCGTTAACTATTACATGGGCTCCTGATGGAAAGTTGTACAGAACCACCCGCGTCCAGTCTTCCAGGGCTAACGGACAAGATGGGTCTTTAAAGTCTCCCTCTAAAGATCCAGAGCAAGTGCTTTTACTAGCCACGAATCAGGGAGCAAACATGATGCCTAAACACTCGTGCGCTCGGGATCCCCGAGTTCACAAGTTTGGTGCCAAGGCAGAGCAGCTTCCTACCGACTTACGTGACGTGATTACTCACAAGTGCAAGACGGCAGCGTCAGCATACAATGAGTCCCTCTCGGGGCATCATTGTACCAAAGTCATCATCAACTGCTGCTGTAACAAATCAGCAGTACCTGAAGATTGGTAGTCAGTTTTCCAGCGACTGCAGCAGCCAGCACCTGTCCGAAAGGTACAAATTCCATGGGACGAAGAGTTTCCTTTTGCCTCCTGTAATTCAAGTCAAAAGGTTCGCCCTGGCAAGGAAGAAAAGAAGACATGCTCTCACAGCCCGGCCATCTCGTCCAGTACTGCAAGGAGACCCTCATCTGGAGGGTTCCCATCAACCACTGGGGGTGTCTATTTAGGCACTCGATCCAAAAAAGAACCTTCCGACACCCGGGGGTGCACCTTCAGCCTCCTTGAGAGTAGATGAAGCTGGGGGTAGCAGCCCCCTCAATGTATGTAACAACCCGGTGTACCAAAAGCACACGCAGGAGGTAGAGATCCTCCAGAACTCTGCAACAGAATCAGATTTTCCCGAGGGCCACCTCCCTCACCAAGACGATACGGCTTCCTACACTGGGGGTAGAACCCCTTCTGAGTCTGACGAAGATGATATTTTGATATTTCCTGACGACTTCTCTATACAAGGATACGACACCGAGAGTACCTCTGCCACAATCCCTTCCACTTCTACCCACGTGAGAACAGTCTTTATGACTGACGACGATCATATAGCGCTTTCCGACGGACAATGGCTAGAAGTGCTGAAAGCCATGCTCCTGTCCTTGGTCAAGTCTGTGGACGAGATCAAAGCTGCCTTGCCAACTCAACCAGCAAGGATGCTCGAACAAACAAGCTTGGGACCCGCAGTCAACGCAGACTCCAACACGACTGCCCCTCCTTTGGGTGATGATCCCGTAGCACCATCTGTTCCTTCAGCTGTAGATGAAGCCATGGAGGCAAGAAGGGAAGTCCAGGAGCTTCGGGTAATGTTAAATGCCTGAGACTCCTCTCGGGATCCCAGAATACGGCAGCCATATCCCGTTGCATAGAGAGATGTACCTTTTCCACCGCGGTATAAGTCGTTCCATATCGATTCTTATGATGGAAAGACCTCTGCTAGTCGGTACATGACTTACTTTGAAGTCACAATCGACCACTTGCCGCATAGTGATGCCATCCTCATACGACTATTCATTGGAGCATTGGAGGGTATCGCATTCGACTGGTACCACAACCTTCCCGACAACTGCATTCACTCTTTTGACGGCTACAAACACATATTTCTGGAAAGATTTTATGAGGTGGGGCATGAAGTAACGATGTCGTCTCTCATGGACGTCGTTCAGGGAGAGAGGGAGCTGACAAGGAACTATATCGAACAGTTATGCCAAACCGCAATGAGGTTGCCCCAAGGCAATCCCGAGAGCTCCTTGATTGAGATCTGCCAGAAGAAACTGCTTCCTGCAATTAGCCTCTGGATGGGTGACGATCAGTTCAGGGATTGGACAACCTTCATCATAAGTAGTGCTACCAACGTAAAGGCGAAATTGAAGAAGTCTCGCCAGTTGGGATTACACATCCCAGATGGAGAAGATAAGGGCAGATGTCCTGGGTCCACCTCCAGTAACAGCAATAGTGGTTCCACCACTAATCGGGAGAATAAGGACAAACAGGCCATGGTCAATGATGTGACTCCGAAGCCCAAACAAAAACAGACGAAAGGTCCGTGGCCCAAGGTCAATTACTCATTTGAAGATAGTCATGTCAAACCTATCTTCGATATGCTCTTGCAAGGGGGTAGGATCCAGCTCCCTCCACCAAGGTGCGAGCCCCGAGCAGCAGAAATGAAAGACCCAAAGTATTGTCACTTCCAGCGCTACGTCCATCATTCCACTCAGGACTGCTTCCAATTAAAGCGGTATATCCAGAGTCTCATTGACTCCAAAGCTCTGTCGATAGACTTTGAAGAGGTTAACGTAGCAGCGAACATGGTATCTATTCAGTTCGGCGACTTCCCTCCAACAAGCACTCCAGATGGGGTAATACCTGTCTTCAGGGCAACGATGGAGGTTACTAATCTTCCACCCGCCCGGAGCCAGACATCTGGATTGGTACCCTTCACCATATCACGAGGAAAGATCATGTGGGTGCATCCAGACTTGGTGCCCGAAGTTACCCAGGGGTTTCATCTCCTACCAACAAGAAGAATGGCAGGAAGTCTAGAACCTGCCATACAATTTTAGCTGAAGCTGAAGAAGCTGCAGATGTTGTTACCCCGGTCTGGAGCATAAGTCCAGCCCGTACGGGATAGTCCAGCCGAAGATCCTCAGCCAGCAACGTTGCCTCCCTCTGATGTTCCAAGGCCATCTCAGCCTCCGCTGACGGATAAGTCCAAGACAAGGAAGACCCGCTTCGACGGGCCACTCCGTAGTGATATACCTCAGGGATTGGAGAGACCTTACAACTTCGACATATTAGCACAATTGGCTAATACGCCGACAAAGTTGTTGCTATACGAGCTCCTAAGGCTCTCCAAGGATCTTCGTATCACATTAAGCGAAGCACTCCAGAATGCTGATGCCTACTTAGCTCAGGTCAAGCCTCCAGAGAAAGACCTGCCAGCAGATTTATAGAGCGGCGATAGCTCAGATGCAATGCCCAACATCCTATTTACTCCGCAGGACATGTTGATTAAATCCAACTTGCATGATCGCCCCTTGTACTACACTGGATACATAGGCGACATCAAGGTGGATAGGATGCATATCGATCCGGGATCGTCAATAAGCATCATCCTGAAAAGCCTGCTCCAACATCTTACCATCCCTATGCACCGGCTAGCAGCAACCAATACTGCCATTAGTGGTTTTAACTCAGGGAGAAGCTATCCCCTAGGAAGATCCGGTTGAAGTGCCAGATTGGTGACCTGAGGACGGAAGTTACCTGCTACGTCATATAGGTAGACACACCTTACAATATCCTCTTGGGGCGCCAATGGATACATGACTATATGATCGTGCCATCCACCCTCCACCAGTGCTTCAAGTATGTCAATAGACATGGCTTCGTGAGGACTGAATTCGCTAATATCGACCCCTTTAAAGGGATTGAGTCCTATTCTTCGGAGGCTTATTTATACGAAGAATCCTAGAAGTACATCACCAAAAAATTGGAGACCATCACAGGGCTAGAGGAACCCTCAATAATTCACCTCCAGACTCGTAAACATGGTAAAGCCGTACCCCTTGTTGCAACCATACATGAAGAGGTGCCTAGTTCTCTCATTCAAGCTACGCAGTCGGAACCAATGCACATCCGATGCCCAAATTCAAAAGCCAAAGCCCATCATAGGGTCGATGGTGATCCAGTTACCAAAATCCATTTGAAGATCATCAGAAGACGCAGAACCCCTTGCTGAGCTTCCCAAGATGAGCTGGCAACTAAAAGCCGATCCGACATACTCAAGCAAGCCAACATTTCAAGTTCGACCCTTGGTGGTCAAGTTGCCCAAGATGGCATCCCAACCTTTGGGATCGCAGAGGGTAGCCGAAGAGGACATAGAACTCGCCGAATGCCTTGCTGCACAGATGAATGGTACCTCTTCTGATGATATAATTCCCATGGACGGAGTTCCTTACCTCATCAATAAAAGGCTGTCGTAAAAACAAAATACTACCTAGAGTGTCAATTTATGTACATCAGGTACTCCTGAACTTATACTCTGTTCTCCCCCCCTCCCTCCGAGGGGACTCACATTGTATCTCTACGAGTGACAAGTCATGTATAATACCTCTGAACTTTCGCCTTAATGTTTCGACCACCATATATCACGCCCATACCTCCTTTGTTGGGTTTCGTTTCAAAATCTATTACCCGCACCACCAGTGCGCAGAAGGGTAATAGGTCCACAAAACATACTTTAATCTATTACCCGCACCACCAGTACGCAGAAGGGTAATAGGTCCATAAAACTTATTCTAGTCTATTGCTCGTACCATCAGTGCACAAAAAGGGTAATAGGTCCACAAAATTCCTCTGACAAGAAAAACAATCACGTCTATTTTACCTCTGAGTTGTTTTTTCACCTATCATTGACAAATCACCCAATACATAAGAACTTCCACGTTAATAGCACCTCTGAGTTGTTCTGTGTATCTCTATCTGGCCTACTCCTACCACGTCCTTATTATCTCTGAATAGGAAGGCTATACTTCAGACCCATATTTGCCACGTCCTTATTACCTCTGAGTAAATATGTCGGTCTTCTCTTCACTTGTTATCAGTACTCGCCTCGCCAGTACACAAAAATGGTAATGAGTCTCCAAAAATTATCCTAATCTATTACTCGCACCATCGGTGTATCAAAAGAGTAGTAGGTCCATAAAATATCTTTCAAATCTATTTGCTCGTATTTTCAAAAATGCACCAAAGGGCAATAGGTCCACACAAAAAAAGGTCCCCCCAAGGGATATTCTTCAATCAAAATGCCATTACAAGCTCATCAGAGTAGAGTGAATATATTCTGCTCTATCAAAAAGAGAGAGAGCAAAGTCCACTACTCATCAGCGACACACAACTTGTTAAGGATGCCGTCCAGCTCTGCAGTTGAGCGCTCAATTCTCAGTTTGACTCGATGTTCAGCTTCCTGGGATAACCTCTTGGCATCCTCCAGATGCGCATGAGCTTGCCAGTTTTCTTCTAATTTCTTCAATGCCCCCTCAAAAGCAGCAGAGGCTCGCGTAACTTCATTGGGTCGAACAGGATCATGCCCAGCCTGCACCGTTGTGAGACGACGGCAGTAAGCTGTTCTATATGCAGGTATTCACAACAACATCTATACATTTGTCACAACTCGAATATACGAAAATTTTAAAAACTTTTTATTCAATAATTGAAAAGTACAACTGGAAATAAAAGAACTGAAATAAAGTACTGAATTCAAATTAACAAACTCCAATACAATAAAACTAGATAACTGGAAAACATAATCGCTAGACAGTCGGCTCATTAGCCTCTGGTTCTGTGTCCTCCAAGGGGACTCTGGCAACACCACAGGATACGACACCGGGTCATAGTAGCTATTGTACAATAGCTCAGCATCCTCAATGTCACCTAAAAATATTGGTCTCCAGTCAGGAGGGAGCAAGTACGAATATGTACCTCACATTTCAAACAATAATGAAAAAGTACAAGCTAAACAGTTAAAACAATACTTTCTAGCAATTTAACAATTTATTTCTTCAAATAATGTGATTTGAATGTGTAAATGTCTATGACCGGCTTGGGTTGTACAATAGCATCCTAGCGACGTGATACGGCTTATCCCCGTGTGTAAGAAGGGTAAGCTCGCACAATTATGCAATATGAGGGGTATTGGTCATAAACGCTACACTATTCCCCCAATTCCCACAATCAATGTTTGAACCCTAGGAGAGGGCTCCGTGTAGCAATGTGGTTTAAACATGCAGCTTGACAATTACTAAGAAAAATATAAGATAGCATAAACGTAAACTTGCCTCTGTTGATTGACTAGATCGAAAATGTCGGTACCGAGGAGGAAGTCAAGTACGTCTCCGAGATCCTATAGTTGAGAACCTTGACTTAGAACCATAATAAAACCATTCTAGGTATGCTAGTTACAATCTCTAGAAGCAGACCCTAGTCAGGTTTTAAGTTTATTTAATTAACTACCGAAACACGCCTAACGTCGCAAGCTACGTTGGTTATCGTTTACTTGGTTAAACCAATTAATTCAGTTAATTGGGAAAAATAGCGATTTATAGGTTAACTTGTCAAAACTTTGTATTTTATAATATATATAAAACTAGACTTTTCTTTAAATGAGGAAAAACGTGAATTGCTAAATTACCAGATTATTTATTATGAGAAAACTTCTTAATTTTCTTTATAAAAATATATATCCATTTCATATTCTACGCGTTTAACGGCGAAAACAATATTCCAGAAAAATAAGAAAAAGCTATGCTACACAATACATGGTCACAGAGAAATAAAGGAAAAACTGGGCTTATGCCCTTACAAATTTTTTACATAAATTAATTAATCCTAAGGCGAGCTCTGAGTGCCGCGAACGATCCAAATAGTAGGCCGAGGCCCTGCACCATAAATACTAAAAGCAGTACCAGTTCTAAAATAAATTATAACTAAAATTAAAAATTAAAGAGTCTCAGACTTGGTCGTGCAATCTCATGTTGCGGCTTATGCCTCAACGTACAGGTGACCCTGTATCGTTTGCGTTTCGCCGAGGCTCATTCGACCGATATGGTCGTCGCCTAACTGGTGGTACAAAATCCGTAAAATCCAAAAACCAACAAAATTGAATCTATAAATTATTTTGCAAAGACCGGTTTCCCTTGAAAAATAGGTTTTATTCAAATTGCTAATTTTTATAAGAAAATCCCTTTTTAAAATATTTCCAGAAAATTTGGGCAGTATCTCCTCTGTAACTGAGACAACCCAATCCTAGGAGGATGCCTACCACAACACAATTTAAATATCTCCAAACCAGGGATAACTCATAGCATAATATTCCAAACCAGGAATAACCACCATAATACAATATTTCCAATCCAGAAAACTTTAGCACAAAAATATATATAAATATATCAAAATAGAAATACGCCGCTACGTAGCAATAATCGCGTATCACCAAAGCAATGTAAAATAAAAATATCGAATCCAGAAACGGGATCGGGACCGCATCATCACAGACTAGTTACGGGGAGGGACACGGGGACACAAAATTATACCTCAAATGCTCGGCTAGAGCTCTCAGATGTAATTAAGAAAGAATAATCCACGCGGCAGCAACACGGAAACAGAAACACCAGAGGGCACTGCGGGACAGCGGGTCGGGAAACCCGCGGGTCAATGTTGGGAGAGCGGCCATGGGTCAGCGAGTCCCGGGAAGTCGGATCGGGACATCACCCCAGTACGGGGACGCTAGACTGTCACGGTCGGCCGGATCGGGGCACGAAAGACTCGACGGCGAGCGGTAGAGAGGAAACGGAGGGAGATCGAGAGGGGGTCGGGTTGGGGTAGCTGGCCGAGGAGCAGGACGGGCTGCGGCGGACAGCGTCGGGGTCGTCGGGGTGCTGGAATCCGGGGCACGGGTGCCGCGCGGGGCGGACGAGGCAGGGGCGACCTCGGGAGGCGCTGGCCTCAGGAACAGCCCGCGGGCGGAGTCGCCGGGCTGGACTCGGAGGTCGTCGGGGATGGCGGCCGCGGAAGGGATCTGGTCGGAGGGACGTCAGCGGGAGACCGCTGGAGGTCGAGCGGCTAGGGCAAGGCGGGAGGCGTCGGCTGGATCTGGCCCGGCGGGACGTCGTGAATGGCAGGGCACGGCCGAAAGGCGGGTGCACGGGCGACGCTCGAGCGGAGGTGGACGCCGAGTGGTCGCGGACGGGCAGGGCATGGCCGGAAGAAATTGGGGAAGGGATGGGAGTGAAAGGAGTGACGGGGAGTTCTGGGTTACAGATGTTGTGGTTTTAAGAATAATTTCTAAGGAGAAGAGTAGGGAGAGAAAGAAGGGATGGAGAGAGTGGGTGGAGAGGAGGGAAAGGAGGAAGAGAAAGAGGGGGTCGTGGGAGAGCTGGTCCAGCGGCTGAGTGGGGAAAAATAGGTTTTAGGATTAAAAAAATATATATTTTTTCTCTTATCCAAAAATAGAATTATATATATATATATATATATATATATATATATATATATATATATTTTATATATATATATATATATATATATATATATATAAGGCTATTATTTAATTAAAAGGTTTTAAGGATGGATTCAGGACTGGAAACGAAATTAGGTTCAGGAAACGAAAGTCGGGTTCGAGTTCGGGGTCGAACCCCGGACACGGGATTGGGGACAAGCCACAAACAAAATCCAATAATTAATTTTAAAAATAATAATTTCCTGATCCGACTAATATAATAATAATAATAATAATAATAATAATAATAATAATAATAATAATTATAATAATAATAATAATAGAACTAAGACTAAGATTACGCTATAGACAAATAAAATTCAACAATTAATAATTCTAGAAATTTTGGGTTTCACAGCAAGAGTGACGGTCTCCTCACGAGTCAAGCAAATCTCTCCCTCCCGGCTCAGCTTGTCATACTTGAGGGTCAACTCCCGGAGATCCTTCTCCAAGGCGGGCTTAGTCGCCTCTTGAATAGCCTTCACCTTTTCCACGGCTGATGCAAGGAAAGCACGCTTCCGCTCCACCACGGCCGGCACATCGGCCTGTCGCAGTTTCTGTAACTGGATTAGGCACTGATTGGCCTCTGCCAGCTTATGTTCCAGTTGGACGGCCGTCCCTTCCCCACCCGGAAGCATCTTCAGTAGGGCAATCTGGCCTTGGGAGCAGTGGTGGGCCACAGCAAATAGAGTCCCTCTCCTTAAAGCAGCCTCGACTGCCGTCTCAAATGGTGATAAAAGCTCTCGATAACATCCCTTGCTGACTCGTCCAAATTCTCCAGAAAGGACGGCGTCGACAGGATAGCACCTAGGGGAGCTGAAGGCGTCTGGGAAGGAATCATACTTGAACTCGATGACCATGTTATAAGGGAAGAAATTTCGGGCGACGAGCCTCCCGCACAACAATAATCTCCTTTTCCACAGCCCGGAGGAGCTGAAGGCTGGGCATGACAGAGGGTTCATGTCCCGGGGAGGAGACAGTTCCAATCAATCCCACATGGGAAGCAGCCAGAATGCATGTACTCAACACGGTAGAAGGCCCCGTAACTCGAGCCGATAGGGAAGAAGGGTTGCTCTTACTTGTACCAGATCAGCCCTTGGATCCTCTGCTATTTCCTCCTCTGCGGCCACATCTACCACAAATAGAGGAGAGGCAGGTCCTGTAGGTCCAGCACAACCAGCAATCAGCCTGGCATGAAGAAGATGGAGTTGAAAGAAAGCGATATAGCTTACCCGAGACAAAGGACAAAGGCTGAAGCTCAGCTGGAGTTGTCTCAGCCTCTTTCACCGCTTCCACAACCCTAGCTAGGTCAGCGGCGGCACCCGAACCATCATTGTTTGTCTTCTCCGCCTCTGTTGCACCGGGCAGAGACGTAATAATATCAATACTGGTTTGCGAGAATCTCGCAACTCCAAGGTCGGGACCCGAAGAGGAAATCACATGGGTGACATCTGGCGATAAAAAGCTTGTCTCTTTCGATGCCTGTAAAGGAGAGCCTTCATATAACATCTCAAGGACAACATGGGGGCTTGTCGTTAAAGAACTTACCCCTATACCACTACCCGCTTCCTCGATGCCTAGCCTATGGAACCGAGCCGCTACTCGCTTCTGAGAGCGAGGTCTATCAGCAACAAGAGGTTCGAGTCCGCATTATTTGTATGGAGGGTTCGACACAGGTGAAGGCATACATATAGCCAAAGGACTTGTAGAGTGATGAAGACCTTCAGAGTCGTCTTCCTCCTCCTCCATGCTGTCAGAGTCAGAATCAGAAGCTTTTCTCTTTCCTTTCTTCGTCATTTTTTGAGAGTCCCTCAGTGATTCTTCCAATTTTGTACAAACAATAAAACTGGTACGAGGATCAAAATCGTTGGGAGGCACATTCACAGATACGTGACGAAGGGCCGCCATATATGTGATACGCCCCGAAGTCTCGGCATCAGGTAAGACGAAGTTGGCCTGAGTATGAATCGTTGAATAATAGTGCCAGGCTCGGATACCGTCCAAGACACTCCCCTCAAAACCCAGGCAAGGGTTAGGACTATCCAAATATAATTGGATATACCCAAATTATCGAGAGAACCGGCTAGGTAAGTATGGCTCTAGATATACAACATTATGGTTGCGGTACACCAAATGGGAAGGACGGATAGTCTGCAACCAGCAAAATAGTTTTTCAGATAAAGACTCGGGCGCGACAGCACTATCAAGGTAAACACGTCCCATCTCTTCCTCGGTAAAAGATGGGACCAACACAAAAAAAGAGTATCTATCCACTCGTGCGAGAGTGACTCGACAATCAGGAAAGCTGGTATAGTTCCAGGGCATGTCGCGATAATGGTATATGAAAGCATCGTTACTTGTCGCATCGTCCTCCGGACCAGGTCGCATCAGAGAAAGGTAATGCATCAATAACCACCCCATTAAATAATGATACGGTAGTTCGATTCTGTTGAAAGGTTTCGTAAGATCACGAGCGATGACTTTCGACGTAAAGGAACGAAGACCCCTATAGATGTTGTATACCATCGCAGGAAGCAGAGCCAACTTGCCCCCAAAAACTAGCTTCACTGCTGGGAGGATCAAGTTGCGGCTAATCCTCTCAATCGCACCAGAACCCGTCGAAACAACGCAAACCCTCAACCAGATCATCAGGTATCCGGATAGCTTTAGTTGACAGAGGTTGAGTATCATGATAAAAATAGCTAAAGGTGTCACTCAGGCTCCCAAATATGTCACCAGCAGCACGGTACCTTTTAGTAATTCGCACCTGAGTATCCACCGGTTTTAGAGATTGGGGACTCCTAACAGCAACTCGACCGGATGCGCTAAGGCTAAAAAGATAGCCAATCCAGGCCGTGATGTGAGGAAGGTTCCCTTCTGAACTATCATCCTTTTTCTTGGATATTTGTTGGCAGGTGCTATGGTGACATAGCAATTCCTGATATACGGCTAGGAACCCAGGATACCGTCATTCTAATTCTTTGAATTCTTTGTTTGTCGGGGTATACTCTTCATAAGCTTCATCGTCCTAGGGCAATCTGGACATACTATGCATTTTATAGAGAGCGAGCCCCATCTCTCCACCTGGAGTAAAAAAGATTTCTGTCTGGCAATTGTACATCTCAAGCAAAGCCATAAATAACTTCGAGCACATAAACAAGCCATATTAGGAGCCTCTGATGGCATAGTAGAGGCCAGTCTGTCGAAGGGTACCCTCATACTGCGACAGGATCTAAGATGTCAGGTTAACCCATGGAGGGGAACGATGCTGCCAGTTCAGTAAGGACAGTCTCCTTGTAGGGTATGACCCTTTGCGAGCAATCTGATTCAAAAATGTGTCAGCTTTAGTGAAAAACATATTAGGCTTCAGCTCGTTGATAAGACTGCCAGGAGCCAGCCCAATAACGGAGTAGCTCATTGATTCCTTTACTGCGACCACTGACTTCGTGTGGTTATTAAAACGGATATGGCCTACAAAAATCCCGTGCTGATCCAGAGTTAGAGAACTCGACATCTTTCTCTCAAAAGACACCATATTGAAATCGGATAAGGAAAAGTGGCGCTCCATTAAGGGTATGTGAATTGCTTCCCCCTCAAAATAGAAGTCCCAACTCTCAAGAGTCTCATTGATGCCCGAATCCGAAATAGCCAGAGCATCTTCGAATAAAAATATAGGCTTCGGATGAATGCCATTCAGTTGCCCGAAGTTCATCATGCTAAGTAAGAAAAAGAAAGACTGGTTTTTGATCTCCCTCAGCCGATCTTCGGGCTGATCTCGGGTAATCTGAGTCGACACACGAT
Source organism: Iris pallida (assembly GCA_029216955.1). NCBI lineage: Eukaryota > Viridiplantae > Streptophyta > Magnoliopsida > Asparagales > Iridaceae > Iris > Iris pallida. The sequence continues at coordinate 50,875 of JANAVB010015920.1, forward strand.
CGACTATTTGGTCAAGTATCACACCCAACGCAGATTGGGCATATCCTATCAAGAGTTCCCCCGTATGAGCTGTCACGACCAGCTCTCGAATAGTCAGACACGAGTCGGACACGCCCAACCTTTGTCGTTAGATACGACAAAGTAAGCTGTACCAATCTAAGGAAAACTAACCACATATCAAGACAAGTATGAAAACACATCATCTATAAACGTATCCCTGAATAAAAGTACATGTCTCAGAATTTATTACATTTCAGCAAATGAAAGAAAGTCTAGTAGTCTCAATACAAGAAAATATAGAACTACTATGGTAAGCTCTAGGCTTCTGCAGCCTCTAAGTCAAGAGCAACTCCAGCTAGCTCTTCTGCATCTAATGGCTCCCCGCCATAATACGTGTCGCACAGAGCCTCCAACTCACCTACAACATATCCTAGTCAGGAGCGGAGCTAAGTGTATCCAAGGAATGAACATGAACATCATGGTATGAACAAGAACATAAAATATATATAAAGAACAAAAAATGAGACAAGACATGAAACTGAACACGAAATAGTGAAAGTAAATACAGAAAACATGGTAAGAGTCCTGAACATGAAATACAACCTGAACATGAAGTACAACCTGAACATGAAATACAACCATGAATCCTAAAATACAACCATGAATCCTGACATGTGCAATATTGAAATACTTCTAGATTGTGTGATCGGCTTGGGTAGATGCAATGAATATGAAATGGTACGACTTTGGTCCCGCATACACGATACGGGACCCAAGCTATTCATATGAATAGTAACAGGGTTTGATCACATATCTATAGTATTTTTTCTCCCAGACACAAGTAATACATGAAACATAAAACCAGACAATACCGTGATATATCGTGTCAACAAGGAGGTACAGGAATGAATATACAAGACATAAGAAATGAACAAATCCGAGGAGTATACTTGCCTTGTGCAGGGTGAACGAGAAAGGGTAGTAGAGCTGGAAATCCTCCTGTTTATGAATTTCAAGTTGATTAATGAACAGACTAAATCTAATTTGGTTTATTTAACAACTCTAATCAAGATAAATTAGCTTAGCCCTCTACTTAAAATCTATCTCATAAATCAATTCTCTATCATTGCTACATAATAATTTAAACACAAATTATCATGAAATATTACATCCAAGTTTTAGTGTAATACTTCATGTAGCATGTGAACCACTAAATCTAGCTAACCTAGTTTCTAATACTCTCACCCTTATATTTCACAAGTTTGGCCAACCTTCTAAAATTTGGTAGACTTGGTAAGGGAATACTATGAACTAGTATTCATGAAGTAATACTTGTTTAGACTGAGATTTATTCAATCTCCAACCCTTGTCCTAGGTTCTAGTGGAAACTAGTCCTTAGTAGGACTGGTACAACCAATCCAATATCACTAATGTAGATCAGCTCTAAACAGGATTGGTATGCATCAATCCTTCTCAGGATACATATTTCCACCTATTCCCAAACACCGCTACTTCTTGACAGTTCCCCATTCAGAAAAACAAAGAACTTTCAAAGCTTCATTATCACTAGAGAACCTTACCTTAAATACAATGTTAAACACTGGTATAATTCAGTTCAGTTAAAACTAAACAATCAGTCCCAGTTTCTAAGGTTCATTCCTAAGCCAAAACCATCCCAATTCATCTACTGAGATGTTGAAAGCAAGCATATAATCAGTCTAAACAACAGTTCAATATTCAGTTGAATATACCAGTCCTTAGTGTCTCAGTTCAGTCTAAAATCAGGACATCCTTCAGTCCTATACCAGTCTTAAATATCATGACCTACTTCTCAATGTGTTCAATAGGAACTGAACAAGGTTGATACACCATTTGTATCATATCAAGGATGGACTACTCACTAACAAGGATTTTCTCCTCCCTTCTATATTACACTTAACCATCTCTCAACCAAAATCTAAATGTTACGAAAAAGAAAAACTAATTATGAAAAAGGTTTTGAAATGACTAATTGGACTGTTGATAGCAATCTAGATACCACTAACAGAATATTATAGTTTATCTATTCCTATCCTACTGTGGTTCACTAAAATGGATTCCACAATCTGAATCAATATCAGTGATCCTGACTAACAGCAGACCCATATAGTGCTCTATTTAACATCCCAAATCTCAGGTGATATTCAGTCCCAAATAGGACTGAAACAAATCAGTATCAGCTAAGGCTGATGTAGTCTGTCCTGAACAGGGCATACAATCAGTCCCAAAGAAGAATATCAATCTCACTTTGTAGCAAGGAGTTCACCTACTCTGGTAGGGTGAAACAGAACTAGACATAAGCTCAACTCCTTCCTAGGTTACTTGACCTCTATTCCTATCTGAATTGAAAGAAATATGCCATAAACTCAGGATTTGATAACTGACATTAACAAAACTAGGACTACAGACCTATAGATAATTATTCACAAATTAGCAAGGTAACTGGGACTATTACACAACTGAACAGTACATAAATTTAACATGCTGAACTACTGTAGGTCCCTGCTTCCTGAACTACTACATCCCTACTGCCTACACTTAAAACCAAACTTCTTGCTAAAAATATAAACAGTTAAGATGAATGGTTTTCAACAGATTTTAGAAAATGGCATGAGTGAACAACTAAAGATAAGAACTCCAAAAAGGAAAATTCCTTCCAAGATAGACTTAAGTATCTAAACTAAAGATAACATAATATTCCAAATGACTTTTCATCAACCTCAGTATCCTAACTTATCCTGCAGGTCATTATTCTGAGTATCAGTAACAACTGATACCAAATTCCATGGTAACACACAACCAACATATATAAACCATTCGACAATGTACAGGCTCAATATTATTAGATGGATTGGATTTTTACCTGATAAAATCAGATCCAATACTCTCATCGCCTAAACTGGACAAGAGTTATTTCTTCGTGTCTGGTTAAGTCCAACTCTCTCTTGAATTCACCTTGCAAGTTGATCCATCCAATAAGTCCACAACAACACCAAATTCAAGAGTTCTGAAGAAAAGTTAAATAAGGAGAAAATTTCAAGGAACTCAAGAACTCGAGGATTGAAAAACAAATTCGAACCCCACTTAAATTCTCATATATACATGCTACTATACTGAATTGATCATCCCTCTCCTAAATAGATCCAGATTCACCTTGAATTCCAAATCTAAATCCATTTCTCAAGCAAATGTAGAACAAATCAAAAGGAGAATACAATCGTACTCACTAGTTTAGGTAATGATCCTTACTTCTTCTGATTTGCCTCAAGAATCACCCCGAGTAGATCAAGAACATGAAGGAGCTCTCGAGACCTTCGATCCTCAATTTACGATCTACACAGATCAAGTTCAGATCAAAAAAAATATCAGGAATGTAGATTGATAGAAAACTACAACTCACTTGATTGCAAAGATGAATGGGTGCTGCGATAATCACCGAAGAAAGCCAATCCATGTCGTTGCTGATAATGACCTAGCCTCGCGCTCAAATCATGTCGCTCCTCGTCAATCCATGACCCTCTGCCATTTCCAATCTAGCACAGAGTTTTGAAAGAATTAGGAAGAAAAAGGAAGAAGAATGGACGGAGGTTGTAACAGAATGGTAGTGGAGATCGATAGAGAACTATATAGGCAAATTGAAATAATTGGCTGGACATTCGAATTCCAGATCTCGGACACCTGCAACCGAATTTCAAATTCCTCTTCGTGAAGCTTCCAATGGTTGCACGAGAGTTAGAACGAAGAAGGAAACAAAGCATAAAAGAGAAACTGGTTAGGACAGCTCTGGAGTGAAAGAAAATGGAGAGAGTCATTTTAATTGGATTTATAAGTTTGTTTATCAATTGGAAAATTTTAAGGTGCGGTAGAAATTTGGGTTGGAGGGGAGTAATGAAATTACAATTTAACGTTGCTCGATTGTTGAATAAGTATCATTCTATCCTTATGATAATCACTCACAAACTTAAAGACTGGGCCTATAGAAAATGGGCTAGATTGGCCAGAAATGAAATAATCATTCTTAATTTAATATTTAATCATTCCAAAGAAATATATCTATACTTGAAAAATTTTATGAGAAAAATATTATTTAAATTTAAAAAAATGGGGTTACAAATCTCTCCCTCTTAAAATAATTTCGTCCTCGAAATTCGAAGGACAACAAAATGACATCTCGAAAACAAAATCATAACGGATGTTTGCCCACAAGTCATTATTGAATTTAAAATTCTCACGAACCAAAGTACAATCAAAAAACTGGGATAACGCTCTCGCATCTCGTCCTCGCGCTCCCACGTGGACTCTCCAGAAGAGTGATGTCTCCACATGACTCGGACAAGCGGTATGGTCTGATTCCGCAATTGCTTCTCCTCCGATCAATGATCTCCATGGCTGCTCTACGTAGGTCAAGCTCGGTCCCTCCTCTAGCTCTGAGTAGTCCACCACATGGCTCGGATCCGAAATGTAGCATCGAAGCTGGGACACGTGGAAAACGTCATGCACTCCCTCCAAACTAGATGGAACCGCTAGTCGATAAGCCACCTCGCCAATCCGTGCCGTTACATCGAAGGGTCTAATGTACCTCGGATTGAGCTTCCCGCCTCTGCCGAAACGAATGACGCCTCTGGTCGGTAAAATCTTCAGGAACACTCTATCTCCAACTGTGAACTCCAGTGGCCGTCTGCTGCCGTCTGGCCAGTGCTTCTGTCGATTCTGTGCAACTCTGACCCTTGAGACCAAGTACACACAAAAGTTTGAGATATCACGCTTTGACAAGGATCGAGGATCAAACGGTCACGAAGTGGAATGAATTTCAATTACAACTTAGAAGATAAGTTATGAGGGCACTATCTTCCAGGCATGATTGAAGTTCTAGCATGATAGGAGAATCACTGTTAGATAGGTATGATCAGATCGAAGTTTGAACAAAACATGATCAAATATAGATATGATAAAATCTGATGGAACAGAATCCAAGTCTAGGAAGTCAAATGATCCGACAATAAAATACAAGAAGTGAATTTGTAACAGTCGATATTAGAATTCAGATAGAACTACCCGAGAGGTATTAGTATCAAATCAAGGAAAACGTACAAGGATTTGCGATTTTTGAAATATCAATAATCAGACGAAAAGAAATATAGTCTCCAGGGTGTCCGAAAACATATAGCCATTTAAAATCACTGTACTTAGAATCGTGCCTTGCTAGTGTACATCTGGCTGCAACAAACATTCGGTTCCACGACTCAAACAACGATATGTTACCAAATACTCTATCAACTTTATCAATTCAAACAAGTGTTAATGAAACAACTCAAGTGATCAAATATGAAATTTTTTAGACAAAGTCTCGATAATACTCAAAAATCGACAAATACCTGAAATTATTTCAACTTAAAGTTCATGTCTCGCCAGTGCGCTGCTAGCTGTGTCATGAAACCTATTTTTTTTCTTCGGATACGAGACGTGTCCAAGCCAGCCTAAGTCGCAGAGTCGATGGTAGAACGATGTCACGGCCATGATGATCAAAAATAAATAAAATAATGCTCATTCACAAAACTAATTTAACTTACAATATTCACAAGTTTTATATTTACAGAAAATATAAACTCGTACAAATATTGGAATGACTACAACTCATCTATCTAGTTAGTCTCTAGGCTTTTCGTCTGCAAGTACACCCGTAACACCCATGCTAAGTGAATCCACGGCTAACCTGAAAAATATTGGTTTTCAGTCAGGAATGGAACGAGTATAATTCACTGAATGCAATTTTAATAAATGAAAATGACTATACAACAGAGGTTAGACATCAATTACGTGTTTTGAAAATAAACAGAAAATACATAAAATCAATAGCAAATAAATAGACACAAATACTTTCCCCAACTGTTAGAAGTACCTTTGATATGTGATCAGTCTGGGATACTACACCGCGAGGTCTACGAGGTCTACTTGCACGAAAAATAAACAATGTCTACGAGGTCTACTTGCAAAATTTAAACAATGTCTACGAGGTCTACTTGCAAAAATTAAACAATATCTACGAGGTCTACTTGCATAAATTAAACAATGTCTACAAGGTCTACTGCATGAAAATAAACAATGTCTACGCGGTCTACTGCATGAAAATAAACAATGTCTACGAGGTCTACTGCATAAAAATAAACAATGTCTACGGTCGGATCACACATCCTTGGTACTTCTCATTCCCGACTCAACAATTTATAATAGAATATAAAAATCACATATTCAATGGCCAATCAATAAAATATAGTGAAGATGAATATCGAAATGAATACAATAAACTGTACTCGCCTGTGATCCTTTGTTGGTGAAATCGGTAATCCGAACATTCAGTGTGCCATAATAGTCAAAACTCATACAACAGTCTCCGGATGCTGAAATAAATATTACCAATGTTTTCAGAATAGTCAAAATAGCTAAAATTGCCTGTCCTTAAGTCCAATTCTGGACACAGGGGTAAAACGATAATTTCGGATCAAAACGGTGTCCGTCGTTGGACCCGCTTTGCACCAAAAAGCGTGCCAGAGTCAATGGTATCTAAAGTCATCAAACTACATGTCTACGGATTCGTTTTGATGATACGAACCCAACCGTATGTCCAGAATTGGATTTCGGTGGGCTGTGTACGAAATCGCCCGTTGAGTCGGACCGTGGGGCCCGTAAAACGTCGATCCAATCAACTGTCTCAGAATCGGACCAAACTTGGCATACAGGACTAAAAAATGATACGGTCCTACTGGCGCAACTTTCGTCTCGATCTGGCGAGCGTGTACAAACTAATTAAGAAATTTGCACAGAGGTCGATACGGTAAATTTCGACGGATACGCATCAAATTCGTCACGCACACGCGACAAATTTGAATTCCGTCAAAGCCCACACATCCATGAAGCCGTTACGCACCTATTGATGTTTCGGTTTGTGACCACGTCGCCCGGTTTGGCGGGACGCACGTCATGTCGTAAAATTTTATGTTTTGAAAAACTGGTTTTTGACCAAGTTCACATGTGTATATTTCTCTGTACAAAGAAAAACTTTACAAACCTCATACTAGACTTTTCTAGCCCTATATGTTATGATTAACTTCTGTTCAGAAAGTTTGATGAGTAAAATAATAGGTTGGTGGGAAATTTGACGCCAAGTTGGGTGTTTGGACCGATTCTTGTCCAGTCTCGGGACAGTATTTTCATCGACTTTGAGTCGATTTTTCGAATGATCTAACCCATCTACTTACTAACTAGAGGAACAGGATTGCAGAGGGTTATGTTAGTTACGTACCCAAGAAATCGATTCGCACATCCGTCGAAAAAACGGCGATGAACTCCGCTCTCAAAGTTGGGGTCGGACCCAGCTTCGCTGCTGTCTGTCACGCCCTGCTCCGGAGGCTCTTGGCCGGCCGGCGGTGGCCCGCTGCGCACTCGCGCGCGCGGGGGTGCGCCCAGGTGGCTGGAATCATGGCGGGGTGTTGGGTATACTCGGGGTTAGGGTTTCGAGTTCATCACAACTGTAGCGTATATATAACCCATATGCTCGGTTCTGGAATAGAGCAAGCTAGGGAATCGTGTTCGTGCTACACACACGGGCCTGAGTCTACTGTTCCCATAAGGGAACAGTGCTGATTCTTTCTTCTTTTTTATTTTTCTTTTCCTTTTTCTTTATCAATCTAATGTATATATTTATATATATATATGAATATATTTATATATATATATATATATATATATATATAATAAAATATATATATATATATATATATATATATCCATATATGCATAATGTATCTTATATAGATATATCACTCTAAAATCCCATACATTTATCGATTTTCAGTCTAGGGCCTTATTTATATAAATATGAATATATATATATATATATATAATACATTTATTTGACAAATATAATATAACCATTAATAATAATAATATTATATAATAATAACCTCACTAATAATGATAGTAATAATAATAAAATTTAATAAATCATAATGGCGTATATACAAATATGTACAATCTAAAAAATCCCAAAATATACGAGGACCTATTTTATACAAAGGTCACTAAATCACACTAATATTAATATTGATCAATACTTAAATTATGAATACTTAAGAAATATTCATTAAACCATTGAAACTAAATACAACATCCTCATACCAAATTCCATCAACACGACTGTCATTGGACTTGGGCTCAGTTCGAGTCCAGTCTGGACTAAAATGGTATAACCGGTTTCCCTATAACTCAACAGTATAAATAATAAATAAATAAATCTTCGGTAAGGGTTAAGTCACAATTTGGCCTAGTTTTCCTAGTTATGACATCATTATGGCTCGGCCTTCCCTACCAGGGCTAATACACTAGTCAAAGCACGCCATTGCACTATCCGTGCCACGATTCCTAGTCACCATGTACTCCAAAACTCCATCATGGCTAAAATCATCTACCGTAATAATTAACTAAATAATTATTAATAAAACTCTAAAAATCACCATTTAATTCAAATAAATAAAAAAATATTATCAAAATTCTGGAAAGAGGGGTTACAAATCTACCCACCTTAAAATAATTTCGTCCTCAAAATTCTAATTCATAACTATTCCTTAAATTCAAAAAGGAGATCTACTATTACCTTAATCTCCTTAAATTTAATTCCACAAAAATAGTTTATCCCTCTCACTGGCCATTTTTGGCAACTACAAAAATTTCGAGGACTACTACCCACCTTTGGTCACACTACTCCCTCAGAGGTATGTCCCTACAGCTTTATAATCATCAAACAACTTGCTAAACTTTCTACAAATATATATCTACTGCATATGGCCTCTATTATCCTCTTCTACCATTGAAGCAATCCAAACTTTAATAAGCAACACATTTACACAAATAGCTAAGAACTATTAGTAAATTCTAAAAGCATGACCATACGTCGCTTTGCAATAGGAAGGACAATAAGATAAGGATAAATAATCGAGAGCGAGTATGAAGTTTCCAGAGCGGTAGAGAGTATCTAATGGTACAGCTATAAAGAAAATTCGTAAACCAATGACTTATTTGCGAGTTTAGGCTACTCTAGTCCAGTCACTTGCTAACTCGAAGAGCCATTCGTTTCTTAGAGGGCTTGCACTCCGTGCAATACAGAAATTATGTCCTTGAAATTAATCTAAACAAGATTCCATAATAGAACAAAATTTCAGAAATCAAGGTTATGATCCTTTCCGTGGTTTTTTAAACACATGAGCAAAGGGTACAATATAATACAAGATCATATCGTGACTTCCAGGTAAATAGAATAATGGTTACGAATGACGCCACATTCTAAGAGGTAGAGATTACATAATATGTATAGGGACTTATTTCAAATAGTTCGGTTTCATAGTCCAATTATAGTGGTATGTATGGATGGTTTTACTGGGTCTTAATGGATTTCCTGATTGGACATCAATCGTTGGTTGGATGAACCGTGGATTCCAATCTATATGTACTGGACAAGATCCCTATGCTAAAACTATTTCTACTTGGTTAGGGAAACCTAGAATAGATTTCCACCCAAGTGGTTGAGCTAGTTGCTAGTCAGGTTTGTTAGCCAGGTTCCTAAAGCCCAAAAATGCACCTTCAGTGACTTTGGTGTTTAATTAGCACGAGAAGACACAATTGAGTGGCACACTAGTGTAATATGCGTAGTGGGCTTCAAGTAGATCATAAACATATATTGGGTCGAAATGTTCGAGTCGAGGTTGAGTCTCTAATCGTAGTTGAGAAGTATACGGGTATTATGGTAAGGGTTATAGCTAGTCCTTTTTACCTGAAAGTCGTAGCATAAAAAGAGGGTACAAGGGGACGTGTTTGAGTGGGACGTGATAGACCTAGATGGACTCGTTTAGATCTTGTATATGAAATTTGTTGGAAGGTAACAACTGGTCTCGTGCTCTGAATATTAATGACACAGCCGAAAACACAAAATGATCTAAATGGAAAGTGGGAGTCCATGGGGAACTAATCATCATTCTAATGGAAATTTTTCTAATCAATCAGGAACCCTCGTACATCCCAAATTTTTAGAAGGCTTACAGTCTACCCACCTTAGAAGTTAGGACATGGTCTTTGGAATAATGAGGTTAGAAGAATTTCAAAGTCAGGATATTGTACTTCGACTCTTGTTAATAAAGAATAAGGCACGGCGTAACAGAATACGGTAGATATAAGTCAAGTCAAGGATCGTTCCTCAATGAATGGAAAATGAGTATGTACAATGACACATGGTCGATAAAATAGAATGATATGCTCGTCCACAGTATACAGGAGTTGTCGACGGAGTAACCAACTCTAAGGCACATCATGTGAAGGGATTTCTAACAACTGAGTCGTAAATTTCTATTTGTGTCAGTCTGTCGGACTATTGTCACAAGAGTTGTAGTGCTCATGCATTGCTGTTGACAACTGGTAGATCATAATATGACTGGGTATTTAAGTTATGGTATTGGCTAATCTAGTGACTATGGGGTTCCCATACTAGTTAGGTCTTAATAATAAAGTTTACATAACTAGGGCAATACTTGTTGGAAACCACTCTCGGGATGAGTGTCTACCATAGTCACGGTAAATGATTGACCTCTCCTTTGTTCACTCATTTCATGACGAAATCGTGGGCTTGGTCGAGGAAAGGTTGAGTTGAGGATTAAGGGTTCCTAGTTAAAGCAAGTTCTAAGCAAATAATTAGAGACTCACAACAAATGGGTTTCTTGAGAATAGATAGTCTTCTAGGTTGGCATCTTGACTAAGGGTAAAACCTTAATCATTCTCAAGTTTAGATGGCTAGAAGGTCCCAATAGCAGTTTGGGGGTCGAAAGGAGAACGAGTAACTCAAACAAATGGCTGGCCGATGGTAGCTACACTTGGGTATACAACTAGCATAGCCATGGGTTTACTCTGTATCTATCTACCAATTTCGAGCTTTTGTCTTCCCAAATCAGTGAAAGACAAAAATAATAGAGTTCAAGGAAGATGTCACTGAATACAATTACGTGATTCAAAGGCGAATGTATAATTCAAGAGGAATTGTCAATGCAGTCGCGGATAAGATCCTAGAAACATGTACATCTCAATCTACGTAAGTTAATCAGAGGAAGAGCAAACCGGGTGCACTACGGTTGATCAGACCGTAATACATCGATTCTGATTAGACAATATGTTAGTAGGCGTCACCACTAAACATATGTCTTGAATCAAGCTCGAGAACAAAGTGAGCTTGCAAAACTAGGCTGGGATAGCAACATTGGTCAAGATTGTCAAAATACAAGTACACAAGATTTTTGAACTCACCTGGTAGTTCGAGTTTGGTGAGAATCAAAACTCACCTGGTATTCTTGCTTATACGGTCATCCTACTATCTTCTTATCCATAATGCCTTGGTCGACTAATGGGTTATGAACCTCTAAATTCTATATTCTAGGTAAACTTATTATCATCAGTCAATTGCCTCGTCAATAGATCGTAAGGACCATGGAATTCTAGGTTAGGAGACATGCCACCCAACTTGCAGAACTTTTACTAGTATTGGCTTTGGATCTTAGGAACATACAGGGCATTTTCCTATCCTCTATAGTATCCTAAACTCGTAATCACGTCTGAAGTTATTTTACAGAGAATTATGCCTCGCCTGTATACTCTGGCTGTGGTAAACTCTTGGTTTCATAATTCAGATGTGATATGCTACCCGATACTCTACCTTATATTGGCACAAGGGTGACTACGGTCAAAGAGGACCACTAGCCCTAGTTTTTAGTAACATTCTATAACCTATATTTTCTTAAACTAATCCCAACTCTAGGGGTCATGTCTCGCCAGTGTGCTGCTGGCTACAGTGAATCCATAGTCTCCATAATTCAAATAAATGGCGACAGTGCGCTGCTGTCCTGCCTTTATGAGTTAACTAACATTCATTTAACTATGTCTGTAAAAATTTATGAGCTTCTAGAGATTTAAACAAGTTGACTATGAAATAAAGCGTAAGTGTCTATCAGTCACAACCCTTAAAAATAAAAGATGAACATGGAGGAAATAACAAAAGACAAAGAAATACAACCCTTCTAACTATTCCATGTGTATTCAAGCCTTTGAGGACAAACTTGAATCGAAACTAACTCGAGGTTCGTATATGGAAAACATAATCAGAATCGTATAAAAATAATATTTCTTAGGGCAACTAGGAACTAAATAGGCAATTTGGTTTAAGATATGAGGATGATATCTAAAGAGGCAAAGAGAAGGAATTGAACAATTTATCAAGGTTAGACCATTAACTCTATGAAGCCCTTTCTCACCAAGTGAATAATCTATCCACATTGGATCGTATCGTCATGTCAAGAGGTAATAGTGTACCTATGGGGATCTGACAAGCTATCAAAATTAATAACCCTCATCCTAAATTGCATGGCCTAGACTACCCATCGGTAAATTTGTATAAGGGACTCCTAGTCCTAGTCATTTTCTTAAATTAAATTAATCCTAACTCGTGAATGAGCATTTCCTAGTCACAGGTTCGCAATAGTATGACTAATTTAGGTACTATCATGAGTTCGCATGATTATGCGAAACTAGACCTGCATGGGCTACCACAAAAACTTGTCATGACCCGCACCCATTTTTTTTCTTCGGATACGAGACGTGTCTAAGCCAGCCTACGCCGCAGAGTCGGCGGTAGAACGCTGTCACATCCATGATGATCAAAAATAAATAAAATAATGCTCATTCACAAAACTAATTTAACTTACAATATTCACAAGTTTTACATTTGTAGAAAATATAAACTCGTACAAATATTGGAATGACTACAACTCATCTATCTAGTTATTCTCTAGGCTTTTCGTCTGCAAGTACACCCGTAACTCCTATGCTAAGTGAATCCACGGCTAACCTAAAAAATATTGGTTTCCAGTCAGGATTGGAACGAGCACAATTCACTGAATACAATTTCAATAAATAAAAATGACTATACAACAGAGGTTAGACATCAATTACATGTTTTGAAAATAAATAGAAATACAGAAAATCAATAGCAAATAAATAGACACAAATATTTTCCCCAACTGTTAGAAGTGCCTTTGATATGTGATCAGTCTGGGACACTAAACTGCAAGGTCTACGAGGTCTACTTGCACGAAAAATAAACAATGTCTACGAGGTCTACCTGCAAAAATTAAACAATGTCTACGAGGTCTACTTGCAGAAATTAAACAATGTCTACGAGGTCTACTTGCATAAATTAAACAATGTCTACGAGGTCTACTGTATGAAAATAAATAATGTCTACGAGGTATACTGCATAAAAATAAATAATGTCTACGAGGTCTACTGCATGAAAATAAACAATGTCTACGGTCGGATCACACATCCTTGGTACTTCTCATTCCCGACTCAACAATTTATAATAGAATATAAAAATCAGATAATCAATGGACAATCAATGAAATATAGTGAAGATCAATATCGAAATACAGATAATAAACTGTACTCGCCTGTGGTCCTTTGCTGGTGAAATCGATAATCCGAACATTCAGTGTGCCACAATAGTCAAAACTCGTACAACAGTCTCCGGATGCTAGGGTCGGCCCGGAGTATTTTAATGCCCAGGGCAAAATCCAAAATGATGCCCCTTGTTCGAAAATATTAAAAACAAAGTGTTAATTTTTTAGAGAAGATTTATTGTTTCATTATCATATCGGGTATCGTTAAAACATCGTTTCTCTTGAAAAAAATGGTACATAGAAATTTAAGTAGAACCGTCTTGATCACGTTTAAACACAATATCATAAAATATTCTATAAAATCAATAAAAACTCCTACACACAAACTCTTGTACCATTTTTTATATAATTGAATAATCAAACACCATAACTCATTCCAACTCAAGTTCGACTAAACAACATCTAAAAACTAAATCAATCTAAATATCAATTGGATTTTCCGCAATGGTTAAGTAGAACAATGAAAATGACATATTTGTTGTGAATATTTCGTTCCTGCACATGATCCAAATCCAAATACCAAATCCAACAATCCTCAAATCAATCCAAATACCAAATTCAACAATCCCTAAATCATCTTATCACTAATATTTGTAAAATACACTATGTAATACAACATTCCAAAGTATGTTATACAAAAAATTGAAATCAGTTTACTCAAAATCAATAATTCATCAGTGCAACTCAAGATCGTTAAAGTTATTGTCGGTATTAGCAACAACAACAATCAAGTTCATCATTAAAACTCAAATTTTAGACCTCAAGTTCATTATCTGGGGATTGTTCAACGAAACTTGCGTCATCGTTTCATTGAGTATTTGTTGTTGTCTTAGCTGTAACTCACGTCAATTCAATGATTGTAAAATCCCAATTCTTAACTTCAAATCCTTAAGTAGATTTTAAAATTATGGACAGTAGAAAAGGACATGAAGGATAAATTGAAAGAAAAATAGGAGTTTGGAATTCAATTATAAGTACAAGAAAGAAGAAGCGAGAATTAAAATTAACAATTTCTAGGAACACTTATCATTGGCCATGAATTCACCTCTGGAATTGGAAGATAGGAAGTTCTTCTTCTCTGGAATCGAAAGGGACAAACTTTCACTAGCATAAAAATAAATGTCATTTTTTTACTTTTACCAACTCTTTTATTATATATTAATACTATATAACATATATTACTAACTATTAAAATTATTTGGGGCCCCTTGGATCTTGGTGCCCCGGATCCACGCCCCGTTTGCCCTTCCCCCGGGTCGCCCCTGCCGGATGATGAAATAAATATTAAAAATGTTCTCAGAATAGTCAAAATAGCTAAAATTGCCTGTCCTTCAGTCCAATTCTGGACACAGGGGCAAAACGGTAATTTCGGGTCAAAACGGTATCCGCAGTTGGACCCGCTTTGCACCGAAAAGTGTGCCAGAGTCAATGGTCTCTAAAGTCATCAAATTACATGTCTATGAATTCTTTTTGATAATATGAACCCAACCGTATGTCCAGAGTTGGATTTCGGTGGGCTGTGCACGAAATCGCCTGTTGAGTCGGACCGTAGGACCCGCAAAACGGCGATCCAATCAACCGTCTCAGAATCAGACCAAACTTGTCATACAGGACCAAAAAAATGATACGGTCTTGTTGGCGCAAGTTTCGTCTCGATCTGACGAGCGTGTACAAACTAATTGAGAAATTTGCACAAAGGTCGATACAGTGAATTTCGACGGATACGCATCAAATTCGTCGCGCACATGCGACCAATTTGAATTTCGTTAAAGCCCACACGTCCACGAAGTCGTTACGCACATTTCAATGCTTTTGGTTCGCGACCACGTCGCCCGGTTTGGCAGGACGTACGTCGTATCGTGAAATTTTATGTTTTGAAAAACAGGTTTTTGACCAAGTTTACATGTGTATATTTCTCTGTACAAAGCAAAACTTTACAAACCTCCTACTAGACTTTTCTAGCCCTATATGTTGTGATTAACTTTTGTTCAGAAAGTTTGATGAGTCAAATAATAGGTTTGGTGGAAAATTCGACGCCAAGTTGGGTGTTTGGACCGATTCATGTCCAGTAGCGGGACAGTATTTTCATCGACTTTGAGTCGATTTTCCGAACGATCTAACCCATCTACTTACTAACCAGAAGAGTAGGATTGCAGAGGGTTACGTTAGTTACGTACCCAAGAAATCGATTCTCACATCGGTCGGAAAACGGTGATGAACTCCGCTCTCAAAGTTGGGGTCGGACCCAGCTTCGCTGCTGTCTGTCACGCCCTGCTCCGGCGACTCTTGGCTTGCCGGCGGTGGCCCGCTGCACGTGCGCGCGTAGGGTTGCGCCCAGGTGGTTGGGATCGTGGCGGGGTGTTGGGTATACTCGGGGTTAGGGTTTCTAGTTCATCACAACTGTAGCGTATATATAACCCATATGCTCGGTTCTAGAACAGAGCAAGGGAATCGGGTTCGTGCTATACACGCGGGCCTGAGTCCACTATTCCCGCAAGGGAACAATGCTGATTCTTTCTTCTTTTTTCTTTTTCTTTTTCTTTTTCTTTATTAATCTAATATATATATATATATACATTATATATATATATATATATATATATATAAAAATATATATATATATATATATATATATATATATATATATATATATGAATATATTTCTATATATATATATATTTTTGAATATATTTATATATATATATATATATATATATATATTTATTTATTTATTTATTTATTTATTTATTTATTTATTTATTTTTATATATATATATATATATATATATATATATATATATATATATATATATATATATATATATATATATATATATATATATATATATATGCACATTGTATCTCATATAGATATATCACTCTAAAATCCCATACATTTATCTATTTTCAGTCTAGGGCCTTATCTATATAAACATGAATATATATATATATATATATATATATATATATATATATATATATATATATATATAATACATTTATAAAAAAAAAATATATATATATATATATATATATATATATATATATATAATACATTTATTTGACGAATATAATATAACCATTAATAATAATAATATAATCATAACCTCACTAATAATTATAATAATAATAATAAAATTCAATAAATCATAATAGCATATATACCAATATGTACAGTCTAAAAAATCCCAAAATATATGAGGACCTATCTTATACAAAGGTCACTGAATCACACTAATAATAATATTTATAATACTTAAATTACGAATACGTAGGAAATATTCATTAAACCATTGAAACGAAATACAACACCCTCATACCAAATTCCATCAACACGACTGTCATTGGACTTGGGCTTAGTTCGGGTCCAGTCTGGACTAAAATGGTATAACCGGTTTCCCTAAAACTCAATAATATAAATAATAAATAAATAAATCTTCGACAAGGGTGAAGTCGTAACTTGGCCTGGTTTTTCTAGTTATGACATCACTATGGCTCGGCCTTCCCTACCAGGACTTATAAATAATAAATAAATAAATCTTCGACAAGGGTTAAGTCGCAACTTGGCCTGGTTTTCCTAGTTATGACATCACTATGGCTCGGCCTTCCCTACCAGGGCTAATACACTAGTCAAAGCACGCCATTGCACTATCCGTGCCACGATTCCTAGTCACCGTGTACTCCAAAACTCCATCATGGCTAAAATTATCTACCGTAACAATTAACTAAATAATTATTAATAAAAACTCTAAAAATTACTATTTAATTCAAATAATTAAAAAATATTATCAAAATTTTGGAAAGAGGGGTTACAAGCTACAGTGAACCCTTAGTCTCCATAATTCAGATAATGGTTGCAGTGTGCAACTGCCACACCCTAGTAGGTCATTGAGTAGTCTCTCGACCTTATCCATAGGAATTTCAAAAGAGTTTCAAGGAATTCAAAATGGGTTCTCATAGTCCAAGTCACAAAAATGGTATTATCTGTCTGTTAGAATACAAGGGTTTATTAGATACTAAGAAGCAGCAACCGATCCAATCAAGGAATAGTGAGTACAAAAAGGCAACAAAGAAATTTAACCCTCAACAGTGAACAAGTTTCAAATGGTAACCGAAATCTCAAATGAAACCTGGAATGGTAACAACATTCCATATATGGGATATTATTCCGAAAGAATAACAGAGTCTCAAAGGATGAACTGAAGCAAAGTATCAGATAGGAGACAAGTTTCAAAATAAGAAATAAAATTTCGTACCGGAAACAAGTTTCAATAACATTCCGAATAACAATGAAATCTTGAGAAAAACCCGAATAGAAAACGAAATCTCCAATAGGGTACACAGTCAAAAATAGAAAATCAAGTATCAACAAAGTCATGAATAAGAAACAAAATCTCGAATAGAAATTTCAACGAGGAAACAAGGTTTCGAATAGTGACTAGAAAACAGGTCCCAATAGAAAACAAGGTATTGGATCGTAAATTTGAAACAAGCGAATCTCAGTAGTAAACAAAATCATAAATAGAGAACGAGTCCCGAATAAAGTCAAAAATAGGAAATATAATCTCAAACAAGCATCAATAGAAGCAAAGGTTCAAACACGGTTTCAGAATGATATTTCGAGTGGAAATAAATCTCGAATAGTACAAGTTTGATTAGTGAACAGAATATCAATAACGAGTAGGAACAAGTATCCCAGAAAATAAGTAAAATGTGGGATAGAAGACAAGGTCGAAACAAGTAGTGAACAACAACTTCTCGAATAGAAAATTAAAATCATCAAAGGAAATAGGCAAACAGTAGCGAGTAGTGGATTTCAAACAAATATTGAATTGTGGATATGAAACATGTTTACTGAATAAGAAACAATATCTCGAAATAAGTTTCGAATATCATCCCAGGTTTCAAAAATAGAAAACGAGAAGTGGCAAGAAATGATCTAAGTACTAAGAGAAATTTAAGGAAAGACTGGATTGCGAATCAGGATACATGGTTTTCCCAACCATACAAAAGAAACCTTATGTCTTCAGTCTATCTTCGATATTCCTCCGGGACTAGAATCTCTTCAACCTTCTTCATCTGTCCAGACGTAGACTGGTCCCTGCGGTAGTGCTCCATGTGATTACGGAATCTAGAGTGGTGGGTCCCCTTGTTGTAGTCTTGATGCTCCTCGTGCTTGTCCTTGGGCAGTGTGATCAACAGTCTCCGAACAATCCTTGACTTGATGGGCAGGCGAACCGTAGTACAAGCATAGCCTCCATCTTTTGCGACACTTGCTGTAGTAGTGTCCTAGGCGACGGCAGAAATTGCGATTGGTTGCTAGCTCGATTTGAGTCTGAATCTTTCGTTAGTGCTGGAGTGCAGGGCCTCTGATAGGAATATACGGCTGCTGGCGTGCTGGCTGCTAAGATCCTGATGCTCCTAGGCTAGTGTGATCCGCAACTTCCTGGCAATCCTTTATGGCAGAAGATCCGCAGTACAAGCAGAGTGCAAGCCTCTACGGCACTGCTCGAAGAGATATCCTGGATGGCGACAAAAGGCATAACTGGCCATCATTTGAATCTGATGACGTAGCTGAAGTAGCGCTGTCTAAGAGTGGCGATGCTTTGCGGGTCCTGGGTAATTGCTGTCTTTGTCATAAGTCTTCATGTCTCTCCTAGCTTCAGCTTTTCGTCTCATTCTATTGTCTGTGCTACATTCTGGATCAGAGGAGTCGAATCCTCAAAGACTTGGATGATCTTCAGTGGTGGCTCCAGTTTCTCAATCTGCTCCTCGGTGTAAGATATGCGCTCGGTGTCGGGAAAATCCAAGTATCTGAGAGTCTGAAAATCAGAAGTCCTTCCTGACTCGGAGTATATCCACAAGTCTGGCTTGGAAAGGATGGCATGCTCCCTCTAGCTGTCAAGGGACTCTTCAAATGTCTCCGTTGACTACGTACTACCCATGGAATAGTAAAGCGTTAGAAAGTAGTGGAGGCTCGAAACCCTCAAGTGTAGGTGGATCAACCATTCTGGTGTTATGTGTTTGAATATCTGAAAAACAGAAAACTGTTAAAATACCCTAAACCAAAAAACAACATGTGTTTATAGAATATCAATATACATGATGTACCCAATTTCCTATGCTGTGATCAAGTTTCCCTAGTTTAACCAAGTCTCCCAATAGTATGCTAAGACCTAGGTACCATTAGGATAGACCTGCATGGGCCACCACTAAAAACATGTCATGACCCGCTCCCGAATAGTCGGACACGAGTCGGACACGCCCAGCCTTTATCGTTAGACACGACAAAGTAAGCTGTACCAATCTAGGAAAAAACTAACCAGATATCAAGACAAGTATGAAAACACAGCATCTATAAACGTATCCCAGAATAGAAGTACATGTCTCAGAATTTATTACATTCCAGCAAATGAAAGAAAGTCTACTAGTCTCAATACAGGAAAATATAGAACTACTATGGTAAGCTCTAGGCTTCTGCAACCTCTAAGTCAAGAGCAACTCCAGCTAGCTCTCCAGCATCTAATGGCTCCCCGTCGTAATACGTGTCACACAGAGCCTCCAACTCACCTGCAACATATCCTAGTCAGGTGCGGAGCTAAGTATATCCAAGGAAATAAACATGAACATCATGGTATGAACAAGAACATAAAATATATATAAAGAACGAGAAATGAGACAAGACATAAAACTGAACAGAAAATACTGAAAGTAAATACAGGGAACATGGTAAGAGTCCTGAACATGAAATACAACCTGAATATTAAGTACAACCTGAACATGAAATACAACCATGAATCCTGAAATACAACCATGAATCCTGACATGTGCAATATTGAAATACTTCTAGAATGTGTGATCGGCTTGGGTAGATGAAATGAACAAAATGGTATGGCTTTTGTCCCGCGTACACGATACGGGACCCAAGCTATTCACATAAATAGTAACAGGATTTGATCACATATCTATAGTATTTTCCCTCCCAGACACAAGTAATACCTGAAACATGAAACCAGACAATACCGTGATATATCGTGTCAACAAGGAGGTACAGGAATGAATATACAAGACATGAGAAATGAACAAATCCGAGGAGTATACTTGTCTTGCGCAGGATGATCGAAAAAGGGTAGTAGAGCTGGAAATCCTCCTGTTTATGAATTACAAGTTGATTAATGAACAGACTAAATCTAATTTGGTTTATTTAACAACTCTAATCAAGATACATTAGCTTACCCTCTACTTAAAATCTATCTCATAAGTCAATTCTCTATCATTGCTACATAATAATTTAAACACAAATTATCATGAAATATTACATCCAAGTTTCAGTGTAATACTTCATATAGCATGTGAACAACTAAATCTAGCTAATCTAGTTTCTAATACTCTCACCCTTATATTTCACAAGTTTGGCCAACCTTCTAAAATTTGGTAGACTTGGTAAGAGAATACTGTGAACTAGTATTCATAAAGTAATACTTGTTTAGACTGAGATTTATTCAATCTCCAACCCTTGTCCTAGGTTCTAATGGAAACCAGTCCTTAGTAGGACTGGTACAACCAATCCAATATCACTGATGTAGATCAGCTCTAAACAAGATTGGTATGCATCAATCATTCTCAGGATACACATTCCCACCTATTCCCAAATACTGCTACTTCTTGACAGTTCCCCATTCAGAAAAACAAAGAACTTTCAAAGCTTCGTAATCACTATAGAACCTTACCTTAAATACAATGTTAAACACTGGCGTGATTCAGTTCAGTTAAATCTAAACAATCAGTCCCAGTTTCTAAGGTTCATTCCTAAGCCAAAACCATCACAACTCATCTACTGAGATGTTGAAAGCAAGCATATAATCAGTGTCACCCCCATTTCCTGTATTTCGTATTTGTACTCGTGATTTGATTTCGGCACGTATTTTATTTTCTCGACTTGTGGATTCGGGTTCTCGTAAATGGGTTTTGGACCATGACTTGGTTTTATTTTGTGGAGTTGGTTTGGTTTGGTTTGGTTCATCATGAGTGAAACACCTTAGCCTATTCTCCACCTCCATTCCATCACAACCACCCTCATTAAAACCTACCAACCTTTTCTCTCTCCTCCATAACTCCATTAATTTCTTTCAACTTCTTCTTCTTCCTTCTTCCACACAACTCCCCAACCCATAGGCAAGTGCACCTTGCCATCAAATAAGTACCACTTTTTATTTGTCCATTAACTAGATTAGGCTATAGAGAATAACTTTAGAACTTGACATTTTGTGATTTGGAGCTTTCATTCTTCTAGATCTAGGTTTTAACCATTTTCGAAAATCCTTGGTTTTGATCTATTAAACTTCAATTTTTGCATGTTTTGATGCTTCCATGTGGAAGAGAATTCGATTTTACTCAAGTTAGAACTTTGAAAATCTAGATTTGGTTTTGATTTGACAAAGTTATGAAGAATTGAAGTTCTTGATGTTCTTGGACCTGCTCTCGGCCAGGAAGAACATCCCTCTGCCTTGCGCTCTTTAGCGCATGGCCGGTTGCGCACCCCGGCCTGTGCTCTTTAGCGCAGGGCCGATTGCGCATGACCTCAGCCAGTGCTTTGTGCTGTGCTGGATTGCGCTAGCACAAGCCATCCATGTGCAAGCCAGCCATGCGCAAGCCGACCTCTGCGCAATCCACCCTTGCGCAATCCATCTCTGCACAATCCACCCTTGTGCAATCCACCTCTGCGCAATCCACCTTTGCGCAACCCACCCTTGTGCAATCCATCCCTGCGCAGTCTACCCTTGCGCAAGGTAACCCTTGCACAAGGCAACTCTTGCGCAGCTCTTCCATGCGCAGTACATACCCTGCGCAGCCCAACCCTTGACCCCCCTTGCACAACCCACTTGTCTATGATGAATTATTTATTTCTTTAAGCTCGGCTCTTCTATAGCTCTATATATATTGGTATTTTATTAGATATTTTACGTCCATTTTATATCCTTACGCCTTTTGTTATGAACTTGATTTTACTTAATATGTTTGGAATGACTATTGTACACGGCATGGTATGACAAGGAACTAGCATAACACGACAGAGACCCGTAGTGGTGCACTCCTGACATGACCAACCTGACATGACAGTGACCCGTAGTGGCGCACTCCTGACAGTACCCTGACATGAATTATCTTGATAACTTGATAGTGGCCCGTGGCGGTGCACTCCTGACTTGACTTGACTTGTAACTTGTAACTTGACTCGTATAATCAACTTGACACCGTGGGTGTTCCTGCTTGCTTGCTTGTACAATCCACTTGTCTTGTCTTGTATCATGTCTAGGACGTGACTTCCTGGGTACCACGGCCAGGGACTCGCGCTAAATTGGATTAGGCTAATGATTAGATCAAACTAGAACATAGAGAATTCCCAGTCACAGGCAATCTCGTTATCTGGGCGCTTTAATGGACTTGTAGCTTGCCGACGAGTAGAGCACATTTCCAGCACACTGTCATGTGTTGCACCCTCTAAGTCACCTAAGGGTACATTTGTCTCCCGGGCAATGTACCCACCTATAACTCTCAACCCGCGGAAGGATAACTGGATAGTCTGCAGGGTTTGGGAATGGGAGTTTCTCACTTGCATCTTGTTAGTAATTAGGCTTGTGATAACCCTAGTTAGTTAAAGTAGTAAGCCGTAGTACTTGCTTGGCCGATTGTGAATGAATGGTGTCCAGCTCTGTCTAAGTCTTGTCTGGCCCCTGTACCTGGAACTCTTGATCATGATTGTTTTACTTATCTCTAACGATAAATGGGTAGAGACAGTGAGCTATTCAGGCGAAGGGGTACAACCCCGGTCCTTGTCTGGTTTAAGGATTGTAACCTGGCTCCCGGAATGGTTTCACGTCCCTAGTCGTTTATCGCTCTGTGTACTTCTATTACTTGTACTTTCCTTTTATTCTTTATGATTTTGATATGCTGGCTTTTGTTCTTATTTGTGGCCTCCTTTGTGGCACTTGCTCTTTCTGGGGTTTAACCCAGCTGGTTTTGTGTGGCCAGATTTTGGAGCAGCTCCCGAGGATCTACCAAGCTTCCAGCCCAATGGTGACAACTAGACGGAACCCGGGCCAAGAGTGGGTTTTCCTTTTTGTTTCACCCACTTATATGTAAATTTATTCTTTTGAGGCGTTTAGCCGACGAGCACCTGTTAGCTCGATGCACATTTACTTACTGTCTGCCTACGGGCTGTAAACATGATTAACAAATCCTAGGGTTGATCATGTATGACTGAACTCTTGCTAGTCCTATTATTTTGTACGACTAGCTTCATGATCATCCAATATGTAATATTTGGGATGCCTTATATATATATTTGATGCTCTAATATCTTGTAACTCTGTTAATTGCTTGAGATTGAGACAATAGGCTTGACCTTAAGAGACTGCTGGCTTGTAGTAAACCCTCATATCTAGACAGTCGTGACCGTATAGTTGAGATGTATTCTATTTCAATATACGTAGCTGGCTATGTCTGCCCCCGCTCTCCAGTATTCTGGTTCTGGGGCGTGACAATCAGTCTAAACAACAGTTCAATATTCAGTTGAATATACCAGTCCTTAATGTCCCAGTTCATTCTAAAATCAGGACATCCTTCAGTCCTATACCAGTCTTAAATATCATGACCTGCTTCTCAATGTGTTCAATAGGAACTGAACAAGGTTGATACACCATTTGTATCATATCAAGGATGGACTACTCACTAACAAGGTTTTTCTCCTCCCTTCCATATTACACTTAACCATCTCTCAACCAAAATCTAACTGTTACCAAAAAGGAAAACTAATTATGAATAAGGTTTTGAAACGACCAATTGGACTGTTGACAGCAATCTAGATACCACTAATAGAATATCATGGTTTACCTATACCTATCCTACTGTGGTTCACTAAAATGGTTGCCACAATCTGAATCAATATCAGTGATCCTGACTAACAGCAGACCCCTATACTGCTCTATTTAACATCCTAAATCTCAGGTGATATTCAGTCCCAAATAGGACTGAAACAAATCAGTATCAGCTAAGGCTGATGTAGTCTGTCCTGAACAGGGCATACAATCAGTCCCAAAGAAGAATATCAATCTCACTTCGCAGCAAGGAGTTCACCTACTCTGGTATGGTGAAACAAAACTGGACATAAGCTCAACTCCTCCCCAGATTACTTGACCTTTATTCCTATCTGATTGAAAGAAATGTGCCATAAACTCAGGATTTGATAACTGACATTAACAAAACTAGGACTACAGACCTATAGATAATTGTTCACAAATTAGCAAGGTAACTGGGACTATTACAAAACTGAATAGTACATAAATTTAACATGCTGAACTACTGTAGGTCCCTGCTTCCTGAACTACTACATCCCTACTGCCTACACTTAAAACCAAACTTCTTGCTAAAAATATAAACTGTTAAGATAAATGGTTTTCATCAGATTTTAGAAAATGGCATGAGTGAACAACTAAAGATAAGAACTCCAAAAAGGAAAATTCTTTCCAATATAGCCTTAAGTATCTAAACTAAAGATAACATGATATTCCAAATGACTTATCATCAACCTCAGTATCTGTAACCCCCTGTTTTCAAAATTTTAATAAATGAAAAACAATTCCAAATTTGCCCCAAATTGATTCCATTATGTTCTAAATATTTTTCTATTAATTTTAGAATTTTTCTGCGATTTGTTTGGAGTCGTTTGGACGTCATTTGAATTTTTTGGAATTAAATAACCGCTACCGTAAAAGCTGCATTTCTTCCCGTTTTGGCAAAACGGTAAAAATCTAACCCTAGGGTCAAGTTAGTAATTGACCATGGTTAATTTGCCCTAATTTTATTTTTCTATAAACAGGCACTCATCCCAATGTAAAAATCCTAATTTCAAAAATCAATTTTTATTGAATCCTCAAATTAATTCTTTTTTTAATTCTCTTCCCTGTTACTGTAACTTCGGCGATCAACGGCGATAGAACTCCGGCGAGCCCCGTTCTTCGCACCCAGACCCCATCGTCGACGACCAAGGGTACCGATGAGTTGAGAACGACGAGCCCGACCCGTCGCAGCAGCCCGCCGCCTTCGTCGGCCATCGCTGCACCGCCGCCATCGCCCGTCCGACCGGCCACGTATGTTACTTCCCTATTTCTTCATCAAATTCCTATTTTCTTGACACCATCAAGTTTGTCTCGACGAGACGAGTCGATCACCCCTAGTTTGGATTCATCCCAACACACGGACACGTATAAAACTCTAACCCTAGTTTGGACACGGCGGACACGTCACAAAATCGTGTCGTGGTGACACGTGGTTTCCACCATCGTGTCGAGAACGACACGATGAACTCGACCATATATTTCGACACGAAGATTCATGTCTAGAAACCCCCGACACGAGTGCTGGACACGAACTCGAGTGTCCAAATACACAAGACATAAAGGTGATGACCAAACCCTCCCCCTTTTCTTTCAAATAAATTTAGCAGATCTCCTTTCTAACCAAGCACCCAAGTTGGGCCTATTGGTCAGCACTGGGTGCATTAGTTCTCTCCTTTGCTGTTGTACTAGGTTCGAGCCCTCTTTAGACTTTGATCTGTATCTTTGGGAGCGTTTTAGTTTTTAGGGATATTTTGTAAAACCTCCCCTAAATAATGGGCTAATTTGCGAAATACCCCCTAAAGATCTCGAATTGGTAAAACCTCCTTTCCGTCAAGACGGTGTTTAATTTTGGGTGACGTGGCTATCCGTGTGTGGCTTTTCCCAGTCAGACGAAAATACCCCTGCGTACGTGGCTTTTCCTCCTCTCTCTCTCCTCTCTCTCTCTCTAATGGTCATCTTCTTCCTCTCTTACTTTTCCTCTAACCTATTTATACCGATCATCTTCCTCATCTTTTACTTGATCCTCTTCCAGCGTACAACTTGTCTACCAAAGATCAGGTTCCTACAAGCATGGGGGTGTTTCTTCATCTCTAGAGAAGGAGGCAATTTCTGCCATTAAAGGAGGAAACACAAATTATTCTAATTACAGTAAGGAGGAAACACAAATTATTCTATTTACAGTAAGGAGAAAACACAAATTAAGCAGCAAGCGAAAAAGACAACCAAAGTCAGCCCAGCCAAGCTCAAAGCTGTTGGACATTTTTTATTTTGAAACTTAAACTCTCACACACATTCTTCTTATTGTTGTTGTCGAACACGGCACTACTTTCCTCGTCCACCAGCGACACCGACTCCCTCTTCGCCTTCCGCGCCCTCGTCGACGCCCACGGCAACCTGGCCTCCAACTGGACCGGCCCCGACGCCTGCTCCTCGCGCTGGGTCGGCGTGGGCTGCTCCGGCGGGGCTCCATCGCGAGCGTGTCGAACGTGGCTGGGTGCTCGAAGGGGACGTGGCTCCAGGAGGAAGAAGGGGAAGGGGGATGGAGGAAGGGTAATTTGGAAATTTCATAAAATTTGGAAAACAGAGTTGTGGCCACGTATGCAACAATTGCCACGTCACCCAAAATTAAACACCGTCTTGACGGAAATGAGGTTTTACCAATTCGAGATCTTTAAGGGGTATTTCGCAAATTAGCCCATTATTTAGGGGAGGTTTTACAAAATAGCCCTAGTTTTTATTTATATATTGATCCTTAGACACATTAAAAAATTGAACTCCCTATTCTTTTACTAAAGCCGAGTTGGACTACTGGGCAGTGGCAGTGCAGTTAAAGCGCGCCCCCCTTTGGCTGCCCTATTTCAAATCCCCTCCCTTTTTGGTTTGTGTACTTTTTGGTTTTTATTTGTTATATATATATATATATATATATATATATATATATATATATATATATATTTATTGGTCTGTTATATATATATATATATATATATATATATATATATATATATATATATATATATATATATATATATATATATATATATATATATATATATATATATATATATATATATATAATGTATAAATATACATAAATACTATATAAATATACATAAATACTGTATAATATTGTTTAAAATACTTTTCTGTATTTTAATAAATCGTTAATTATATATATATATATATATATAAATATATATATATATATATATATATATATATATATATATAAAATTCAATAAATGAATATATATGTATAATAATTGTAAACAACAAGTTAACTCACCCTTTTAATTAATAATGCTATTTTCTGATTTTTAATATATAATTATTATTTTAAATATATTATATGTATATATATGTATAATATACATATGTAAGTTTAATATTAATATTGTGATATTAATATTGTAACATTATAATTAAATTCTCTTTTGGATGAATATATTATGTAAATATGTATGTATTTAAATTTCTGTTCTTTACTTTATGTCATTAAATTCTGTCATTTAATTTATATTATTTAAATACATGTCAATATAAATACAGTGCCTATACTGTAATATGTATTTTAAATTCTGTCATTTAAATTTATATCATTATAAATACAGTGCCTATACTGTAATATGTAAATAAATACAGTACCTATACCGTAATACGTATTTATAAATACAATGCCTATACTATAATATGTACGCTTTCAATTATCTGCAATTTAAATTCCATGTATTTAAATTTCGCATTTATTTACGATTTACGTACTTTGTGCAAACGACCACTCTGAGTCTAAGCCTAGCATGGGTTGATCGGACTCGGGTGAACCTACACATATTCGGGATCTAGTCAAGTCATATTGGACTTGATTCACGGCTTCGGGTCCTGTATCTGGACTTCGGTTCAATTTCGAATACATGGACAAATAGTAAATAATTAATTATTTATTGTTACTTGTTGTTTTTGAATTTTTATATATATTATAAATACTGTAAAAATCTGGAAAAAATTGTATTTAATTACTATGTTAATTTAGCTAAATTAGTATAGTTTTTCCAGCATTTAATAAATAATTTTATTATTTTATAAAAATAGTAAAACAGAACTCATTTTCAATGTACACTTGTATTCTAATTTTTAATAAATACTTACACTGGATCATAAATTCCAAAAAATTTATATTAAATTACTATAATTAACAAGAATCAATTTGGTATATTAATTCATATAAAATAGTACTATATAACTATCTTAATAATTATTGGAACATGTAATGCCTGTTGTTCGTATTGCGTATTTGGAATACGTATACGTATTTTATCTTGTATTTGCATATCTCCTTGGTTTGGCTTGGCTTGTTTACTCTCGGTTTGGGTTGGCTTGGTTCGGCCGGCCCACTGCTTGGTTCATCATGGGCCAAGGGTGGAACACCTTAGCCTATGCTTCTCCTTCATTTCCACCACAACCCCCCTCTTTATTATCCCCACCAACCTTCTCTCTCCTCCATAATTCTCATTTACTTCTCCTTCCTCCACCATTACTCTTCTCCACCAACCAAGAACACCATAGGCAAGTGTAACTTGCTTCCACAAGAGAACTCCTTTTGATGGTTTCATTAGCTTCTCCTCATGATTCTAAACCACATTAGAACTTGTCATTTTCCATTTTGAGGCTTTAATTCTTGTAGATCTAGAGTTTTGCTACTTTCGGATTTTAGTGGTTTTGATCTATTAAACTTCTTTGTTTTCAAGTTTTGATGGTTCCATGTTGTAGAGCATTTCATTCTACCCAATTTTGACCTTTGGAAAGTCGAATTCGGACTTATTTTGACCAAGATTTGGACAATTGAAGCTTAGATTCAACTTTAGAGTTCTTGCTGTTCTTGCCATTTGGAGAAGACAGTGAACAGTGAGCTAGCTTTTTAGCTTACGCCACTGACCTGTGTACGCTACTCTTTAGCGAGCGTACGCTGACTTGTGTATGCTGCTCTTTAGCGAGCGTACGCTAGCCTTCGTACGCTGCCCTTTAGCGAGCGTACGCTAGCCTTCGTACGCTGCTCTTTAGCGAGCGTACGCTAGCCTTCGTACGCCGCTCTTTAGAAAGCGTACGCTAGCCTTCGTACACCGCTCTTTAGCGAGCGTACGCTAGCCTTCGTACGCTGCTATTTAGCGAGCGTACGCTAGCTTTCGTACGCTGCTTTTTAGTGAGCGTACGCTCACCTTGATACGCTGCCTGTTGGCAGCATGTCTTGAGCGTACGCTAGCTTGAGCGTACGCGTGCCTTGGTACGCTAGCTTAAGTGAGCAAGGCGTACGCTGGCCCCTTTCGTACGCTAGCTCGAGCGTACGCAGTCTTGAGCGTACGCTAGCTTGAGCGTACGCTGACCTGTAGCTTGAGCGTGCCCTTGTGTACGCTGACCCTTGCGTACGCTTCCCATTGGAAGTGTATGGATCCTTTGGTACGCAGACCTGAGCGTACGCTAGCCTGAGCGTGGCCTGGCATGAGCGTAGCCTAATTACCCTTGATCTTCTATAGCCCTGTATATTGATATTTTATTAGATATTTAACGTCCATTTTATATCCTTACGCCTTTTGTCATGAACTTGATAATCATGGATTTGTTTAATATGTTTGGAAATGATACCTGAGCATGACACGATAGTGACCCGCAGTGGTGCACTCCTGACATAATAACCTGACATAACCTGATAGTGGTACGTCGTGGCGCACTCCTGACAAGTAAACTTGACATGATAAATCTGACATGTTATATCTTGATAAGCTGTTGCGACGGCTACCTGACATGACATGACCTGTATGAATAACCTGGACACCGTGGGCGATTGTGCTTGTACAAATAATCCAGTCCTGTCTTGCATCATGTCTAGAAGGGGACTCCTGAGTACCACGGTCAGGAGTACCTACTAAAATGGACTAAGGTTAACAACTAGATTAATACATTAGTCATGAAGAGATTTTCCAGCTACAGGCAATCCCGTTACCTGGGCGCGCTTGGGATCTGTAGCCTGCCGTCGAGTAGGGCACATTTCCAGCACACTGTCATGTGTTGCACCCTTCAAACTGCTTAAGGGTACATGCGTTTCCTGGACGATGTACCCACCCAAATTCAACCCTAATCTCTCGACCTGGGTGACCTGGATGGTCTGCAGGGCTTGTAGCTGTGGAATAATCTCACTGCATCTTGTTAGTAATTAGGCTTGTGACAACCCTAGTTAGTTAAAGTATCAAGCCATAGTTCTTGCTTGGCCGTGAAATGATTGGATGGAGTCTAACCAGTCTAGTCTTGTCGTGATCCTGTTCCAGATTATTGAATGACCAGAATGCTTGTATTTATTTTACCGATAAATGGTGAGAAACCAAGCTCCATTCAGACGAAGGGTTACAACCCCGGTCCTTGTTTGGTTTACGGGTTGTAACCTGGCTATCTGAATAGTTCCATGGTTATCTCGTCGTATATCATCCTGATATGTTTCCTTTTATTCCAGTCCTTATTTTATTTATATTTATATTCCTGTGCTGATTGCTGGTTTTAGTTCTTAAGTAAAGCTTCCTTTGTGGCACTTGCTCTTTCTGGGGTCTGACCCAGCTGGTTTTGTGTGGCCAGATTTCGGAGCAACTCCAGAGGATCTACCGACTCCCCAGCCAGATGGTGGCCACTAGACGGAACCCTGGCAACGAGTGGGTTATTTTTGGCTCTCCCGCTCTATTGTAAAAATATTCTTTTGAGACGTTTAGCCGACGAGCACCTGTTTAGCTCGATTGCACTTTACTTACTGTCTGCCTACGGGCTGTAACATGATTGACAAATCCTAGGGTTGATCATGTATGACTAAACTCTTGCTAGTCCTAACATTTTGTAACGACTAGCTTCATGATCAGCTGAATATGTAATATTTGGGACACCTTATTATTGTATATTTAATGATCATACATCTTGTGACTCTTACTTACTTGTTTATGATTGAGACACTAGGCTTGTTCATGACCTTAAGAGATTGTTGGCTTGTAGATAAACCCTCATGTATCCTAGACAGCCGTGACCGTATAGCGAGATGGAATCTATTTCAATATACGTAGCTGGCTATGTCTGCCCCCGCTCTCCAGTATTCTGGTTCTGGGGCGTGACAGAACACAATGTACAATATGATTAATTAAATAATTAATATTGACTTGTGTATTTTTGTGTGTTTTTGGGATATTTTAGTATCGGGACCTTACCATACCTTAGTATAGAGACCTACTTGTTAGTCTAGACGTTGTAACACCTCACTTTAGACTACTAGAGCTTCACATAGCTAGTGCCCTATTAGGAGCCGTGTCACAACACTAGTGTAATCTTAATCATAACTTAGAGGCTGAGTTGTATATCATTTTTACAGGATACCGGACATATGTACCTTCATATTATTACTCT
The DNA here is from genome assembly GCA_029216955.1 of Iris pallida. Classification (NCBI taxonomy): domain Eukaryota; kingdom Viridiplantae; phylum Streptophyta; class Magnoliopsida; order Asparagales; family Iridaceae; genus Iris; species Iris pallida. The sequence continues at coordinate 82,784 of JANAVB010015920.1, forward strand.
TGCTTTGCTCAAGGCAAGTACCCCTACAAACTTATTTACTGCATATAACAATAAACTGTGAATGAATCATATTAAAATACTGCTTTCTGGATAAACTGCAAGTCATATCTCCACATACTTTTTACTGGTTCTCAATACATGACATGTTTTATAGTATCGCTCACATGTTATAAAATGGGTTAAGGGAAAACAGTTAGTAGAGTATGTGATCATGCCCCCTTCTCCGTATGTATTTACCGTGCACTGTTACATTCTATATGCAACTTTGTCGTATGTCTGATCTCGCGTTTGTGTATGTATATACACCGATGCCGTTAAGTGTACGTATATGCACTTCAGAAATTGATATGTACCATAGTACATCCTACTATCTATTGACCGATCACGTACATGCTACAGTTTTAAAACAAATATATTGCCATGTTAAATTGTATCTAAAACTGGATAAATCAAGATATGCCATGATTATGTTATTTCATTTTTTTCCATCACATGATCAGTATTATATGTTTGTAGTACAAGTACTTGCTCCCGTCATGACAGGATAACGTTGTAGGTGTGCTTTTCGAAGAGGAAATGCTTTGCGATACTTTTTATGGAGCTGCTTTTGAGGACCTGGTCTTTGCTCCAGAAGAGGCCCCAGCGGAAAACCTTGCTTAGACTTGCCAGTCGACTATAGACTTAGAGTTATTACAATTTTTATTTATTTACTGGACTTTGTCTCCAGTTATTACTTTGGAAGTGTATTAAACTTTAAAACATATTTGCTTTCATATATAAATGTTGTGTTGTGATAAACAATCTCAAATGCTTTAAATATATCTTTAGCAAACTTAGTACTATCCTGACTATCTTCTAGAACAGCTTACTACGCTTTTACCAAGCGTAGGCTGGACATGGCTCGGCCTGGCCCAACAATTTGGGTAGCAGATCGTGACATATTTTTAGTGGTGGCCCATGCAGGTCTTTGACTAAGTTGTTTGGTTACGTTATTGTACTAAGCATGCCTACAATTAGGAACTTAAGATAACTAGACAACACCAGGAATAACATTTAGAACACCTAGAGGATTACTAGGATTGTAACATAGGAAAACTCATCACAGCATAGGCCCGTTAATCATAATTAGATTTTGTTTATGATTGTTTGCTTAAAATCCTTATAGTCTCCTTGTCTTCCAATAGATGGTTACCACCCGTTCCTCCCAGACCATTGCCTCTGATGACGGTGCACCTTCTACTCTACCTACAGACCCGATGGCAGTCACTGTAGCACTTTCACCACCTCCACCTAAGCCTCCCTACGCCACTATCCTCCAGACTCACATTCTACCGCCTACCCAGCAGACACAGATACCTCCACCACCTCCTACTCAGCAGATCGTAATACCACCACCCCCTCCTCCCATACCACACCTCCAGTCAGCCCAGGTATTACCACCCCCACCTCCCATCATACCAGCCCAGACTTTCGTCACTCTCGACGGGAGCCAGCTTCTTGCATTACTTCAGGGGTTTCTGACAACCCAGCATGAGCAGTCTGCCCTCATTCGCCAGAGCATGGAGCGCCCTGCAGAGCGGACTTTGACCACACCACCGGCAGCACCACAGCAGAGGATTGGGAGCATCAAGGACTTCATGGGATTGAACCCCAAGGAGTTTAGAGGGACCGAGGGCATTGTAGTTACAGCCGACTGGCTAGACTCGGTAGAGAGGAAGCTCCTCGGAGCTAGACTGCCTGGTGACCTTCAGGTCGAGGCAGTGGGGTTCCTGCTGATAGACTTAGCAAGGATCTGGTTCAGAAATGAGCCAATATTTGCGAGGGGCAGAGGGACCTGGGAGTAGTTCAAGACCCAATTCAAAAGAAAGTTTTTCTCGACTACCGCCAGGATTGCCATGGGGTTGCAGTTTCAAAACCTGCAGCAGGAGAACCGCTCGGTAGACGAGTATCCTGGAGAATTCAGCCGGTTGAGCCGTTTTGCCCATAGCCTAGTAGCAGATCCTGAGGAGATGGCACGCAGATTCTGCCGTGGCCTGATCCCGAACATCGGCATACTATAGGTGGCAAACGGGACTACCGACTACTATCAGATTCTCGAGTTAGCCCGGGGTATAGAGGAGCGTCTCCAAGCGCCAGGCTTTCTACTTGGAGTGAGAGTCGAACGTGAGTGAGATATATCCTTTCCTATTCGACCCACTAGCCGCGTTAGAGCCATCCATTTTTGCTTGATACCTTAGAGATTAGCCTTAGACGTTATTTTAACTTTGCTTATTGTTGCTTGTTTGGTTTGATGTTGTTGTGACTTCTACCCTTGTGAATTTCGAGGACAAAATTTTTCAAAGAGGAAAGATTTGTAACCCCCTGTTTTCAAAATTTTAATAAATAAAAATCAATTCCAAAATTTCTCCAAATTGATTCCATTATGTTCTAAATATTTTTCTATTAATTTTAGAATTTTTCTGCAATTTGTTTGGAGTCGTTTGGACGTCATTTGAATTTTTTGGAATTAAATAACTGCTACCGTAAAAGCTGTATTTTTCTCCGTTTTGGCAAAATGGTAAAAATCTAACCCTAGGGTCAAGTTAGTAATTGACCATGGTTAATTTATCCTAATTTTATTTTTCTATAAATAGGCACTCATCCCAATGTAAAAATTCCCAATTTCAAAAATTAATTATATATATATATATATATATATATATATATATATATATATATATATATATATATATATATATATATATATATATAATACTGTTTAAAATACTTTTCTGTATTTTGATAAATTGTTAATTATATATATATATATATATTGTATATATATATTTTTTAAACAGTATTATATATATATATATATATATATATATATATATATATATATATATATATATATATATATATATATATATATATGAAAAAAAATATATATATATATATATATATATATATATATATATATATATATATATATATATATATATATATATATATATATATATATATATATATATATATATATCTAATTCAATAAATGAATATATATGTATAATAATTGCAAACAACAAGTTAACTCACCCTTTTAATTAATAATGCTATTTTCTGATTTTTAATATGTAATTACTGTTTTAAATATATTATATGTATATATATGTATAATATATATATGTAATTTTAATATTAATATTGTGATATTAATATTGTAACATTATAATTAAATTCTCTTTTTGGATGAATATATTATGTAAATATGTATGTATTTAAATTTCTGTTCTTTATTTTATGTCATTAAATTCTGTTATTTAATTTATATTATTTAAATACGTGTCAATATAAATACAGTGCCTACACTGTAATATGTATTTTAAATTCTGTCATTTAAATTCTGTCATTTAAATTTATGTCATTATAAATATAGTGCCTATACTGTAATATGTAAATAAATACAGTGCCTATATTATAATACATATTTATAAATACAGTGCCTGTACTGTAATATGTACGCTTTCAATTATCTGTAATTTAAATTCCATGTATTTAAATTTCGTATTTATTTACGATTTATGTACTTTGTGCAAACGACCACTCTGAGTCCAAGCCTCGCATGGATTGATCGGACTCAGATGAGCCTACACATATTCGAGGTCTAGTCAAGTCATATTGGACTTGATTCACGGGTTCGGGTCCTGTATCTGGACTTCGGTTCAATTTCGAATACATGAACAAAATAGTAAATAATTAATTATTTATTATTACTTGCTATTTTTGAATTTTTATATATATTATAAATGTTGTAAAAATATAGGAATATTATGTTAATTTAGATAATTTAATATAATTTTTCCAGCATTTAATAAATACTTTTAGTATTTTATAAAAATAGTAAAACAGAACTCATTTTCAATATACACTTTTATTCTGATTTTTAATAAATACCTACACTGGATCATAAATTCCAAAAAATTTATATTAAATTACTATAATTAACAAGGATCAATTTGGTATTTACTTCATATAAAATAGTACTGTATAACTATCTTAATAATTATTGGAACACAATGTACAATATGATTAATTAAATAATTAATATTGACTTGTGTGTTTTTGGGATATTTTAGTATCGGGACCTTACCCTACCTTAGTATAGAGACCTAATTGTTAGTCTAGACGTTGTAACACCTCACTTTAGACTACTAGAGCTTCACATAGCTAGTGCCCTATTAGGAGCCGTGTCACAACACTAGTGTAATCTTAATCATAACTTAGAGGCTGAGTTGTATATCATTTTTACAGGACACCGGACATATGTACCTTCATATTATTACTCTTGCTTTGCTCAAGGCAAGTACCCCTACAAACTTATTTACTGCATATAACAATAAACTGTAAATGAATCATATTAAAATATTGCTTTCTGGATAAACTGCAAGTCATATCTCCACATGCTTCTTACTAGTTCTCAATACATGACATGTTTTATAGTATCGCTCACATGTTATAAACAGGTTAAGGGAAAACTGTTAGTAGAGTACGTGATCATGCCCCCTTCTCCGTATGTATTTATCGTGCACTGTTACATTCTATATGCAACTTTGTCGTATGTCTGATCTCGCGTTTATGTATGTATATACACCGATGCCGTTAAGTGTACGTATGTGCACTTCAGAAATTGATATGTACCACAGTACATCCTACTACCTATTGACCGATCACGTACATGCTACAGTTTTAAAACAAATATATTGCCATGTTAAACTGTATCTAAAACTGGATAAATCAAGATATGCCATGATTATGTTATTTTATTTCTTTCCATCACATGATCAGTATTATATGTTTGCAGTATAAGTACTTGCTCCCGTCCTGACAGGATAACGTTGTAGGTGTGCTTTCCGAAGAGAAAATGCTTTGTGATACTTTTTATGGAGCTGTTTTTGAGGACCTGGCCTTTGCTCCAGAAGAGGCCCCAGCGGGGAACCTTGCTTAGACTTGCCAGTAGAATATAGACTTAGAGTTATTACAACTTTTATTTAGTTATTGGACTTTGTCTCCAATTATTACTTTGGAAGTGTATTAAACTTTAAAACATATTTGCTTTCATCTATAAATGTCGTGTTGTGACAAACAATCTTAAATGCTTTAAATATAATCTGTAGCACACTTAGTACTATCCTGACTATCTTCTAGAACAGCTTACTACGCTTTTACCAAGCGTAGGCTGGACATGGCTCGGCCTGGCCCAACAATTTAGGCAGCGGGCCGTGACATAATTTTGGTGGTGGCCCATGCAGGTCTTTGACTAAGTTGTTTGGTTACGTTATTGTACCAAGTTTGCCTGCAATTAGGAACTTAAGATAACTAGACAACATCAGAAATAACATTTAGAACACCTAGAGGATTACTAAGATTGCAACATAGGAAAACTCATCACAACATAGGTCCATTAATCATAATTAGATTTTGTTTATGATTGTTTGCTTAAAATCCTTATAGTCTCCTTGTCTTCCAATAGATGGTTACCACCCGTTCCTCACAGACCATCGCCTCTGATAACGGTGCACCTTCTACTCTACCCACAGACCCGATGGCAGTCACTGTAGCACTTCCACCACCTCCACCTAAGCCCCCTACGCCACTATCCTCCAGACTCACATTCTACCGCCTACCCAGCAGACCCAGATACCTCTACCACCTCCTACTCAGCAGACCGTAATACTACCACCCCCTCCTCCTACACCACACCTCCAGTCAGCCCAGGTGTTACCACCCCCACCTCCTATCATACCAGCCCAGACTTTCATCACTCTCGACGGAAACCAGCTTCTTGCATTACTTCAGGAGTTTCTGACAACCCAGCAGGAGCAATCTGCCCTCATTCGCCAGAGCATGGAGCGCCCTGCAGAGCGGACTTTGACCACACCACCGGAAGCACCACAGCAGAGGATTAGGAACATCAAGGACTTCATGGGATTGAACCCCAAGGAGTTTAGAGGAACCGGGGGCATTGTAGTTGCAGACGACTGGCTAGATTCGGTAGAGAGGAAGCTCCTCGGAGCTAGACTGCCTGGTGACCTTCAGTTCGAGGCAGTAGGGTTTCTGCTGATAGACTTAGCAGGGATCTGGTTCAGAAATGAGCCAATGTTTGCGAGGGGCAAAGGGACCTGGGAGCAGTTCAAGACCAAGTTCAAGAGGAAGTTTTTCTCGACTACCGCCAGGGTTGCCATGGGGTTGCAGTTTCAGAACTTGCAGCAGGAGAACCGCTCGGTAGACGAGTATGCTGGAGAATTCAGCCGGTTGAGCCGTTTTGCCCCTAGCCTATTAACAGATCCTAAGGAGATGGCACACAAATTCTGCCATAGCCTGATCCCGGACTTCGGCATACTATTGGTGGCAAACGGGACTGCCAACTACTATGTAAATCTAGTACGGGACGAATCTAATACAAGATGAATCCAGTAGAAGATGATTCTAGTCTGTCACGACCCGCACCCACCGTGACGGTATGAGTACGTAACAGCGCCCAGCCTACGCCGCAGTTGTTAGCCCAATAATTATATCATATTTTTGAATATGGCTAATCAATTAAGTTTAACATAATAACATCACTAATATTCATGTAATCACTATCATGTTGCTACTTAAACTTAGCATTGTCCTAATATTAGCATTGTCCTAATATTTTATGTCAATATTGCTATGCTTGTATCGTATTGTTTTATTTGTCCAACATGTATTTGTAGACATACAATAAGCATGATCAAGCTTTGTCAAACCAGGACATATGCAATGGAGAATTAATGATGGGCCAAAGACGGCGTTATACAAGAAGATTTCTCTGAACCGCCTAACGACCTATCCGGGGCCTCGCATCGGGGGTTCCGCTGCCCGGTCAGCGGACAGGGGTCGAGGGGGCAGCGCCCCCCGTCAGGGGTTCGTGGGTGAAGCCCTCGAAAGGTATTTTGATTTGCAGATCTGTTTATCTTTGGACGACCACCGTCAAGAAAAAATGTGTCTTCATGTTTGCTCAAATATCTGAAGAAAGGCATCATCAAAGGGCTCTTGGTTTTCCTATTTCATCAATATATTTTTTATATTTATTGAGTCTAGGAATACGATGTACACTACATCGTACTGGCAAATAGGCTACCCAAGAAATGTTTTTAAAATACCCTTTCATTTTGAAAACAAGCCTACTTACAAAAAGCCCAAACTACTTCATAACTGGTTGACTTTTCAAAAAGCCCAAAACCAATTTGCAAAAACCCTGACAGAACTCCAACAGAACTCGGCCAGAGTTCAGCCCGAATTCGGCCAGATTTCGGTTAGTGAACGTTGCTTTTTGAACTTGGTCTTCCTGTAGTTACGGATCCCAACGAGATTTTTTCATAGAGTTCCGTCCGAATTCTGTCTGAATTCTGTCAGAATTCTGCCTTTGAAAAAACTATAAATAGAGAAGGATTTCTATCATTTCAATTCACTCATTCACTTTCATATCGCTTCTCTATAAGCCTACTATTTCTTCCAAAGTATTCTGAGCTATTCTTTTTCAAATCCCAAGCCAGTTACAATCCTCTAGTCGATTTGCTAGTATGGTACGGTCTAAAAGTTTCAGAGCGATTGTAATCAGAGGCTTGATTGAAGTTAGACACTTCATAATTGAAGTTGGTCGAGTACTTCGGAACAAAGCTCGCATTGTAGAAGTTGCAAGAACTTCGGATGAAAACTTGTGGTGATTTTCTATAGTGGATTCAACTGGAAGCTAGAGTTCTTCCGACTGGACTAGTCTTCACAAGAGGGAAACCAGTATACATCCTTGTGTTTGCGTTTGCTCTCTACTCTCTACTTTTTATTTACATATCTGTGATATATTATCTGTGATCTTGTTACTAACATTTTTAAATAGTTAATTTCTGCTCCCTACTCTATTCACCCCCCTCTAGAGTATTGTGCTTTACAACTCGTTCCTACAATCGGTCCTACAGCAGTGTCGATGGTAGAACGCTGTTCTAGGTCATGAACTATACTAACACAATATAGAATAATCTCCAACTGGAGGCTAATCACAGAAGGTACAACTCAATCACAACTAGAGATAGAATATGGCACGATAAAATATATAAGAAAATCCTCAACTGAGGTACAACAAAAATGAAATAACATAAGTTAATAACTATCAGTCTCAACACCTCTAGAATATACAACTCTGACAATAAGGATAACATCATGAATAGAAAGAACAGTCTAAGCTATCTACAATAAGCAAGGGTATCATCCTCAGCAGCTGCCTGAATCTCCCCAGGGGTCCAGGTCGCGAGTGTCATCTAGGCAAGCTCCAAAGTAAGGGGTGCAGGGTTCCTCATCATCCTCTGTAAAATTTTCAACAGGTCCAGTCAGGACGGGAGCGAGCACAAAACATCTCACGCAGTTCATATCAAGTTAGGAAATATAAAGCATGCAATAGGGTAAGGTACAGGAAACACTGAAAGAGAATGTATATGAAAAATAGCAGAGATTTGATAATAGAAAATATCTATATATGATAAGTAAGAACTGTAAGCCGTATGTGATTTAGAGTACAATATGGTTATGTAAACGGTCTAGGACAATGCAATGGTAACTCTATTGTACGTGAGTATACAATAGACATACAATAGTTATATAATGTTGTACAATAGGATTTGATTACATAACCAATTCTACTCCCCCTTCCCAATCAATACACAAGGATCCACTCCAGTTACGTTATCTTATACAATAGTGTACAATGTTATATAATAGATGTACAATGTTATACAATAGTTGTACAATGGTCTATCCCTGGGGCTCATGTGATAATGAGAGTACAATATGCACAATGAGTATACAAGGATAAGGGTATTCAATAAATACAATATGTAAGTGAAACGTACATCACAATATGTATTTAGTGAATACAAGGGATAACATCTCAAAAGAAGATCCATATAGTACCAATCTGTGATAACAATCATGTCAGCATCAAGTACAGTAATCTAGAGCAAGAATGTAAATTCAGACAAGTATGAAACGGTCAAAGAATGTACTCGCCTGGTATCTGAATGTCTGAAGTAAATGTACTGTCCGAGATGAGGTACCTGACTCCCAGTTAGAGCAACACAGGTCAAGATGTATACATGGGATGATAGATGAAATCTACGATGCATCTGCCTGCTGTCTAGGTCAAACTAGGCTAAAGTCAACTCTTGGTCAACTCTAGTCAACTACACTAGCAACTAGGTCAAGTCCTGGCCTAAACAAATCTAACAAGTCTCACTAGGCCTAACCAAGCCTAGACTAGTAAACACACATCATCACAAGACCAACAAGCCATCAATCCCATAATTTATAATATATATATAATTCATATATTGCATACACTAGATATACATATAGGTAATCAACTATATATATATATACATAGAGAGGGATGGGGGAAACATTCCATATGTGTGTGTGTGTCATGTGGCATGGGGGTTCACATGCATCAAGGTTAATTAGGAAAACAGTTAGTCTAACATGACATTGGGTGAGTGGGGTATTTAGCTACATATATTCCTGATTTCAGTTTTCAGGTGAAAGTATGAGTGACACAATCTCAAGTTTGCATAGGGTAGATAGGTGTGTGTCTCCTGTGAGTGAGTGACATATATGTGTGCAATGTGTGTTTGAAACCCAAGCTTTTAGTGAAAGAAGATCTCAACTTCTACAAGTGTGTGTATGATCATTTAATGTGTGTGTGGATACAGTCAAAAACCAGTGCATTGACAGTTTAGGTTTTACAGTGAATAGGAAACAGTTCTCAGGATAGCATGGTGTTAAACCATATGTGGCCATGTCTAATATGAACTAGTTCTAATATGAACTAGCTAAGAGTAGATATAGCTAACAAGGATGGTGAGGTACTCCAACATATGAAGATCTGAATCTAAAGGACCTACAGGGTCTAGACAAGTTCAGTATATGAACATGACCTGTTCCTAGGATATCTGGGCTCTGATACATGGCAGTATCCAAGTGTAGGACAATACAAGGAGACTGAACCAAGGAGATGCAGGGCTAATGAAGTCTCTGGGATGCAGGACTGGATGTGAATGTAATGGAGATGCATACATGCAGTGAATGATATAAAGTGAGACAGTACATGTATGCATGTAGTGATATGCAATAATGAGCAGTAAACATGAGGCTAATTACAGTGAGCTAGATAGGTGTGTGAGAGGAATTAACTAATGTGTGTTCTCAGTCTACAATGACAGGAATAAAGAAACCTGTGTGTGAGTGCACTGAATTTCTAGTGTCATTCAAATGACAGTAAACATTCGATAACAGTTAGCACCCCAAGCCAAAGCCATATTCGAATTACCATACCAACTGAACACAGTCGCATAACAAAATCACACAAAGCAATTTATATACTCCTACATGATACCACAAATCGAATTTAAATCTTATTCCAAAACTGTAAAAACTGAGAATGAACTCAGTGTTCTCAGGAATCGATTCCCAGGTTAACCCTGGCTTTTCTCTGTGTCTGTGTGCAGGAATCACATCAGTTTACAAGTTTAGATAGGTCTGAGTTCTTAGTTATCATGGTTTAAACAGTCCCAAATGTGTGTGTGAGTGTAGTGAAATCTCAGGAATTTACAATATATGAAATCTCATTAATAACATATGAAAACTTAGTTTAACATTGGATTAAACCCAGGTTAACCTTAACAGTCCATTTCTCAGTTTTCAAGTTGCAAATGTGAATCAAAACCCAATTCCTAATCTATTCTTAGGTTGACAGTTAAATAGAAAATAAATTTCAGTTTAATAGAAAGGGAAATCCAGTATTTGAATTCTCTTACACATGAACTAATCAATGAAATACCAAAATGGGAAAAGAAATTTGCAATTCAGTTTGACAGGAATTTAAAGGGGGTCATTTGTCAGTCTAATAAGTGAGAACAATTGACAGGAATTGATAACCCAATCCATCATTCAACACAAATTCGAATTCAACACCAAACAATACCAACACATAGTATAAGAATCACATTAATTTGATCATTCAAAATTCAGTTAAAAAGGAAGAATAAATTCGACAGTTAAGAAAAATAAAATTGAAATTCAGTTGAAACTGGGAAATCAATTTAGTCTTAATAGGAAACTTTGAATCAGTCAATACATTAAACCCAACTCAATGTCAATTATCCCAATCTCATATCATAACCTATTCAACTAAGTAAATCAAATTTATCATGGACTAACAAACATGTAGGATCATACATGACTATCTAAACATCAATTAAAACAGATTAAATAGGATTTAAAGTTTAGAAAAAATTGAAATGACAAGTGGTATCAGTTGACAGCCAATTCCCATGCCAAATATTCCATACACCCAATAAAACTCAATCCAACTTTGCAAAATCAACTAATAGAGATCATTAACCATGTACAGGATCTAAAATGATAATTTAATCATAAATTTAAACAATAAAAATAGAATTAAACACAGGAAAATAGAAACTGGACAGTGCACAGGAAAACAGTGTCGTGCACACGTGCACGTGTCTGTAGGACACGACACATGACACGTGGGGTCTCGTGGTCATGCCCACGTATAGCCCATATGTCAGGCTATGTAGCCTCCCTTCCCGAAAAATTTTTGGAAATATTTTTTATTATTTATTTAATTGTTTTAAATAGTGATTTTAGAATTTTTATAAATAATTATTTAGTTAATTATTACGGTAGGTGACTTTAACCATGGTTAGGATTTGGAGTACAAGACGACTAGAAAGCGTGGCACGGATAGTGCAGTGGCGTGCTTCGACTAATGTTTAGCCATGGTAGGGGAATGCAAAGCTATAGGAGTGTCCTAACTAGGAAAACCAGGCCAAGTTGCGACTTAACCCTTACCGAAGTTTTATTTTATTATTTAATTATATTATTGAGTTTTAGGGAACCCGGTTGTACCGAACCTATCCCGATTGGGCCCAAGTCAAGCCCAAGGCCCATGAGATGTTGCAGTGTGACCAAAGACATCAGTGTAGACACATATTGTATTGGCACTTTACCTTGGTAATTTTGGAGAAAATTCTAGGAACAATTGTTATACATATATAATATATATTATATGTGCTTGCTATTAGAAATAATATTTTACTTAATAATATAGTAAATATTTCTCCTTAACAAATATGTTGGATTTTATGGAAATTATCTAGGTTATATATATATATAGAAATGTATTTATGATATGTGAAAAATTAGGCTTTTATATATATATATATAATATCATTGTATCATAGTTGTATGAATTTTGGTATCACACCATTGTCAATGTCGGCATGGAATGTACACTTATCATTAGGTTGGATGAGACCAATATATACATGGACGCCAAAACCTATGCCATGTCCATATGCTGTCATGTTTGTATAGGAAGCCTTAAATATGATGTGGAATTAAGTGAACGATCTGTAACAGCTACAACAAGAAGATCTACAACACCTTTCTCTTTGCATCCATCTTTGATTCCTTTTGTTGAGTTATATTACGCCCGTGCAGGTTCTGTATCTGAAATTCATGCATATTGTCATGATTCCTAACCAGTAATGTCCATGTTCATTTTACTTTCGTTGTCAAAGACCTTAAGTCATTTTAAGCATTTATTCCACAGTTTGTTTATAATCTAGCAATCTAGGAATTTATGGATTCTTATAGCTATCTAGCCAGTCTTTGTTTACATGATCAATAATGACATGTTATTTCTATATTATATTGTTGGGGTGCTTAACGGAAATTAGCTGCTTTAGCAATATCAATCATTCTAGAAATATGATTGTGTTATTAGTATTAATTTCTATTGGATTAGTTTAGTGATTTATAAGACTTGGATGGCTAATAATTTATTTACCTGATTGGAATTTTTGTGGCAACATACGGACTTTTGATTATGATGACTTGTTTTTCTTAACATGACATGTCTCGTTTGTTAGAGAATGTCATGTATATTGATTGCCTAGTAGTTAAGGATGCTTTAGTTCAGAGGAAAAAAAAAACAATAGCAAAGATTAACCCAGCCAACCCATGTACACCCAGCCGGCCCACAATGATCCTTAAAACCGAGCCCACAAGATAAGCCCAGGCTTAAAACCCAGAACCCATAGAATCCCTACAACCGAGCAATACCAAACCGAGCCCCCCGACTGTATATAAATGCGAGAGAGAGAGAGTGTCGACTTCAAAACCCTAACCACCAGAGCCGCGCAACCCAGCGCCGACCCCTAGGCGGTCGCGCGTGCGTGCCCCCACAGCGGGCTGGCCGCCGTCGACCAGTCGAGCCACGGCCAGGGAGGCGCACACAGCGATTGAAACCACAGCAACAACAACTCATGGAGCCGACTTCACATCGGTTTTCCCGCCACCCCGGTTCATCGTTTCACGAACAACTTTCTCCGGTATGTCGACAACATAACCGACTTATTTTCCCTTCAGATAGTTTGTTTCATTTCGTTTCATACGCGTCGTAGATCGAACCCAAATTTTTCGAAAAACTTCTCGAAAACAGAACATTGCAACAGTCCAAGAACCCCTGTTCGACGATCGATTTTGATCGATCCAGAAACATATTAGAAAATCTATTTGAAGAGACTTTTAGACAACCTGTAGGGCTTCGAATCCCTTTTTGCGGAATTTGAATTCATCGACTGAGCGTCGAGAAATCGAATCCCAAAGTTTTCCAAAAACCTGTTTTAAAAACATTGAAATTGTTCCACACGACGTGCGTCACGCCAATCCGGACGACGTGGTCATGAACCGAACGCATCGAAAGCTGCGTAATGGTTACGTGGTCGTGTGGGCTTTGACGGAATTCGAATTGGTCGCGTGTGCGCGACGAATTTGATGCGTATCCGTCGAAATTCACCGTATCGTGCACTTTAAAATTTCTTCAATTACTTTGTGCATGCTCGTCAGATCGAGACGAAACTTGCACCAACAGAATCGTATCATTTTTCTGGTCCTGCATGCCAAGTTTAGTCTAAATCTGAGACAGTCGAATCGAACGTCGTTTTGCGGGCCCCACGGTCCCACTCAACGGGCGATTTTGTGCACGGCCCGCCGGAATCCAATTCTGGACATACGGTTGGGTTCGTATCGAAAAACCAGATCCGTAGACATATAGTTTGATAACTTTAGAGACCATTGACTCTGGCACGCTTTTCGGTGCAAAGCGGGTCCAACGGCGGACACCGTTTTTGCTCAAAATTACCGTTTTGCCCTTGTGTCCAGAATTGGACTTAAGGACAGGCAATCCTAGCTAATTTGACTATTCTGAGACTGTTGGCGATATTTATTTCAGCTTTTGGAGACAGTTGTGAGGACTTGGACTTCATGGCTTGGCAGTTGACTGTATTTTGTTGGATCTGTGTGCAACCTCCAGGCAAGTATACCTTGCCTTCCTCTACAGTTTTACTTACATGCATTTCCTTTCATTTTTTAGTCATTTGATTGTTTATGGACATGTTCTTTTGTGTTATTTTCTGTGGAGTTATTTTTATTGTTTATAGCCATGTTCATATTTTGGCCTTGTGTTTCACATTTGGAGTTCCCGTCAGTACCTTGCTTGATTTGTGTCATAGAACGGTTGCGTGTAGTAAACTGCCATAGCCTTGATTATCATTGTACACAACGAGAGAGTCCACACTCGGGACGAGGGTTGTTTGGTGCACCAGAGAGTCCACACACGGGACGAGGGTGTTTGTCGTGATCAAATGGCACCAGAGAGTCCACACACGGGACGAGGGTTGACCATTTACACCAGAAAGTCCATACACGGGACGAGGGTGTCTTGCCGTGAGCTAGCCAGAGAGTCCACACTCGGGACGAGGGTTAGCGCTTAGTTCAAACCAGAGAGTCCACAATCGGGACGAGGGTTTGGTTTCTTCCATTGATCTCGTGATTATCGTTCATCCGGCAGTTCATTTATGCGTAGTTGTTCTAGTGTTCGTATTCGTGTTCGTGTTTGTGTTCGTAGTCATTTGTCTTGTCCTTGTTCTTTCTTGTTTATTTCCTTGCACATGATAAAACTGTTAGATAGGCATGTATATTATGTATCTTGCTATGTCCTCTGAGGACCTGATGATCTCCTCTGGTTTAGCGGTTGCATGGAGTTAGCTAGTAGTTCTGGATGGCAGAGGATTTGCGGTTCTTGCGGGATTCAGGTATTGTTATTGAGTTTATTACCCGCTCGTGCTTTTCATTCCTTATCATGAGACATCATGTTCATTGTTTCAGTTGTAGACTCTTGTTATATTCCTTAGAGTCTTATCGGACATTTATGCTAGTGGGCTGCAGACCACGACCCATAGTGTTTATTCATGTTTCATATTCTTATTGTGGATTGAGATATAGATTGCATTGCCATGATTTGGCAGTAAACCATAGCCTTGACAGCGTTTACGTATTCGAGATGGGCTGGAGTCCGTTCGATGCGTAGCTGGGCTTGGACACGCTTCGTATCCGAAAAGCGGGTGCGGGTCATGACAGACTACGCATAGGACCCAACACGACATGACCACGTCGTTTCCAGAGTGGACACGACTCACGTATCAGTACGCAATTCTGACTGAATGCACGCGCGCGCGTGACCAGTGTGCATGACTTCGCGTGTCCGACACAACCCCGTTGGACACGAGGCTCGGGGGACAGGTTCGTAGACACTGCCTCCTCATCTCAGTCCAAGCACGACCCGCCACGTGGCCTGTGCACTGAGCACGAGGCCCCGAGCAGCAGGGGACTGAAACAGTCCAGATCCAGCATGTTCGTGTCCCTCGTGTGGATACGATACGACACGAAACACCCAAGTGTCCACACAAAAATCACAGAGCAACCCTAGATCTACAATCCTATTCAAACAGATTTCTAAAACAACAAAATAAATTCCTTAGAGGTATTTCTACAAAGACTTAGGTATCCTATTGGATACGTGTCCGATACGGACACGAAATGAGTCCACCAAGACACGAAACTAATTCCTACAGTTAGGGGACTCCTAGGGCTATCCAAATATGCAAAAAAATAGAATTTCATGTAGAGAATGAGAAGTTACCTATTGGTGTTCTTCTCCAAAGAAAGCTTCAAAATGGAGGATCCTTCTTGCTAACCCCAAAGCTCCAAATTGTCCCAAATTTGAGAATGACCTCCATGAACAGTAGGGGAATAAAATTTAGATCACTATGGAAGAAGTTTGAATAAAAAAGGAATTATTTTGATTAAAATAGGAAAGGATTTCTATAGGAACAAACCTTGTTCTTGTCAATGGAGGAATGAACAAAGAGGCAACTATTTTGGGAGACATAAAATAGGGGTGGATCCCTAGGTAGCTGGCCATAAATGCTAGGGTTAGGGTTTTGGGGAATAAATCAAGGGCTCTCCTTACATCTAGTCTAACCAATGGTCTAAAGTCTAAGTTTCACATTAGTCAAGTTGTAATCTATTAGTTCTAACTAATCATGGCTATACCAAAACTAATCGATACTAACTAAAACTAACCATGGCTAACTAAGTCTAGCTATGACTAATCTAGGTAAGGTCCAAACTAGGTTAGGCTAATCACAATACATGACAATCAATTAAATAATATTAAAATTACACCATTCTTAATAATATATTAAATTTCTAATAATATATATTAATTCAAATAAATTCAAAATGACAAGAATACCCTCAAATTAGAAATGATAAATAAATCATCCTAATGACATGGCTAGGCTCTAGGTCAAGCTGTCTTCTAGGGTTACACTAGCAAGACACCAAATCACAAGTCATGATTTTAAATAGTTTAAAAATGATTAAAAATCACCAAAAATCATAATATGAAGTAAATATCAATAAATAATAATTATAATTATAAAATTTCAAAATTATCCTTATTTTAGAAAACTGGGTGTTACATAGTCAGTGATCAAGAATCTAGGTGGGACAAGCTATATTCTAACAGTGTGTTTTAAAATACCAAGATCGACATGTAAACGGCTGTAGGTATCAGACACATCCCTCACTGATCAGGCGAGAGATGGCTATGCTTCCAGTAGATTTTAGTTGAAAGATTCCAGATTTAGGGTATGTCTACATGTCTTACTCAATATTTCTCCGCCCCACAATACAAGTGAATCTAGTACAAGATACGAGAATCGAGAAGAGTCCAGCCAAACATGATGATACTAGCAATGATCCCAGTAATAGAGACCAGATAATATGGTATGTGTGTCACATACATGAATCCAGAATATCCATACGTGTTGTAACAGAGAATCACATAAAACTAACTAGAACTGAAGTACAGTAACTGACAGATAAATGAGAGAACTATCAGAGAATGTACTCGCCTAATACTCTGAAAAGAGTCGTCTAATATCAGATATCTACACCGGAGTCACAATGTCCTAAATAGACCAGTACAAGTTATATTGTGTTTAAAATAAGACAAATGAAGTTTATGATACAATCTACATAATTTCTAGGTCAATCTAGGTCAAAGTCAACTCTAAGTCAAACCTGGTCAACTGTCTAGGTCAAACTAGGTCAAAGTCAGACTTTGGTCAATTATGGTCAACACTCTAGTCAAACTAGGTCAATCCTAGTCCAACAAGTCTTACTAGGCCTAACCAAGTCTAGACTAGCATTCTAGCACCATCACAAAGTTACAAATCAACACATATTTATATATACATACATAGATGCATTTTGCATACATACTTGCATTACCTACATGCATACCTATATGCATACATGCCTATATACCAATGCATTTGATTACCTACATGCATTATACATTACATACAACATACATATTTACAAATGCATACAATTAGATATCATACATGTACCTAAACATGTATTACATTCATTATTAGAAAGAGGGAAAATGGAAGGAAAGGGGAGGACTGAAATATAGATTTTATAATGCATGCCTATCAATCTCATATAACTTCAGTTTTGCATAACATTCAGTTCATTACATACATCTAAATAGGAAGAGGGATGTGAGGGGCTGTGATCTTAGAAAGTAGAGAACCAACCCAAAATCATTCACTCAAACTCAGGAACAATGTAATCAGTCAACATGTTAAGCAATTTCAGTTCTCAGGTTATCTTAATAACTCAGTTCCATACCCCAAAACCAAATTCTCTTTTATTCGAACAAATCAAATCCAACTAACATATGAATATGCTAACCTGGGAATCATACATTTGAAACCAAACCTAGGTAATACATCAACTTAAATCAAACAAACCCCAATGTATCAGTTAATCCAAAGAACCCAAATCAGTGATGTGTGTGTGAATAGTGTATGTGTGACAGGGATTCAATAGGGACAGTAGTAATATCAGGCTAGGGTGTTCCTGTGTGAACATGAGTCACATATATGTGTGTGTGGTATGTAATATTGTGTGGCTAGATGACAGATTAGTAAAGAGTGTCAAACTCAGGAAAGGTGTTGTGTCAAAGTGTGAGTTATCAATAACAGTTCTCAGGAAAATTCAAGTTCTCAGATTTTACAAGTATCATGACAGTTTTCATAACCGTGCACATTTAGAAATCCATTCAAAATCCCAAACAAGCCTCCACATGAAACCCCAACATTCTAATACATATTCAGCTATATAACATATGTAAAAGCATGTCAATTAATCATTAAAATTGGATTTTAAACATTCGAAAAATAGGGAAAATAATTACTGAACTGCATAGTATCAGGGAAAGAGGGAAAATGTAAATTCAGATATCGAATTTAACCTAATTTATCAAAATAATGGTAGGTAAGGGTTCGTGCACAATTGTAGGTGTCACCCAGGTTGTCTCGTGTCCACAAAAGTGGACACGACGTGTCCAATCACGAAAACACACACAGCAGGAAGGACACACAGACAGCCTCGTGCAGAGGTGCAGCGTGACCTAGGACACGACACAGGCTACGTGGAGACATGTGGTCGTGCACACGTGTTCATCTAGGCTAGGGGAACATGTTCAGGTGTATTTCCTATGTCCATGTGTAGTGTGTCGCGCGTACGAGACGCGTATCAGGACACGTCTGTGCGCGTGTGTGCATGTGTGCAAAAACAGTACGAGTCAGATTTCTCCCAATCCGCTCGACAAAATACCTCCAAATTTTGTGTGTGTCGTGTCAGTGATTGCCCGCACGTCTCCAAAAATTTTGTGGTGTCTCGTACCGTGTCGTATCCTGTGTCGACCCCGCACAGCAGGACAGCGCACGGTATTCTTGTGCGTGCGTGTGTGTCCCATTTTGGATACAAAAAGTGTCCAAAAAATAACTCAGTAGGACACGAATGTAATAACCATGTATAAAACAACGTTTCCATTCAATCACTTTTCAAAATTATCAAAATAAATCCTATTGAGGCATTCTAACAGACACATACACTTACACATTGACACGTGTCTGATACGGACACCAAACGGACACGATTTCTAACCAAATTCTAGGGAAAGCTAGGGACACCTCGATCTAGCCTAATATGGAAAGAAATCAAAATTAAAATACAATTTGAGGAGTTTTACCTATAGGTGCAAAGATCAAGAAAAAGTTCTAAATCGATTGATTTTCGATGCTAGCCAAATCCTCCAAATTGTATCAAACTGAAATTACTCTCCATGAATATCAAATATAGGGTGATTAGAATCTATTACAAAAGATTTGGATGGAAAAGAAATTAAAATGGAATTAATAGGAATTTAGAAAGTTGGGGATTTACCTTTCCTTCCTAAAAGTTGGTTGAGCACAAAAGAGGCAAGAACAAGTGAATGAATGTTTAAATAGGGTGGGAATCTCTATATGGCTAAAATTAGGGTTAGGGCTCAAGTCATGGGCCATGGACCAAGTTTCATAAGTCATGGAATTAAATCCTTAAGTCATAAGTCATAAACCTAGTCATTAATCCTCATATTCAAACTAGTTCAAAAATGACTAAGATAAGGTTGACTTAAGTTAGACTAGGGTCTCACCACGCTAACTAAGTCACCATAGCTAGGGTTAGCTTCTAGGTTAGTCTCTTAAGTCACAACTAGTTAAAGTCAAAATAACAATCACCAATCCAATATTTAATAATAATAACTATATATAGCAAGAGGGGGCTGCTCTAAGCTGCTATGGTCGGCCATATGGTTGGGCTAGATTTTGGTTAGGGTTTCATTGCTTAAGGGGCCTTTCTAAGTTGTCAAAACAAGCCTCCTTGCTAAAGGCCCAAACTAACATGTTGTTTCTAGTCTTTAATTAGACTCTAAGTGATTTCTAACTAGATTGGAGTCTAATTACTAATCTAAGTTCATTAGTTAGGTCTCAAGGATCATGATTAGTCTCTAGTCAAAGTAGTTCTCAGGTTTCACTAGCTAATGACAAAATCACAATGCATTAATAAATAATATTAAAATAATCAAAAATTTACCAATTGATATCACTAACATAATTTAATCCATTACTTAATAACTAAAATATAAAAGTTCAAAAATATCCTCATTTTAGAAAAGTGGTAGTTGCACTCACAGCTACCCGAAAGCCTCAAACCTTAACCCAAATTTTTAGGAAACCTATTTCCAAGGCTCAAAACTTCATCTTCTTGGATCTACCGGATCTAAAAAGTCATTCTCCATTCCTTTTCAAGATTTTTTGAGGTATATTTCTTTATTTTTTTCTATTTTAATTCCATGGCTCCTAAGCTTATCAAGATAAAGAAAAGAGACACTACCTCATCCTCCACTTTGGAGTATGAACCAATTAACGCGTTCAGTCCCGCTCGTCCCAATGACGACGAGGATTTTAACAATAACCTATTTTCGTCTTCCAAGATTTCGATCTCTTGCTTTACCCAATTTCTATACCGAGAAATTTGCCCCAGCAAATCGATTAAATTTGCTGTACTTTCGGAATATACTGCAACATTTGAAAATCTAGGGCTCCGCGACTTTTTAGAGACTACGAGCCAAATCTTTAAAAATATTGTACGGATGTTTTATTGCATGTAATTTGCAAGAAGCAGACAACAACATTTATTCATGTGTCAGCGGAAAAGAACTTGAGTTTAACTCGACCGACCTGAGCGAGTATTTTTATATGCCTAATAACGGCGACGCTCTAATCGATATCAGTAAAGTTTAATTCCCTTCTGACATTACTCTTGAGTCGTTCAAGGCAGCATTGTGTCATCCTAATCCAGTTCCCCGGGCAAGGTTGTTCACACATCACCTGAACTAGCATTTCTATGAACTCTATCACATTATTTATTCTTCTTTGCTACCTAAGACGGGATCCACTAACGAGATCACCTTCTTCAAGTTATTGGCTATATACCATATCCACCTTGGATTCTCTTTTTTTGTTCCTAAGACCATGATTGCTGGTATGGTCAGTTGTCCGAGGGAAGGCCGCAACCTCCTATACCCTATGCATCTCGCGGTTATCTTCCAAAAATTTGGTATCAACTTAGATATTTGTCTTATCTCTAGGTTGCCTTCTGAGTTGTCTAGATCTAGGAAGTACCCTCAGCCTCCACTTCTACCGATGGTATTCCATCCCCTTTACCTGATCCAGCTGCAGCTCAAGCCGATACTCCAGCCCCTGCTACTCCAGGCCACTTCGACGAGTTCTTACAGAGGTTCGTTTCATTTGTCACTCTCAAGGGACAGCAACATGAGACCTATATGACTCGTTTTATCGATGCTAAGTACCGTCACATTTCTCAGGCCCGGATCTTGAAAAATGGTATGGCTGACATTCAGTGGACTTCGACACATCATCCCACTACTGCAACTCCTATCCTCCATTATCCTAGCTTCGACGGATCGAGACTTGAGGATCATCCTACTTTCGGATTCTTCGATCCGAAGACCGCACATGTTGATCCCCAGCCTTCTGCTAATGCTCCCACTGATGATGCTGACACTTGATTCAGTCTTTTGGCTTAGTATTTTGTGGACATGTTCTGATAGATGATAATCTAGTAGTGACACTTTCTTATTTTGGACTACTTTATTTTGTAGCACTGCTTATGCACTTCTGTCTCAATTGTAGTTGCTTTTGTACTGTTTGAACATCAGTTATAGTTAGTTTTTCTGCTATCTTAGTTGGTTTCATCTATTTTCTCATGTTTTGTTACTGCTACTACTGATGTTATCATACTTGAGATACTGGCTTGTTAGTTCTTATCACTATTTTTTTGGACATTACTCTTTTTTTTTCTTTTTGTTATTGTTGGCTTCACATGTTACGGTGAGCTATATTTTGAGTACATGACAAAGGAAGAGAAAGAGTACATACCAAA
Organism: Iris pallida; assembly: GCA_029216955.1. Classification (NCBI taxonomy): domain Eukaryota; kingdom Viridiplantae; phylum Streptophyta; class Magnoliopsida; order Asparagales; family Iridaceae; genus Iris; species Iris pallida. Next base: position 105,131 of record JANAVB010015920.1, read on the forward strand.
AAATTCAGGTATATATTTCAAAGTTATATTATTTTTGTTATATTTTGGTATAGACTCAATGTTTGTCAATTACTAAAATAGGAGAGATTGTTGGCCCATTGGTTAATGATCACACTTGATTTTGATAATCAACATCAACTTTGATCGATACATAAAATATACATACTGCTACAAGATTACAGATTTCAGATAAGAAGAACACATGCAACTATATTACATCATACTGCTTCAAAGTACACACATTGCATCGTCATTAAAGAACCAATATCACACTGGAATAAAGATCAAGGCTTTATATTTTCTTCTATATTTTTCAATTTTAATGAGTCTAGGAAATATTTGTGAGGTTGATCAGGATTGGTAGTGGCTTAGGTTTTATCAGTCCATTTTCTAAAAAGCCTACATATTCAAATCCAAAAAGTCCATATATCCAAAAAGTCCAAAGCCCAAACTGTTTTGATCCAAAAGTTCTGACCTAACCTAGGCAGAATACGGACGTAACTCGGCCCCAGTTTGGCCCGAGTTTGCCCAGAGTTCGTTCCAAGTTCAGCCAGATCATTTTTAAATTTGTTTTTGTCTTCCACCATATATGGCTACAACGTTCGAATGCGAGATTCATGCATCCGAACTTAGCATGAACTTTGCCCGAATTCTGTCTGCAAAAATACTATAAATAGAGATGAATTCTCACCATTTCAAATCACTCACTCCTTCACACATTCATTCTCTTCTCAATCTATTCTAAAGTGTTTTCTATGAGATAAAGCTTTTAAACAAACCTATACCACTCTTATCCAAAGCCAGTGCAGTTCTGTTCAATCTAGAGTTTTGGTACTGAAAAGTTGTATCAGAGGTTGCAATTCAGAAAATGTTCCAGTTTTTGAAATTATTTTGTGGAGACGGTCGTGCGCTCGTCTCTAAGAATGGTGTTGTAAGAGACTACAAGCTCTCATATAGCTTGTACTATAGTGGATTAACATCGAGCAAGAGTACTCGAGACTTGAGTAGTCCTCTCAGAAGGAGATTAGTATACATTATTGTGTCACTGAGTTTGATTCTTTTATCTCTTACTTTACCGTATTTTATTTATCGTATTTTACCTGCCATAATATATAGTTGCTTATTTTTTAATTGGTGTTTATTTCCGCTGCACACGTACATACTCTATTCACCCCTTCTAGAGGTGCTCAACGGTCCTATACGCCACCTCCCCTTGTCAATGGACCCATTGATGGGCGCCCTCTTGCAGAAAATCGAGCTCCGTCGGAGACGAGTTCTCTCACCGACATCCTAAACCTATCAATGTAAGCTCTTCTTCTTTCCCTCTAGCTTGTTTACTGACTCCTTAGCCCCTTGAGCTTGCTGTGTAAATGAGATGCCATGTATGTTATAAAACATGGGTTATTGCAGTGTGATGGGTTGTGTATTTGTGAAACCATGCATCTTCGTATGCTCAATAGTTGAGAAGGAGAAAGTATAGCCGGTTTACATGAATGTATTCTCCTTCCTAATTGTGTAAGCATGGTTAGCTCTGTGTGTGTGCTTCCTCACAGGAGAATGGATAAGGAGGGATAGAATGTGTGAGTATTGGTAATTAGGAAGAAGATAAGAATGGAAAAATGTATCACATGAATACTTTGGAATGATGTACGAATATGCACATATAATGTTCTTCTTCTTTTGTTTTGTATGTTCAAACGCATATAGTTCTTTTGCTACCAGGTTCTAAGCATATGTGTTTATATGCATAGATTCATTACCATAACTGTGTTGAGGTTGTATATGTGCAAGTTTAAAACTAAGAAGAACACTTGAACCGTGCGGCACAGATTGGTTCAAACAGGGAGAGATAGAAACTGGGTTGTATATGCCCTTTCAACAGTTAATAGGGACTGTATTGAGTATATACTAAATGAATGGGTTGTGAATTTAAATGAATATTTAAGAGTGTGGGTGAAAGCAAGCAGAATAGACGGACAATATGGTGTGGGAACAAAAATTGATGAGGATATTATGATGTATGCTCATGTCTTAAACTGATGGTAGGAGAATGATAAGAAGTTAAGTTTAAATTATAATTTTGCTTCGTTGGAATGATTTAATAAATACCTCTCAGGTATGTGTGTATAGATAACTGTGAGTGGATTTAGTGACTTGGGTACACAGTAGACTAACAGTGAGTTGGTATTTACTTATAAGTTGGATAATGGAATTAAGTAGGTATTCATAAATAGATAACATAATTTTCTTTTGTATATATTATTCAGTTAAACCAAAAACCTAAAATAATTAATTCCAAATTTATCCCTAGGTTCTTTGGTCGTGGACTCGGACTCTGTACCTGATTCTTGATTTCAGCTTTTCGACCCAGGTAAGTATACCTTGCCACTATGTTATTTCCTTTTTGTACAATTCATGCTTGTTATTTAAATACTGCTTATTGTTCGCGCATCCGAGTATGACTCTGGTGCAACCAACGAGATACGTTGGTTCTTATTTGTTAGCCTAGTCCATTAGAGACTACCCATGTACTGCAGAGCGGATGTAATGGTATCATGCTGGACCCGAACACATGTTTGGACACCTTGATGTGATAAAGAGATATAGGACACGTACCCCGCATTCGATTGAGCATTTGTGCGGCAGGGACGAATGATGGTGTAGTTTATGCTAGATGCTTTCATTACGTTATATTGGACCCTACATTAGGGATTGTACGTGTCGAGGAGTCGACCCGTTCTAGATAAATTGGGTAGGGAGGACAGTTATTAGACGAAGGGGTTGCTATTAGTATATGTTGTTGACAATCGACAGTTCGTACGAACCCCACTTCGAGATGATATCAGGTTCGGAGAGCCCCATTCATCGAAAGTTGTTCTTATTGCATTTACACTTAGTCATTAGAACCCCCATGATTTTTATACATTGTTTCATATTGGCCTATATATTATGTATCTTGTTGCGTCCCCCCTGAGGGCCTGGTTTCCTTCCAAGTTTAGACAAGCAGGAGTACTCGAAGACGTATGGCCGGAGACCAGACGCAACATTGGGCGACAAGGAGATCTCACCAGCTGATTTCATCTGATCGCGTATGGTACCATCTTCGATACAGTCGTCCACGTAGAGTATGTATCAAGTTATCTTACTTTTAGTACTTTCCTTCTGTACTTTATTTCAGAATATTCGAGTAGTGGATGTGTCTCCACCAACTTTAAATTCAATATGGTTATGTATAACTTATTTCTGATTACATGACTTATTTGTATTCAGACTAGTTTATTTACTTATTTTATGGATGAGATTTAGCTTGCCTATGATCATGTTATTATTTAGTTACATCTTAATATGTACTTGAGAATGCCATTAAATTAGGAAAATACTCGACTGCGTATCTGTTGGCCATTGTTACGTGTCTCGGTCCCAAGTATTTTGGGACTAGGGTGTGACAGATTGTAGGAATGCATGATATTATTGTTATATGTCTATTTCTTTTACATTTCTTGTACACTACTCTAGTTTGATTTCATTATTTATGAGTTTCCTATCTTGATCCCGATGGCATGTTTTCTATTGCCTTTTTGCTTGCCTTATAGAAATTCTGAGAACAGAATTTTTCTAAGGAGGAGAGAGTTGTGAGATTTGCCTCACAGTATCGGTTTTTGTATACAAATACACGAGTATCTACTAATTTATTGAGTTTTATTGAATATGATTATTTTTACATTGTTCGAGAATGTTAGAATACATGTTGGCATTGTCATAGACCTGTGTTAGAATCGACACGTAGAACGGTGAACCAAAAACAATTTATAAGTAAAAAGATTTCAGACTTTTCGGATCATTCGTCGGTAATTTGTGGAAGTCTGATAGATCATCCGAATGCCCCCATTTTAGATGTAAAAAGTTGTTGTGACGATCCGGATCATCCATCGAAAATTTGCCGGATCATCCGACCGTCTGTAGGGATGAGATATTTTGATGAATAGTGTCCTAATATTTGATGAATAGTATTGATACATTCTTTCATCTAGTGGTTTCTTGGTTTTAAGACGTCTTATTATCCATTGGTTTCTTGGTTTTCGTTGATGAACGGTTTGGATTAATCCTGATCGAGTCGCGGATCATGATCAGACGATCATGATTAATTCCCCTTCTTTATATATACGAGTTTGATTTCTTTCGAGATTTCTTTTCACTTTCTCTCTACTCTTGTTCTTTTCTCGTTTCCACTCTGTATTCCTCGAGAGCTTGGAGCTTGGTCTCGAGACCTCAGAGTATGGTTTCTGAACCCTTTTTGGTGGTGGACTATAAGAGTTAGGCTGGGAGCTATCTTAGGCAAGTACATCTTGTCGAACTACTGGACATTTATTATTTTACTATTGTTTTGATTTTTGGAGTCTTGATAGTTTATTATTTCCTAGAACTTGTTTTACTAAAGTTATTTCCCTCAAGTTTCTCGTTATTTTTACCGTCTCAGATTTTGGTTTGAGCTAGATTTTATTTTTCTACGATGTCCTAACACTTTTCTTGGTTGAAAAATTCGATATCGGTAATGATACGAAAGTGCCTACCACTAGACTTAGTCCATATTAGTATATAAGGCTTACATGTAATATTTAGTATAGTTGGACTATACTTGGACGAGATTTGGGACCGGATTTTTGGCTCTGAAGAATTGTTTTTACATTTAATGAGCTTTTTACATGTTTCTGGATCACCATTTAGAAATCCGACTGATCTTCTAGATGGCCCATTTTATGTGCAAAAACTTGTTGTGACCCAATGGACCATCCTTCGAAAATTCGTGACAATCCGATGGATCTTTCGATTGGACTTCCAAGTTTATTTCTTTTATTATTTATTGTTTAGTTTTTGGATTTTTTTATTAGTATAATTCTTTATATGCCTTGTCCTGTTTCCTGCTTTATACTACCATATTTACCTGGATTCCTTGTACATATTCTCGTCTTGTCTTGATATTCGCCTATCGTGGCGCCCTCCATATTCCTGTACATGCTTAGCTTGATATAGTGGCTCGTCGTAGCGCACTCCTGTCTCGATACTTGTCTTATCTTGTCTTGTATTATTATGGCTTGTTATAGTGCACTCTCTTTCTTGTCTTGTCAAATCCAGTCTTGCATGTCTCATTAGTAGGATGGATTCTGCAGAATGCCACAACCGGAATCCTGAAAGAAAATGTTAAGGACTAAACAACTAGTCAATTACGTAGATGCATTGGGATGAGAGTATTTCCCGGTTGCTTGTGAGCCCTTTGTTTCGGCCCCAACCTGAATAGACTTATAGCTATCTGTCATGATGAGCACATTTCTAGCACACCATCGAGAAACGCAATCTTGTTTATTATACTTATTAGCTCGTCGTCATACGGAGCATACTACTGAGGATACTTTTGTCTCCCGGGCGATGTATCCTCTATATACCTATACTTATGGTACATTTGTCTTCCGGGCGATGTAGCCACTATTAGATCTTAGGATACATTTGTCTTCCGGGCGATGTATCTATTATTTGATATTTACTATTGCTTTACCGGCCTGGATAAGTTAGATAGTCTGCAGGGCAAGTAACTGGATTAGATTTCTCAAAATGTATATGTTAGTAATTAGGATTGTGATAACCTAGTTAGCTAATGTATCAAGCCGTACTCATTGCTTGGCCATGAATGATGGATGGAGTCCAGTCTTGTCTTGATTACCTAGTTCTTATCTTTGCTTTACTTATTCCGGTAAATGATTAGAGGCTAAGTTCTGTTCATGAGAAATGTTGCAACCTTGGTCCTTGTTTGGTATAAGGTTTGTAAGTCGACTCCAAAATAGTTCCTAAGCATCTCGTCATTTGTCATTCTTGTCAGTATTTACATGTTATACATAATCCACATGCTTATATGTCCTGGCTTTATTACATGCTCACATGTCCAGTTTATCTTACAGGTTCGCATGCTATAGTCCTTATATGTTTTCAATTTTCTTTCATATACACTGTAGTACCAATTTATTATTCTTATCTCGTTTTACTACTTTACTTTAGTGTTGTTATGATTTATATGTTGGTTTTAGTTTATAGTTTAACTTCATTTGTGGTACTTGTTATTCGGGGTCTGACCCCACTGGTTTTATTTGACCAGATTTGGTTGAGGAGTCTAAGGATCTACTGGACCTTCCACTCGATGATGACCACCCAAAGCACCAGGGTTTTTGAGTTGGTGTTCTTTCTCTTAATCACTCTTTTCTCTATAGTCCTTTACGACATTTAGCCACAGAACACATATTTAGCTCATATTTTGGACTTGACATTTTGGCGTAGTGGCTTAGATATGATTGTATATTTTCTAGAGTTAATCATGTATGACTTACACTCTTTCTAGTTCTTTATTTTGTATTACTAGCTTCATGATCATCTATATATTATAGTTTGGGATGCTTCACTGTCTTATATGCCTGATAATCTTACTCTTGGATATTATTTTCTTACATGTGATTGAGATATCTAGGATTTGTTTGACCTAGGATTTACTTTTGGCTTGTAGCAGTGACCCCCATCTCTACAACTTATACGTTATCTTGGAGTACTAGAGTACTTTGGCATACGTAGTTGCCTGGTCCGTCCCTACTTGCCAGTTTCTAGTTCTAGGGAGTGATAGTGGTGGTATGGCATAAAGCATGAAGTGGCACACTTCATATCCAGATGCTCAGTGTGCCAGCAGGTAAAAGTAGAGAGGTAAAGGCCAGGTAGATTGCTTCAGCCATTACCCGTTCTAGAGTGGAAGTATAAACACGTTACTATAGATTTTATGTCCGGACTTCCACGATCTCCAGGAGGAAAAGACGCAATTTGGGTCATCATTGACAGGTTGACCAAATTGGCCCACTTTTTTGCCATCTAAGGTGGGTTTGTTTGTGGAGAAGCTGGCAATGTATGGTAAGCAGATCGTCTGGTTGGATGGGGTTCCTGTAATCATAGTCTTGGATCAGGATAATCGTTTCACTTCTTACTTCTGGAGGAGTTTGCATGCTAGCTTGGGCACTCAACTCAAGTTTAGTACTGCATATCACCCTCAGACGGATAGACAGTTAGAGAGGACTATTCAGACTCTCGAGGATATACTTTGTACCTGTGTGGTAGATTTTGAGGGTTCTTAGAAGGACCATATCCAAATGGTAGAGTTTGCTTACAACAACAGCTACCAAGCCAGTATAGAGATGTCACTATTTTAGGCTCCATATGGTTGGAGGTGTTGCACTCTTTTGTCTTGGGACAATGTTGGAGAGAGAGCTTTGCTTAGCCCTGAGATGGTTGTGGATGGAACGGAGAAGGTCAAGCTGATTAGAGATAGACTTCGAGCAACGCAGGACAGATGAAGGCATTGGGCCGACAGCCACCGGAGACCCTTGGAGTTTGAAGAATAGTTTAATTTTCTTTATATTGTGCTTGCTTTTGACAATTTGCTTTTGATTTAGTGTTGAGGTCTTATTTTGTGTTAGGTTGGCGTCTGGTGTTTCTAAGGATTTTTTGGGCACGGGGCACGATTCGCTTTGGTGGAGGCAGAAAGCTTACTCCACAGTTCATTGGACCCTTCAGTATTGTTGAGAGGGTCGGTACGGTGGCCTATCGACTAGACTTGATGCATACACTAGAGGGAATTCATAATGTGTTCCATGTGTCACAGTTGAGACGGTACATGGCAGATCCTAGTCACGTATTGGACTAGTCTGAGATAGATGTGGACCTGACTCTCAACTATCCAGAACAGCCAGTAAAGAATCTGGATCATTGGAAGAAGGTACTCCGGAACCAGGTTATTTCCTTTGCTTGCGTCGCATGGAGAAATCACTCTCCGGGTGACTCTACCTGGAAGAGGGATGACGACATGCGCGAGCGATACCCTTATCTCTTCGAGCCTTGAGGTACTGATCTTCTTGCTCTAATGATGTTCTTGTGCAAGTTTCGTCTTTTAATTTCGAGGACAAAATTATTTTGAAGAGGGTAGACTTATCCATATTTTTATATAAGGTTATTTTTGCCATTTATTATTATTTATTTATTGTGCATATTTATCTATTTAAATATTGTGATAGTTGTTATGGTTAGTGGGCTAGCCTATTTATTAGACTTATGTTAATGGACCCAATTATACTTGACATGACACTTGGACCAACACGTTATATTTGACCCAATTTGACTCAATTAAATCATTCTATTTAATAAATAGAGATTAGTCTAACTCCCTGAATATGATTAGAAGCTTCCACTAATTAGGTTAACCTTCATGACAAGCTTGGAGGGGTATTTTGGATACTGTGCATGACATGAAGGGGAGGAGTCATGGTCGGCCCTAATTATAGGGAGAGCATACTCTCCCATCTCTTTATTTGTGCCAGTTTATTTCTATATTGGCGTTCTTCCCCAAATTGATCCATCCCTCCACAAATCTTCTCAAATCTATTTCCAGTCTCTTCCCTACTCTTCATCCAAGGAGTCTAGAAGCTTGGGTGGCAAGGAGCATTAGGAGAGGAAGTATTTGGAAAGAAACGCGTGCCCTAATCATATCTATTGGACTTTGTATTAGGAATCCATCTTCCAATAGGTATACATCTCAATTTCTCCTCTATGTAGACTCTAATTGTTCAATTTGACTATTAGAAATCCACCCATGGACGAAGACTACCTATAGGAAAAAGAATTAGCTTCTAATGATCCCTATTGTGGAACTTACATTGAATTTTATGCCCAATTTGGGGAAAACCCGAGATTGGTGCACCAAGTGTTTGTCATTTGGTAATTTAGACCTATATAGACTTATTTTGTTGTGTTTGGCTAGATACATATCCCAATTGGATACAAGTAGGTTGTATCATAATACGCCATGATACGGAGTCATTTTGGGAGTTTTTCCTCCGATACTTGTGACACACATATCAAATTCTCCACGACACATTGTAATATCTATATATTGTTCTAATTAGGCTCGATCTAATTAATATTTTAGATATATTCATGTGAATTGGGTAGAGTTGGATAATGTTCGATAGAGTTATCATGTACGTATCACAAGAGTATCGTAGAATAGTGCGATACTAGCGTGGTGCACCATAAGTACTATATATATATATATATATATATATATATATATATATATATATATATATATATATATATATAAAAAAAAATATATATATATATATATATATATATATATATATAGTGTATGTGTATCAATCAGTGTGTATGTGTGTATCCAATATCCATATTGTGTGTATATAGGTATAATGTGTGTATGGGTCATATGTATATGGGTAGCTATAGGGATCAGTCAACTAGTTAGGCAATGAGTATCAGTTGGAGGAGAGTACGTGTATATACTTGTTGGTGTGTGCATATACATGTGAACATGTGTGTGTCATGTGTCGATAGGATTGTGCGGGTCTAGAATAGTGGAGGGTAACAATGGTCAAGATATCAGTCTGAAGTTTGAGAAGTCTGCTAGTACAGGGACTAGGGTGTATCAGTTAGGAAATAGGAGTGTATGTGTCATTGGTTGATTGGATAGTGTGTGTGTGTGTTGGATTAAAGCTTGGTATAAACTGAGAGGAAGAATAGAAAGTTGTGGTGTATCAGAAATTAGTTTGAATGTAGTGGTAATAACAATGAAGAAATGGATGTGCAGCTAATAGTAACTGTTAGCAGAAGAGGGGGTCGGATAAAGTGTGTAATAGCGGCAAGGGCAAGAACATAGTAGTAGATTGGGAGCATCAGCAGTACTGTGCAGCAGCAATTAACTGTAGCTATAGCAGCAGTAGCAGCTGTAGTAGCTAATGTTATTGTAAGCCTAAGCAGCAGCAACAGCTGCTGCACTAGCGAGCTACACAAGCAGCAGCAGCAGCAGTAGCAGCAGTAGCAAGCTGCAGCTGCAGCAGCAGTAGCAACATGAGAAGAAGCAAACAGCAGCAATAGACATAGCATAGGAAGCTAGCAGCATATTAGGAGGATAAGACTTGTATCATTGTGTGTGAGTATATGTGAGAGTGTGTTTATGTATGTATGAGTGGGTAATGAAGATAGGTAGAGGGTTATGAGGTAGGATATGGTATCAAGATAAAGAGGGTAAACATGTATGAGGGTCTAGTGAAGGGTATAGCAAGGAATTGGTATATGCAACATAGCCTGGATAATAGGCTTAGTATTGATATTGGTCAAGGTAATAGGTATAGGCATATTGGTATGGGTATATACTTATGTAACATGTGGTAATGGAAAGGTAAAGGTAAGGTAATGCTATGAGCTAAGGTATTATGATATACGAGTCTGTATAAAATGTAGGATATCTAGTATCGCTATTTATATGTGACATGACCTAGAAAATGTAGAATTGACTTAGTATGGCTAATATCTCCTAATATGGACCTAGAAACCTAGGTAAAGCCTATAAATGACTAGAATGACCATGAAAATAAGGTATCGACCTAGTTTGACTTCTAAGACCTAGGGCCCGTTTGGTTTGCAGGATTGGATAACGTAATGTAATTGGCATTACGTTGTCAATCTAACTCTAGCGTTTGGTTGAACAAAAAAAATATATGTAATGTAATCTCGATTACATGTTTGAGTACACTATATTAGTTTCTTCTAAACACAATTACATCATAAAACCTATGTAACCGTGATTATATTACAACTTAAACGGAAGGTTGGTATGCTATAATTTGGTCATTTTGTTCGTTTTTGGGTCATTTTTGCACGTTTTTGTTTTTTGTCATTTTTGTTCTTTTTTTGTCCTTTTTGCTCGATTTGTGCCTTTTCTCGTTTTTTTTTCATTTTTGGTCGTTTTTGCATGTTCTTGGCCGTTTTAGGTCGTTTTTACACGTTTTTAATTGGTTTTGCTCGACTTTGTATGTAATTGTCCTTTTTGGCCGTTTTTTCATCTTCTTATCATTTTTTGTTATTTTTGCACGCTTTTTGCGATTTGTTTCACTTTTTTTATTTTTTTTCAATTTTGTATGTTTTTACCATTTTGACACATTTTTTATTGTTTTTGGTCGCTTTTGGCTATTTTTACGTTTTATAATTAATTTTGGTTATTTATGCATTTTTTTGGTCATTTGTTTACGATTTTTTTTTATTTTTTGTCGATTTAGCACGTTTTTTGCGGCTTTTTCACCTTCTTTATCGTTTTTTTGCGGCTTTTTTCACCTTCTTTATCGTTTTTTGTTGATTTTGTACTTTATTTTAAAAAATTTACACATTTTTTATTATTTTTGGTCGCTTTTGGCTTTTTGGCGTTTTAAATTGTTTTTGGTTGCTTTTGTACTTTTTTGCAGTTTTTGGCCATTTTTTATATTTTTATCATTTTATGTCAATTTTTCACATTTTTTGCAGTTTTTTCATGCTTTTATCGTTTTTTGTCGATTTTGTACGTTTTTGGTCGCTTTTGGCTGTTTTTTCACATTTTATATCTTTTTGGTTGATTTAGCACATTTTTATCAATTTTGGTCGATTTTACACATTTTTTGTCATTTTTCACTTCCTTATCATTTTTGGTCGATTTTGCACTTTTTTTTTCTTCCATTTTTGTCCTTTTTGCACTTTTTTATCGCTTCTATACGTTTTGGTCGTTTTTGTCGATGTTGCTCGTTTTTTGGTCCTTTTTGCTCTTTTTCAATTTTTTCTCCTATTTGCGCGTTTTTGGTCGAATTTTACCATTTTTGTTCGATTTTGCACTTTTTTGCCTTTTTGTCCTTCTTGGTCGTTTCTATTCATTTTTGCAATTTTTTTGTTGTTTTCGGTCATTTTGCTCGTTTTTTGATGTTTTTCGACATTTTTGCAGGTTTTTTTATTGTCTTTTTTGGTTCGTTTTGATCCCTTCTTGTGTTTGGTCCTTTTCGATTTTTTCGTTTTATCATTTTTGTTCTTTTTTTTATCGTTTTGGGTTAGTTTTTGTTCTTTTATTCCTTTTTGGGTATTTTGTCATTTTTTATCGTTTTTTGTCATTTTCCATCATTGTTTTTGGGTTTTTTTGTCCTTTTGGTCGTTTTTATTCGTCTTTATCTATTTTTTTTCGTTTTGGACACTTTATGTCCTTTTTTGTCGTTTTGCTCTTTTTTAAATTTTTTGTTTTTAGTTTTTTTCTCATTTTTTGTCCTTTTTTGTCAGTTTTTATTTTTGGACATTTTTTTATCATTTTTAGTCACTTTTGATGGTTTTTTCCCTTTTTTTGTCATTTTTGATTTTTCTTTGTCGTTTTCCATTTTTTTGCTTTTTCTTTGTTGGTTGTTTTTTTCGTTTGTCATTTTTGGTTTTTTTATTTTTTTGTCGTTTTTTGTCATTTTTTGTCATTTTTCTTTTTTTTCTTGTGGAAGGACAAAACCTTTATTTATTATTTAATTTTAATTTTAATTTTGTAATTTTTGAAATTTTTATTGATCTACTTTTTTTATGTTGTATTAAAAAATATTAAATTAGAAACTCAATTACATTACATTGTAAACCAAACATATGAATGCAATTGACATTACATTACATGGTTTGATTACATGTTTCAACCAAACATAGTAATATAATTGTAATTCCATTACATTACAGACTCGATTACATTATAAACCAAATTCCATTACGATTACGATTACATTACATTGAACCAAACACAACTCTAGTTTTGACCTAGAAATCATATTTAAATTTAGATATCAATGATTATCACTCCAAAATACCAATTGATATTGATATTTCATATCTGGGTCTTAGTAACTACATTTTGGACATCGAACCTCGTACACTACTCTGGACCACAAGCGAGTACAATATCTAACAGTTTTTGTTATCTTGATTATTTCTATGATATCAATATTGTAGTGTTATTCTTGATTCCTGACATGTGGATTACCCGGGCTAGCATCTTGATGCCTGTCATGAGGAGTCATGATTGGATCTATCGTATTAGTCATGGAATGGGGAAATATTGGAAGATTATATGATCATATCCTAAATACTTGTGCATAGCTCACCCTCAACTTACGTAGGGTATAACATGATCTTACTTGTACTTGTGCATAGCTTTCCATATATGACTAGCCTGATCTATTACGATGCTTGTGCATAGCCAGTCGTATGGAATAGCCTGATCTTGTCCCAAGCCGATCACATAATCAACTAATATTTCAATGCACATCTTAGTAATTCATGCTCTATTCCAGTTATGACCTGCTGGTACATTCATTCTCATGATTACTTACAGTTCATTATTTCCTGTGACATGATTACCTGTTTCCTTATTATTTCAGTATTACTTTTCTATCTTGTATTTTTATTACTTGATGCTCTTATAGGTTTCGTCAATTTAATGGAACTGTTGTTGGTTTATGCAATTCGCTCCAATACTGACTGGATAATATTTTTCAGAGGATCTCAAGGACTTTTGTCCTATATATTATGGACCGGAAGTAGATGACGAATACGTCCATGAGCCACATGAGGAGCACGTTTCCTTAGAGGGGACACCACTAGTAGCAACTTAGCTAGTTAGCTATTAGTAGTGGATTTGTCTCCAGCTTCTGAGACATTGAGATGTTTTATTTATGAGACTTATGTTGATGTTGAGATAGCTAGACTCTTAGACCTTTTGATGTGGATTTGGATATATATTTCTAGTCGTCTCTTGGATTCTTATTTCATATCGTTTATATCATTATCGTTCCGTTTATCTTTCTTATAGTTTATTGTGATTGAGTATGAATATTATCATTATATTTTTCTTCTTTTGGAGTTGAGATATCATTGACAAGTTATGATATATATATTCATGATATGTGATAGTCAGTATTGTTGACCTATACATCGTTCTATCGCCGATGATGCGTCGTAGGCTGGACGTGGCCACGTGCTCGGGCCCTTATTTCTGGTGCGGGTCGTGACAAGCGGACACGTATAGGAACTCATTAGTTTTCGTTTCGTGTCAAAAGGATACCAAAAAGTTGATAAAACACATGCACGATATTGACGAACCTGTTGTTTTGTTCAGATTTAGTTCGGTTGAGTTGTGCTCAATTTTGGGGCTTCCAACGCCTATGAAAGTAATCGTGGCCATACGAGGACTTGTTGCGGTGAAGGGGAGTGGTCTTGGGATGGATGTGATGAAGGTGGAAGGGTTGGAAGGTCGAAGGAAAGGGAAAGTTTCTGTCAGGTTTGAAGATATGTGCACATATTCTTCCAAAGGGATTCTCATGATTTTAGAGAGTTTAAATATGTAAAAAGTATTCGACCAACATAGATGGAGATGTTTATATGAGAGAGAGAGAGGATGTATGGAATTGATTTGGTTTTTGTTTGAGAAGATGTGGAGGAGATTTGATACTCCATTCAAAAGATGCACCAAGATATGTCCAAAGGAATTTAAATCGAGTCCAAAATAGGAAAGTTGTTATGAACTTGTTTAAAAATAGATTTGAATAATGAGATTGTACATTAATTCATTTAAATCAATATAAAATATGCCTAATAGGTTAGGGTACCCTAGAATAAGCTCCATGGGTCCCTAGTTTGAGTAGTTTTAGGTTGGTGGAATTTTTGTGATCGATCGAGTCCAATAAGTCAAATATTTGGTCTTACGTGCCATTTGAAAATAAATAGCACATGGGAACTCAATTGGGTGTAACACTATTGGCATGTATGTAGCAGGCTCAAATAGGTAAAAACCACATATTGGGTCGAATGGTTTGGATCAATGTCGAGTCCCGAAATTAAATTAGAAGATACGACAAATTTTACGGTAGATGATAAAATAGACTAAATTGACCCGAAAGTTGTGCGACAAAAAAAGAATACAAGGGAACGAGTTTAAGCAGGACAAGATATATAAAAGTGAAGATAACTTGTCTAGATTAAAATATATGAAAGGCATTTTGAGAGATTAACATTTCTTGTGCTCCAAAAATTAAAGCTACGAAAAAGTGTATTTAATGTTAAAACTAATACTTAGAAAAATATCTATTAGTAACTATATTAAACAAAATAAATAAATAAATAAATAAATAAAAACTATAAAAATCTAGGGGGCTTACAATTAGTATGGCATGGAAGCACCACTCACCAAGAGAATCCAACTAGGAGCGCGAGGATGATATCCACAATCGCTTTCCCACCTGTTCGAAAAACAAGGTACGATCTTCGTATTTAACTTTCTTTCTTTCTGCATTGCATTGCATTGCATTCATCGCCCTTTAGATTTAATTTCGAGGATAAAATTTTATAAGTTGGGTAGGATTTAAACCCCCTAAATTCACCAACATATTTTTTTATAATATATATTTTTAAATTAAAATCATTGTTTCATATATGTATGATAGACATGGTTGCAAATATATTTAATCATATTAGTAAATAGTTTGTACGTTTTTTATATATAATAAAGGAACCTAAATATTAGAATAGGAATAACTATCTTAAATATATTAAGTATATATATACTGGAGAAAGTTTTAAGGTTGTTTTAAATATATATATTTCAGAATTTTTCATTAATACTTTTATCTAATAAAATTTCAATAAATATTCTTGAGTCATTTTATATATAGATGGATTTTTGAAATAGATTTACAGATAATATAAATACATGTTATAGTTTAAGCAATATATAGTAAAAATTTATAGGTATGTGGAAGAATAGGAATATGTGTACAAATGTATACACATGAGTATACATATACATATTGTATACCTGCACACACACACACACACACACACACACACACACACACACACATATATATATATATATTTTTTGGCAGGTTTGGGGAGCTTTTCTGGGCGATCAACGAGCGACTCGGCTTATATATATATATATATATATATATATATATATTATATATATATATATATATATATATATATATATATGTATATATATATATATATATATATATAACAATATATATAAAAGAAAAAAAATATAAACAATATATATATATATATATATATATATATATATATATATATATATATCAAAAAAAAATATATAAAATATATATATATATATATATATATATATATATATATATATATATATATATATATATATATATCAAAATGGCAGGTTTTGGGTAACTTTTCTAGGCGATCAGCGAGCGACTCGGCTTCTGCCCCTCCGGCAGGCAGCCGCCTGCTGCGGTGGGGGCCCTCTCTCAGGTACCGATTCGGTTCCCCCTTACTCCGGCGGCCCTTCGACGCTCTCCTCGCTCGTCTTCTCCGGCATCGATCTCCCTGGAGGCTCCCTTCTTCCACCCTTCGGCGTCCCCTCCTCCGCTTGGTGCCCCCCGATGCCACGTTTGGTTCTCCTCCCTGTGTTCCGTCGCCTGCAGCTGGGCTCCCCTATAACATCCAGTTTTCCAGATGAGGGTAATTTTTTAATTATAATAATTATTTATTGATATTTATTTCACATTATGATTTTTGGTAATTTTTAATCATTTTTAAACGATTTAAAAAAACTGCTTTAAGTCATGACTTGTGATTTTGATGTGCTGCCAGTGAAACCCGAGAGACTGCATGACCTAGAGCCTAACCATGTCATTAGAATGATTTATTATCATTTTAGCCTAGGGGTAATTTGGTCATTTTGGCCTATTTGAATTATTTGATTATTTATTGAATTGGTGAATTCTAGTTTGACTTTGACTTGTTGAGACCTAGTGGACTAGCCTAGAAGCTAACCCTAACCATGGTGACCCTAGTCTAACTTAGGTTAACCTACTTTTAGTCATTAGAAACTAATTTTGGAATAGGAGGATTAATTTAAGTAAAATGACTTATGGTTTATTACAATGATTTGTGATTTTCATTAAATGACTTATGACTTAAGCCCATGGCCCATAACTAGAAGCCCTAACCCTAACCAAACCCTAAGTGACCAGCCATATAGGGATCCCCACTCTATATAAACACTTATTCATCAGTTCTTGCCTCTTTTATATCATTTCAATACATAGGAAAAGAAAGGTTTGTCCATTCTTTCCCAATCCATAGATTTTTCATTTTAAATCCTTTTTAACTCTAGTTTCTTGCATTAGAACCTAATACTCTCCTATTTTCTGATTGTGGGGTTTAATCCCAGCTTTGGGACAATTTGGGAGCATTTGGCTAGCAAGGAGGAATCCTCCATTTGGAGCTTTTTCATGCTTTTTGCACCTATAGGTAAAACTCCAAAAATTGATCTAAAATTCTGTTTTCTTTGCATTTAGGGCTAGATCTAGGAGTCCCCTAGCTGTCCCTGAAATTTTGGTAGATTTTGTGTCCGTTTGGTGTCCGTATCGGACACGTGTCATAGTGTATGTATAGGTGTTCGACGAAATGCCTCTAAGGATTTTATTTTCGATTTTTGTAAAACCAATTACATGAATTTGTAGAACCAGATAATTATATTAATTTTTGTGAAGACTGAGTCATGTTTGGTGTCGTTTTTGTGTCATAATTTATGATGGAGACGCAGCACAGGGGCTCGATTGGGTGTCCTGCTACCCGTGTCCGATTTTTTATTAGATACGACACTTCGTGACACCAAATTTGGCGTGTACGTAGCCCTAGTGACTGACAAGACTCCTATAAAATTTTGTGGGTCCTTGTTCAGTATTCGCGAAGAAATCAACCGCGCACCGACCTCACACTGCTCGTGCAGGCTGTGTGCATCCCCTGTATTTTGGGGCTGACACAGGACACGACACTTCAATAGGATACGTGAAATTTGACGAGGTGATGGGTCCCATGTCTGACTAGACCCTCACCAAGTTTCGTGACACTTGGTTGCGAGTCGAGGAAGTTCTCAAGCTCACATCGAAATTTTTGACACGCACACACGCAAAATTCGAGCCACTGATATGCTCTTGTATCGACACATCGACACCACTTGGACACGGGGCAGGGTATTCAGTCCCTAGCCTTATATCCACGTGTCACTGTGCAAGAGCACCGCTCGTCTTGAGTACTGAGTCATGTCCAATCGAACACGATATGGCTGCACGAAACAACCTTGCCTGACAGTTCTGTCACTATCGGGTTTCCCTTTTTGACACTTCGTGTCCATACATTAGACATAATTTTAGACACATGTTTGACACATGTGTGACACTTCCCCTCTGACATATGTTGTATGATGATTTTGAATGATTTGGTTCGATGAACAATACGTATGGACTGAGTACATTTTCCAGTTTTTTTGACAGTTTTGAATTGATCACTGATTCAACCCTGTCACACATTGCCATACTGAAATCTTTGATACAACACACTATTTTTCCAATTGAGTACCAGTTTGTTTGGTGTTGGAATACCTATTTTTGGGTTTAGATGCCTGATCGATATTCAAGTAAAACCTGAGACTGAATGTATCATGAGTTTACTGATTTGGTTAAATTGGTTTTTTTGATGTTAATTAGATGATCTTTTATGATAATTTCAATTGTAACTATTAACTAGAATACCATGTATACATTTGGATTCATATTGGGTTTCAGTATTCGGTTTTCGAATAAAATGGGGGTTTTGATTTAGTCCTTACCTGAATGGTATGAGCCAGGTATATATATGATGTGTGCTGTGAATATGTACACTGAATTCCTGAGTTCGATACACTATTTCTATACACACACTTTGCATATGGAAACCTGAAGAACAGTGAAGGGATGACTCGAGATTAGGATGGTGTATATATATGAGGGTTAGATGTGAAATAGGTAAGGGAGTGAAATCCTATACATATTCCATATATGTATGTGAATGCAAATAGATAGGTATTGGGTTACCATGTGTCACGACCCGCACCCTAGAGTAAGGGCACGAGAAGTGGGTACATCCAGCCTACGCCGCAGTGTCGGCGGTAGAACGCTGTCCTAGGTCACAACATCTAACAATATAAGGTACCTGTACAGTATATACACTCCGAGTGGAGGTGAAAATACAGAATACAATCTCAATCACATCTAAGGCAGAAGATTGAACGATATCATAAATATGAAGATCTCAAAGGAAGTACAAACTGAAATGGAAATAAGCCTAAGTGTCTAAACGACACAAACAGACATAATACAACTAAATCCCAAATGACAACATAAGTAAGATAAAACCTAACTAAACTAGTCTAGGCAGTAGGGGCGATAACATCAGCTAGAGCTGGGTCCTCCTGAGAGTCCAACTCGCAAGTGTCGTCTAGGGCAGCTCCATAATAGGTAGTGCAGTAAGCCTCATCCTCATCCTTTGTAATATATCAACAGGTCGAATCAGGACAGGAGCGAGCACAATACATCTCACGCAGTTCATATCATGTCAGAAGATAATAAACATACAATAGAGTACGATATGTGAATAACTGAAGGAAAGTACATGAAGTGAAAGAGATAACTGTAATGGAAATATCTACTATAGGTAGAGAACTATCAGTGACTAGTGAATCAGAGTACAAGCTAGACATGTGAACAGGTAGAGGTGATTCATGAGAGGTGGTTCAAGATTATATTACTTGGAATTATTCACATGCCATTTCTACTCCCCCAGCCCCAACCAATACACAAGGATCCAGATATGTTATGTTAAGGTTCAAGATTTCACTGCCTCCGTGCCGAGAGCACACGTGAAATTGATTCATGGGGGACTCTGCGAACATAAGAGTACATGAATACAGAGCGAGCATGAATAGTGAAGCATGATGATACATGATGTAAGTGAAACGCACAAACATGAAGTACCTGATGCTCCTGAGGGGGATAACATCTCATGAAGGGATCCATATAGTACCAATCCGTGTTACCAATGTGACAGCATGCAAGTAAAGTAAATCTAGAGCAGGAATATAAGTTCTAGCAAGTATGAAACGGTCAGAGAATGTACTCGCCTGATATCCTGAGTATCTGGTAAGTGTAGATGTCCAGGCAGAGTAGATGAGTCCTATTTTAGAGCAACACAGGTCACAATGTGTTTAACATAAGGTAAAAGAAGTTTGTAATGCGATCTACATGATTTTTAGGTCATTCTAGGTCAAAGTCAAACTTGGTCAACTCTGGGTCAACCAAAGTCAACATCTAGTCAAACTAGGTCAACTCTAAGTTAACACTATAACTCTAGGCCTATACACCATTATCAATACTCAAATAATTTACTAACTTGCATTCTCTTCTTGCATTATACTACACATGTACACTCTATGTATAACATAGGCTATACTAGCCATCAACATACAATTTTACCTATAGCTACATTATGATGAAGATATATATATATATATATATCACATATAGATATGTATATAGTAATAGGGAAGGACACATGTGTGTTTGTGTATGTGGTGTAGTGGTAGGTTATGAGAGTGTGTGTGGAGCCTATAGATACCTGCGTGTGTGTGTGTAACAAGAGAATAGGAAAAACATAACATGCAAAAGAGTATGGTATATGTAAATCTGGAAAACAGGATATGGCAATGTTGTGTATAGGAATGTATGGGATGTGGGTGATATAGGGTTAATAGGAAAATGGTGTAAATACATGTGAGGGTGTGTGTTACAT
Source organism: Iris pallida (assembly GCA_029216955.1). Classification (NCBI taxonomy): domain Eukaryota; kingdom Viridiplantae; phylum Streptophyta; class Magnoliopsida; order Asparagales; family Iridaceae; genus Iris; species Iris pallida. The sequence goes on from JANAVB010015920.1 coordinate 125,687, forward strand.
GGAATTGAAACTGAAAACAGTGAACACACAACCCAATTCGAAATCTAAGAACCAGGGTCAGTTTTCAATCCTATTTTCAGGAATCTCAGGTTTCAACTAACAGCCTATATCTGGAATTCCTGAACTTCCCATTCTCAGAAATCACTGACATTCCTATAACAGTTTAATATATCAGTTTATAGGTTTAGTTTCAGGTTTACATCTAAACTAACAAATCAACCTATATCTCAGGAATACAACAACTAAAAACCTAAATAAAACATATGAAAGTTCAGTTTTAATATTCCTATATCAGTTAACATTCTCAGAAATCTTTCCTACGAAATCTTTCCTAAGTGTACACAGGTTTAAACTTAACCTCAGTTAATGAATTTTAACAACATTTCATTTACTAGGAATCTCAGAAAAATCTCAGTTATTAATGTTTGAACAACTGGAAATCTCAGGAATACATGTACACATTCCAATACCAATTCAAACAATTTTCGAATCTCATTTCAGTTTTTTTTTACTTACATCCTGTTAACCCAGTTATGTAACTAATCCTTGACATGTATTCATGTCTATACATCATCAAATGAACCTTAATTACTTAGATTAACATTTCATTTTGTTTAAAACTCTGAAACTAGAACTGTACACAGTATCATACAACCTTTAAAAAATCCCAATTGAATATTAATCAATATGGAAACCTATAACAGTCGTGTACAGTGGTGTCAGGTACGTGTGTGTACATGTGGAAGGTGTCCACGTGTCCTAGAACTGGACGCAAGTGTCAAGAAACGAAATGCAGGAAGTATCAGTAAACTCTCAAAACACAGTCTCGTACGGCCAGTCCCCAAACGATTGGACACGACACAAAGCAAAAGACACCTCGTACACTTGGACACGGATAGCCCAGCTATAGGGCTACCAGGTCGACACAACACGACGTGTCCTAATTGTCTCAGCACGCAATACGAATGCCGTATCAGTAGCCTCTGCTCGCGCGCGCGTGTGTGTGTGTGCGACAGTGCAAGACTAGTATGAGTCGATTTTCGTGTCCGACACGACACGAGGAGTCATAAAATTTTGGGAGTGACTTGTCAGTCACTGTCCCGACCTCCACACCACTTTTGGTGGTTCCAAGTGGTCTGTGCAGTGAGCACTACACGCGTGGCAGCAGGGCACTGCTACCGAGTCTGCACGTGTATGTGCGTGTCCATTTTGGACACGAGGACACCAAATCTTCGACTCAGTCCTCAGGATTCCTGATCTACAATATAAGACCTAATTTTCCTTTCAATTAGTTTTTGAAATTAAAAACATTTTATTCTCACAGGCATTTCGTCGAATACATTCTTAAGTTTACTGATACGTGTCCGATACGGACACGAAATCGACACTACCTAGCACCAAACTATTCCTACAACTAGGGTATACCTATATGCATGCATCTATGAAAATAAAATACAATTTACTAGGGTTTCATGGGGTTTACCTATTGAGATTGAATCTCAATAAAAAAGGGCAAGGATGAGGGTTCTCCTTCAAACTCCAATCAATCAAAACGATCCCAAATCCTAGCTAGCAAGCCTCTACTAGCTCCCACTGTGATAGAGGGTTATGATGCAATTGACTAGGGCCAATTTGGGCTTGATTTGGATATTAGGGAAGAAAAATTGAGAAGGAACTATTAGGGTTCTAAAGGGGTGTAAAGAGACGCTAAGGTTTTTAATAGGATTGTTTTATAGGAAGGGGGAGGGGGTGTTTAATGGCTGCCATAGATTTATTAGGGCTAGGTTTTTAGGTCTTGATGAGTGGCTAAGGATTGTCCAACAAATTCTAGGCATTCCTATTGGTTCAAAATGTCATAGGCTACTTTCCATAAATATCTTAGAGTAAAATATCCTCCTATAATATCTAGATATTAGTAATATCTCATGACTAGTTAACCTAACCATTCAAGGCTAATCTAGATTAGGCTAAGTTTCTAGGTCAATCCTCAAACCAACAATTAGCACATATTTAAATAATAAAAATTCAAAAACACCAAAAAGTCAAAATGACCAAAATACCCTTAAGTCAAAAATGTGGTAGTGACACTATGGGATAATATATAGGACTGATGGGATGTCCAGATTTGTATCCTAGGGTGCCCAATACATTTAGAATAGTAGCATGACAAGTAGGAAGCTATTTTGGGAGTGTGGGTTCCTGATTTTCAGGCATGCCCAGGCCATTTGGTCACTGTTCAGGCCATTGTAGCAGTAGGCATTTGCCTTGGCATGTAGTGTCTTGGATGGCATTGTATTTTCTGCAATACAGCAGCAGAGCAACTGCCTGCCCTTGTGGACAGTCCCTTCCATGTTGACAGTCCATCCAGCCCCCCTAACCCTTGTGAGTGAGTGGTGAGTTAGCTAGTGAAATGTTGGAATGTTTGAGAGGGTGTATTAGTGTTAGATAATTGTTAGGATATTAAGATAGAGTGGTTTGACAGTTGAGTTATATGTATATATGTGAATCTGAAATCTGAGGACTGAGACACTCACACAAACACATGAAATCTATTTACAACTACACACACACACATGCCTATGCCTAAACTAAGAACCACTCATTCTTGAATTCACTCATTCACCTTTGGCACACACTATTGTATCACATATACATGTCCCACACTCACACTCTAGTCTAGGTTGCACACACACAAGTTAGTTGTAAACATACTCACATGTCCATCTCCATATGTATTATAAAGGTTAATGGCCTATATGTATATATATAAATATTTTGTCTATATGGTATATAGCCTATGAGTGTATACCTCTATATGATAATAATACCTATATATACCATGCCTAGTATAGCTTTACATATCATTCTATAGCCTATGGTACATATATACATTATATTTGGTGTGTTGTACTTGGCATGGTTGTACTAGTGTGGTCCTATTGGCTTGTGCTTGTACTTGATTGCTAGATTAGGCTTTTTAGGCCTAGTGAGACTTGATGGACTAGGATCGACCTAGTTTGACTAGATGTTGACTTGGGTTGACCAAGAGTTGACCCAAGTTTGACTTAGACCCAGTTTGACCTAGGCAGTTGACCAGGTTTGACTTAGAGTTGACTTTGACCTAAATTTGACTTAGAATCATGTAGATGCATCATAAACATCATCTGTCTTATTTTAAAGACATTATAACATATATTTCTCTATTTAGGACATTGTGACTCTGTTGCAGACATCTGATATTAAACTACTATTTTCAGAGTATCAGACGAGTACATTCTCTGATAGTTCTCTCATTATTTATCAGTTACTGTACTTCAGTTCTATTTAGCTTTATGTGATTCTCTGTTACCGCACATATGGGTATTTCTGGATTCATGTATACGACACACTTACCATATTGTCTGGCCTCTATTACTGGAATCATTCTGGAATCATTACTAGTATCATCGTGTTTGGCTAGACTCTCTCGATTCTCGTGTCTTGTACTGGATTCACTTGTATTGCAGGACGGAGAAATATTGAGTAAGACATGTAGACATACCCAAAATCTGGAATCTCCTAACTGGAATCTACTGGTAGCATAGCCGTCTCTCGCCTGATCAGTGAGAGATGTGCCTGATACCTACAGCCATTTACATGTCGATCTCAGTATTTTAAAACACACTATTTGATTATAGCTGGTCTCACCTGGATTCTTGATCACTGACTAGAATCGTCTTGTACTGGATTTATCTTATATGAGATTCGTCCCGTACTGGATTTACATAGGATTACACTTGTTTATAATTACTGTATGGACTTATACCATGTTACTCTAGTTCAGCTAGTTTCTATTTACAGTCTTCATTGCCATGATTCTACTCTTGTTTTAGTTTACTTTCTTGTATTTTGTCTGTTTCTCTATACCATCACCTGAATATAATCCACCATGTTTATAAATAAAACTGTCTATAACTGCTTTATAATTTCCTGTCATTTACTTAGGTTTTCTTGATGAGTTGTACTCGTTCCTGTCCCGACTGGACCTATTAAAATTTTTACAGATGATTGCCCTAAGGACACATGTCCTATATGTTATAGACCAGGAGATGGCATAGCTACCTATGGCCCCGACACTCAGGAGTGATCGAAAGATTAGCTAGTTGTCTTGTTTTAGCTTTCATGCTTTAGAACTTGAGTTGTAAATAAGTTAAGATATGTGGTTTGAGATTGTCTGAGATTATAGTATTTAGTAGTTGACTTTATTGCTGTTATTTAGTCTTAGTTATAATCTTCTGTGTTATCATATCGTGCTTAGACAGTGATTGAGATTACATTATATCTATACTTGTCCTCCGTTCGGAGTTGATATTTTGACAAGTACATTATATAATTGCGTGATTTGTTGGTTAGATAGTGAACTAGAACAGCGTTCTATCGTCGACTCTGTAGCGTAGGCTGAGCGTTGTTACGTGCTCGTACCCTCACATTGGGTGCGGGTCATGACACATTTTTAGTGGTGGCCAATGCAGGTCGAGAGTCGCATTAGTGCGATATCATGGTAGTACGATGACTTAGTTGTACTGTTGTGAGCCTGCGATAGGATTGAGCGATAGGCTTCAACGGAGAGGTACTTAATCACAGTTAGGACTAGTTGAGAAGATTCCTGGGATGACCCTTGAGAATCTCATTATAACTATCCCGAAATTCGATTCTTACAGTATCTGTCTATCTTCCTTGATTCATCATTGACTTTGATTCTTGGTATTCATTATTGACTTGATTTTCTACCAAGATAACATTATGGGCTAGGTTGCCTCAGTCATGAAATCTAGAGTCTTCTACGGCCATATCAGTTGGTTGGGCGATGAGATAGAGTCTAATTTTGGATGTATTTTTCGGGTGTGGAAATTTAAAGTTTTCGCAGCCAAGCTAGCGATAATGCAAAAATTTTAAATACCATGATTCTAGAGGTATGTACATTAGTTGTGGACTCTATGGATTATCGTAGCCATACTTACTGGTGTGATGAGGATTCTGGTAGCAAGGTTCTGGATAGACGGGTATGATTATCAGATTGCATAATAGATACCATATAGATGGCGCCCTAGTATAATTGAGTGGAATATCAGGGTGGATATTACTTGAGTGTCATAGATTAGATAGAGTGAGCTAGGCTACCTGTAGCGCAGCACCGTGACCCACACCATCAGAGGGATACACCCCAGAGGGGCAGGGCTTTTGCGCTGACAGTCGAGTATACCGACGCTACGGGTGACGGGTTAGCAGGTCTGTCTTTCTTGTTCTTCTTTCCATCTTGTTATATGATTCCATTAGTATCTGTCAGGATGTTTTGTGCTGTGGTAGATAGTATAGTGGCCCTGATCAAGACCGTGATATCACGACCAATAGGACCACAATTTGCATGTTTTGGATATAATTTTCTTGACCTTGATTGTTGGGGGTTTGACCTAGAAGGGGTGCGATCATCTTAATTTTGAGGAAGAAATTTTTCTAAGGGAGGTAGGATTGTAACACCCAATTTTTCAGATGAGGGTAATTTTGTAATTATAATTATTGATTATTGATATTTATTTCATATTATGATTTTTGGTAATTTTTAATCATTTTAAACGATTTAAAAAAACTGCTTTAAGTCATGACTTGTGATTTTAATGTGCTGCCAGTAAAACTCGAGAGACTGCATGACCTAGAGCCTAACCATATCATTAGGATGATTTATAATCATTTTAGCCTAGGGATAATTTGGTCATTTTGGCTTATTTGAATTATTTAATTATTTATTGAATTGGTGAATTCTAGTTTGACTTTGACTTGTTGAGACCTAATGAACTAGCCTAGAAGCTAACTCTAGCCATGGTGACCCAAGTCTAACTTAGGTTAACCTACTTTTAGTCATTAGAAACTAATTTTGGAATAGAAGGATTAATTTAAGTGAAATGACTTATGGTATACAATGATTTGTGATTTTCATTAAATGACTTATGACTTAAGCCCATGGCCCATAACTAGAAGGCCTAACCCTAACCAAACCCTAAGTGACCAGCCACATAGGGGTCCCCACTCTATATAAACCCTTATTCATTAGTTCTTGCCTCTTTTATATTATTTCAACACATAGGAAAAGAAAGGTTTGTCCATTCTTCCCTAATCCATAAATTTCTCATTTTAAATCCTTTTTAACTCTAGTTTCTTGCATTAGAACCTAATACTCTCCTATTTTCTGATTGTGGGATTTAATCCCAGCTTTGAGATAATTTGGGAGCATTTGGCTAGCAAGGAGGAATCCTCCATTTGGAGCTTTTTTATGCTTTTTGCACCTATAGGTAAAACTCCACAAATTGATCTAAAATTCTATTTTCTTTGCATTTTGGACTAGATCTAGGAGTCCCCTAGCTGTCCCTGAAATTTGTGTGGATTTCATGTCCGTTTGGTGTCCGTATCGGACACGTGTCATAGTGTATGTATAGGTGTTCGACGAAATGCCTCTAAGGATTTTTTTTTCGATTTTTGTAAAACCAATTACATGAATATGTAGATCTAGATAATTATATTAATTTTTGTGAAGACTTAGTCATGTTTGGTGTCATTTTCATGTCGTAATTTGTGATGGACACGCAGTATAGGGGCTCGATCGGGTGCCCTGCTGCCCGTGTCCGATTTTTCATTGGATACAATACTTTGTAACACGAAATTTGGCGTGTATATGGCCCTAGTGACTGATAGGACTCCCACAAAATTTTATGGGTCCTCGTTCAGTGTGCGCGGAGAAATCAACCGCACATCGACCTCACACTGCTCGTGCACGCTGTGTGCATCTCCTGCATTTCGGGGCTGACACAGGACACGACACTTCACTAGGACACGTGAAATTTGACGAGGTGATGGGTCCCATGTCTGACTAGACCCTCACCAAGTTTTGTGACACTTGGTTACGAGTCGAGGAAGTTCTCGAGCTCGCATCGAAATACCTGACACGCACACACGTAAAATTTGAGCCACTGATACGCTCTCGTATCGACACATCGACACCACTTGGACACGGGGCAGAGTGTTCAGTCGCTAGCCCTATATCCCATGTGTCACTGTGCAAGAGCACCGCTCGTCTCGAGTACTGAGTCGTGTCCAATCGGACATAATATGGCTGCACGAAACAACCTTACCTGACAGTTCTGTCACTGTCGGGTTTCTCTTTTTGATACTTCGTGTCCACACATTAGACACGATTTTAGACACATGTTTGACACATGTGTGACACTTCCCCTCTGACACATGTTGTATGATGATTTTGAATGATTTGGTTCGAATGAACAATGCGTATGGACTGAGTACATTTTCCAGTTTTTTGACAGCTTTGAATTGATCACTGATTCAACCCTGTCACACATTGCCACACTGAAATCTTTGATACAACAACTGTTTTTCCAGTTGAGTACCAGTTCGTTTGGTGTTTGAATACCTGTTTTTGGGTTTAGATGCCTGGTCGATATTCAAGTAAAACCTGAGACTGAATGTATCATGAGTTTACTGATTTGGTTAAATTGGTTTTTTTGATGTTAATTAGATGATCTTTTATGATAATTCCAATTATAACTGTTAACTAGAATACCATGTATACATTTGGATTCATATTGGGTTTCAGTATTCGATTTTTGAATGAAATGGAGGTTTTGATTTAGTCCTTACCTGAATGGTATGAGACAGGTATATATATGATGTGTGCTGTGAATATATACACTAAATTCCTGAGTTTGATACACTATTTCCATACACACACTTTGCATATTGAAACCTGAGAACAGTGAAGGGATGACTCGAGATTAGGATGGTGTATATATATGAGGGTTAGATGTGAAATAGGTAAGAGAGTGAAATCCTATACATATTCCATATATGTGTGTGAATGCAAATAGATACGTATTGGGTTACCATGGGATAATATATAGGACTGATAGGATGTCCAGATTTGTATCCTAGGGTGCCCAATACATTTAGCATAGTAGCATGACAAGTAGGAAGCTATTTTGGGAGTGTGGGTTCCTGATTTCAGGCATGCCCAGGCCATTTGGTCACTGTTCAGGCCATTGTAGTAGTAGGCATTTGCCTTGGCATGTAATGTCTTGGGTGGCATTGCATTTTCCGCAATGCAGCAGCAGGGCAACTGCCTGCCCTTGTGGACAGCCCCTTCCATGTTGACAGTCCATCCAGCCCCCCTAACCCTTGTGAGTGAGTGGTGAGTTAGCTAGTAAAATGTTGGAATGCTTGAGAGGGTGTATTAGTATTAGATAATTGTTAGGATATTGAAATAGTGTGGTTTGACAGTTGAGTTATATGTATATATGTGAATCTGAAATCTGAGGACTGAGACACTCACACAAACACATGAAATCTAATTACAACTACACACACATGCCTATGCCTAAACTAAGAACCACTCATTCCTGAATTCACTCATTCACCTTTGGCACACACTATTGTATCACATATACATGTCCCACACTCACACTCTAGTCTAGGTTGCACACACACACAAGTTAGTTGTAAACACACTCACATGTCCATCTCCATATGTATTATAAAGGTTAATGGCCAATATGTATATATATAAATATTTTGTCGATATGGCATATAGCCTATGAGTGTATACCTCTATATGATGATAATACCTATATATACCATGCCTAGTATAGCTTTGCATATCATTCTATAGCCTATGGTACATATATACATTATATTTGGTATGTGGTACTTGGCATGGTTGTACTAGTGTGGTCCTATTGGCTTGTGCTTGTACTTGATTGCTAGATTAGGCTTGGTTAGGCCTAGTAAGACTTGATGGACTAGGATCGACATAGTTTGACTAGATGTTGACTTGGGTTAGACCCAGTTTGACCTAGACAGTTGACCAGGTTTGACTTAGAGTTGACTTTGACCTAGATTTGACTTAGAATCATGTAGATGCATTATAAATATCATCTATATTATTTTAAACACATTATAACCTATATTTCTCTATTTAGGACATTGTGACTCTGTTGCAGACATCTGATATTATACTACTCTTTTCAGAGCATCAGGTGAGTACATTCTCTGATAGTTCTCTCATTATTGTCAGTTACTGTACTTCAGTTCTAGTTAGCTTTATGTGATTCTCTGTTACCACACGTATGGATATTTCTGGATTCATGTATGCGACATGCTTACCATATTGTCTGGCCTCTATTACTAGAATCATTCTGAAATCATTACTAGTATCATCGTGTTTGGCTGGACTCTCTCGATTTTCGTGTCTTGTACTGGATTCACTTATATTACGGGGCGGGAAAATATTGAGTAAGACATGTAGACATACCCCAAATCTGGAATCTCCTAACTGGAATCTACTGGAAGCATAGTCGTCTCTCGCTTGATCAGTGAGAGATGTGCCTGATACCTACAGCCGTTTACATGTCGATCTCAGTATTTTAAAACATACTATTAGATTATAGCTGGTCTCACCTGGATTCTTGATCACTGACTAGAATCGTCTTGTACTGGATTCATCTTGTATGAGATTCGTCCCGTACTGGATTTACATAGGATTATACTTGTTTACATTTACTGTCTGGACTTATACCATGTTACTCTAGTTCAGCTAGTTTCTATTTACAGTCTTCATTGCCATGATTCGACTCTTGTTTTAGTTACTTTACTTTCTTGTATCTTGTCTGTTTCTCTATACCATCACCTGAATATAATCCACCATCTTCATCAATGAAACTATCTATAACTGCTTTATAGTTTCCTGTCATTTATTTGGGTTTTCTTCATGAGTTGTACTCATTCCTATCCTGACTGGACCTGTTGAAAATTTTACAGATGATTGTCCTGAGGACACATGCCCTACATATTATGGACCAAGAGATGGCTTAGCTACCTATGGCCCCGACACTCAGGAGTGATCGGGAGATTAGCTAGTTGTCTTGTTTTAGCTTTCATGCTTTAGAACTTGAGTTGTAAATAAGTTGAGATATGTAGTTTGAGATTGTCTGAGATTATAGTATTTAGTAGTTGGTTTTATTGCTGTTATTTAGTCTTAGTTATAATCTTCTGTGTTATCATATTATGCTTAGACTGTGATTGAGATTACATTATATCTATACTTGTCCTCCGTTCGGAGTTGATATTTTGATAAGTACATTATATAATTGCATGATTTGTTGGTTAGATAGTGACCTAGAACAGTATTCTACCGCCGACCCTGCGGCGTAGGCTGGATGTTCTTACGTGGTCGTACCCTCACAGTGGGTGCGGGTCATGACATCCCCTCAGCCCCCTTGGACGGAGGCCCATCTGGATCTCTTTAGCCTGGCTCCTCCGGCTGTGGCTGCTCCACTGCGGTGGCCCTCTCTCCCCCGGTACGTCTCCTCAGGGCGCCCCGGCGGTCGCTACCCGTCTCCGACAGCCTTGGCATGGCTGTCCGTAGCTCCTTCCCTCAGCGCGCCTCCCGCTGCCTCTTTCCCACCCCTCCCACATCAGCCGTCCCCTCTTTGGGCCACCCGCCCCTTCTTCCCCCTTTGAATCCATGTATTCAAATTTGAATTCAAATTCTGCCGCTCTGGTCTCATCGAGCACAGTGTTGGAAGGTGCAGCCTTCATTCCTTTAGGTGGCGCAGTATCTCTTCCTTTAGGTGGTGCCACAATTCTCCCCGTAGGTGGCACTCACACCCTTCCTCCCTCATGTGGCATGACCTACCCTCTTTCCGTGTGGCAATGTCCACCTTGCCTCAACAGCGCGATCGACGTCCCCCTCTCTGGACGTCTCTTCTGGTGCTGTCGTGCTACCTGTCTCGGCTGGAGTGGTTGGCGCAGGGGGTCGGTCAGTTCTCCCCCTCCCTCGTTCTATCCCTCGACATGAAGTCTTGGGTCACACCGCCCCCACCTCTGCAGGGCTTGGTGTGTGGTACGGTGGCGCCACCAACTCAGGCTGCACCCGCAGTTGTTGCTAGGTCCCTGGCCTCGGTCGGGGTAGGCGCTAGATGATCCTTCTATCGGCCATGAGTGTCTCCAAGCTCACCCATCAGGCCAGCCTCTCATGGCTTGCCAGTCTCTTCATCACCCTACCCTGTCGTATGCTGACATCACCAGACTGGATCGCACGAGCCAGCACTTCACTCCTTTCTCGGAAGTTGAGCTGCCTGACATCGAATACTCTCACTCTTCAGAACCACACGAGATCCTGGTGCCTTTCTTTTCTCCTCCGAAGAGATATCCTCCTTATCGACTACGTTCCCGCATACCTTTGTTCTCAAATTTTCTAGTGGATGCCCGAAGCTATCACGGGTCCAGGAAAATGATCACCAGCTGGGGTCTCACCTCAGGTTTCAAGGTGGCACCCATGGATCCCAAACACTTATTCCTTCATCTATCCTCGGCCAGCGACCACAAGAACCTATGATCGAGAGGTACTGGCAGGATAGACTCACACACCATGAAAATTGTCAAATGGACTCCGGATTTTAACTCCAAAGAAGACTCAACGATCGTATCTGCCTGGGTCGCCCTCCCGAACCTTTCCTTCATTTGCTTCGCCCTAGCAGCTTTAAAGAGGATCTCCAACCCCTTCGAGACGTTTGTAGCCATTGCAGAAGAAACCTGCAGCCTATCCAAGGGAAACTATGCCAAGATCTGCATAGAACTTGGTTTATCAAAAGACCTCCCCAAGCATATACAAATTTCGCTCGGCAACAAGATTCACACCTAACAAATCTTATACGATAACAACATCATATTTTTGCAAACACTGCCATATGCGTGGATATCTCACCGAACATTATTTTTATAAGCACCCGAAACTGAAGAAGAAAGTTATCCGTAAGACAACACACACTCAAGAGCCCAAGAAGTTACACCAATCCCCAATTCTTTCTTTACCTAACTCCCACATCCGATTTGAAGTCAGCACCGGAAAAGCACATACCCAAGATCAAATTATGTAAAACCCCTATTTTTTAATTATTTTTATTATTTTATTAGACTTAAAAAATAAATTTATATAATTTATGGTTTTATTTATTTTTTTGATGATCCGGTTTGGCCAAATTCAATCCAAATAGGGCCTGGACCAAATTTAAGCCCAAGTGGACATGTGATGTGATCAATGACGACCATGGATGCATATTTTATGGGTGTAAAAAATTTCTTAATTTATTTTTAGGTTTGGGGGAATATTTTCTAAATATTAATTAGTGGTACAAAAATTTATGTTTTTATTATTTAATAATGTGTTACAAAAATGGTACATTTTTCTGGGCCCAAATGAGGGTGTGTGGTAAAGTTCACACGTTGGAACAATTTTTATTATTTTATTATTACTAAAGTTATTTTGTGAAAATTTAATAGACATTTTATTATTGTTGATATTATTTGATATTATGTAATATTATTATTGTTGCCTTTTATGGCAATTTAAATTTGTGTATATATGTAAAAATATATTTTAGATGCATTATATATATAGTTAGATAATATTAAACTTTTATTTCAAATTGGTGGAGATTTTATGGTATGTAGATATATACTTAATAGATATAGATATATACTATATAAATGACTTGTAAAGAAAAAAAAAATTTCATGGAGTGGTCGGCCCCACCACCTGGCCGACCACCCACACCAACTAAAAGCAATAGAAGCCATAGCATGTTCCCCTTTTGTGCAAAGCAAGCAGCAGCATATGGGTTGGTGGCCGACCCCCTTGTATATATATGTATACATACATATATACATATATATATATATATATATATATATATATATATATGTTATTAAAACCCTAAACTCCAAATCCCATCTAATCTCCTCCTTCTTCCTCCTTCCTCCTCTCTCCTCCATCCTCCTCCCTCTACTCGGCGTGCATGCCAGCCTTGCCGGAGCGATAGCATCCCCACCTCCCGGTCGTCACGACGACAACAACAACAACAACAACAGTTTTAAACTCTGTGGTACCCGACTTCTCCAATTAATTTCTCTGCCAATTTAAATCCGTTTTTTGATCCGTAAATTCTGTAGAAAGTCCACATGACCCTCTTCGAGATCCCCCAGGTGGATTTTTTCATGGCCATCCATCTTGCTCGAAAAATCGAGACGAAGTTGGAGAAAAACCACTTTTCTAAAAAATTAAAAACTGTTTTAAAGCACCAACTTGTCGGCCACTTTTCTTTCTGTACAATAGGATTTTGTAAAAACTAATTGACGACAGTCAAAAACAACATAACCGAGATTGTAATGCACCTTTTGGATTCACTTTTTATCTAGTGTTTAAAACGTTACACGTTGTTAAAGTTTCACGAAAAATTATAATTCTGTTTTCAAAAAGTGGAAAAACACCCGATACGGCTTGCGCTCCGATAAACCAGGCGACGTGGTCGCGCACTATACACATCGAAAGGTGCGTATGGATGTTGCCGACATGTGGAAAGTGACGGAACCCGATTTCGTTGCATGTGCGTGACAAAATCAGTGCGTATCCGTCGAGATACCCCCGTATCGATCCTTTGCAAATTAAGTCACAACTTTGTGCACACTCATCATATCGTGATGAAACTTGCGCCATTGGACTCAAAATATTTTTCTGGTCCTGTGAGCCAAGTTTGGTCCGATTCTGAGACCGTTGATCGGGACACTATTTTGGCGGGCCCACAATCCCACTCAACGGGCGATTTTGTGCACAGCCGTTGGGTTCGTCACATCAAAACAAATCTGTAGACATGTAGTTTGACGACTTTAGAGACCATAGATATTGGCACGTATTTCGGTGCAAAGCGGATCCAACGGCGGATATCGTTTTGATCTGAAATTACAATTTTGCCCCTGTTCCAGAATTCAACTTTTGGATAGGCGTTTCTTAGGCATATCTTTTATTCCAAACTCGTTCGTGATGTTTATTGTAGCATCCGGAGTCATCTGCGGGATTTAGCTTTTCTTGCTTCGTTTACTTGTCCGTTCGAGCTACTGGATTATTCTCTTTTGCACATAACCTCAGGCAAGATACCTTGCCATTATATTGTTTATATTCAGTTGCATTTTATTACATTTCACAGTTCATTTATTTTTAGTTCTTACAGTTCTTGATTTACTGTCTGCTCAGTGATATTAGATGTACTTGTTATTATCCTTTGACTGTATATGGACTTAGAGTTAAGAGACTACCGTCTGTAGTGTATCGCATATACTTTGACACAGTTGTACCATGAGGATGTGTGAGATGAGTAGCATGTAGAGGTTCTTGTGTGTGGGCTGATCCCCCATGCGCATGCGTTAGGGCTAACTGCTAATAGAGACATGTTAGAAGACTTAGCAGTTAGTAGAGATATATGAGACATGGATGTGACTCTGTTAGGTATTGGGTAGGAAGAACAGTTCCTTAACGTATGCACTTTCCTATTGCCGGTTATCTCTGCAGGAGATACGGTCCTGGATCCTGATACTGATTTACTGCTGGCCTCTGACATTCGATGAATGTTATGCTTTGAGGTCCCTGGTATCCTGATGGGACTATACCTGAGATTACTGCTACTGAGCCAGAGTGCCCATGCGTTGAAGGTTTGTTCTTAACTGCATAAACACCGTAGTACGGTTAAATTACCTTATCGTTGTCTTGTCACTTACTTTCTTTGTGGCATATTTTGTATTCAGTATTTATGGCATGTTCTTCCTGTATCTTGTTACGTCCCTCTGAGGACCTGATTATCTCTTCAGGTGTGTGCTTCTGTAAATTTGCAGGTGTTCTAGCCAAGGCCGTGATCTTCTCCATTCTTTCGAAGACGATTGCGATTGGTTCGTCTCGTTATTTTATCTATTACTTCTTGTACATTTTATTTGAGATAGTTGGTAGTGGACTTTGTCTCCGCCCAACGTATTGTACAAAGACTTATTACAGTTGATTATATGATATCTTTATTCTTCGTACAAAGACTTATTACAGTTGATTATATGATATCTTTATTCTTCATTTGTGGATGAGATTAGATTACTCTTGGTTCACTGCATTTTACAGCTTATGTATTCATACGAGGTTTTCATATATTGGAGTATACTTCGTATATATACAGCTGGCATGTCTATGTACCTAGTCCTACGTATTTTGGGACTGGGAAGTTACATGTTTTTGTGGTGGCCCATGCAGGTCGAGTTTGTCACTTCGGTTACGTAATTGTACCGATGTGAGCCTGCCATATAGGATTAGAATCTAGGAATCTCATCCATACAGCTTGACCTCTTTCCTTGGCTTCAAATTTTGAACTCTCGTTCGACTTCCTTGAATTGTCTCTTGCTTGATTCCTTTCTACCGTTGATTCTTATTTTCGTGCTTAGTGTCAAGTAGGAAGATGACTACACTAGTATATGCTCATAGGTCAAACATATGGCTAGAATGGTTATATTGGCAATTGGAATACATTTAAGATTCTAACTGAGTTAAAACAAGTTTTTTTTAAAAGGTGTGATTTAATGATTAGTAATTTGTAAAGTAGGATATTTCCACGGAAAGTTTTAATCTTGAGATTTCTAAATAGTAAACACCATAGGATTGATACTGCAGGAAGGATATATATATATATATATATATATATATATATATATATATATATATATATAATCTTTATACCATTGATTTAAGAAATTGATTGGATTTTTGAGTTTTGATATTTATGAATTATGGAGTTATAGTTATACACCTTTGAACAAATATAAAATTGATTTGATTTTCGAGTTGTCATATTTATGATTTATTGGAATATAGTTGTACACCTTTGAACAGTTATAAATTTGGTTTGAAAATGATCTTAGATTTTATAAATGGCCATAGAAATTATTTAAATTTGAGTTGTACAACTTGCGATTTTTGTGTTTAGTAAATTTTGAATTTCAAGTGGAAGTAATGACGGTGAATTTTGGTTTAAAATATTTGATAGTTAGGAAAACGATTTTTGAAATTTTTTTATTTTAAATGGTGTCCTATGATTGAGGATTTACAAATCTATTTAGATTTTTGGTAAAAAAAAAATTTTGACTGATAAGATTATTTAAAATTTTATTTTAATGAGGGATTGCTAATATTAAAATTTTTGGAAGAATTTCGAAGGTTGTGATGGAAAGTTATTTTGATTGATTAAAGGAAGTTACCATTTAAAAGTTGTGATTTTGTTGGAATAACTTAGCATGAATAGAAGTTAAAATTGATGAGAGCATTGAGCTTAAGTTTTTAGATTGCTTTTAATATGCTAAGAGTTTTATTATAAGTTATTTGAAAATTTTAGAATGTTAAATTTTTGATTGATTGTGAAATTTTTGTGGATTCGTAAATTACGAACTCTTGAGTTAAATAGTTGAATTTAAACGTTAATTTTGGAAAAGGTTAGTAGTAACGTGATAAAATTTTGCTTTGAGATTTATGAGAGTGATTTAAATTTTTTATGATGAATTTGAACGGCTTGGAGTGAATACAAATTTTGGTGGTTTATTTTTGAAAGTTTAATTTTGAAACTTTTGGAGGAAACTTGAGTTAAATTTTAATGGTAGGCCCCAAGATAACCCTACTGAGTATTCCACACTAATTGCCATGTCACCCATGACCATGATAGTAGTATATACATAAGTATTGTTGGACATCTACCCAGCTATGTGACTGCATTTCCACCTCGGCTTACTCGACCTTCCTTCAATTCTACATCTTTTAATTGCAACCTTCTAACCCATTTTCAATTTGAATAATGAGTTAATGGTTCCTTAACTGTATTCATCTAGGAGACTATCTTCTCTCTGGAATTGTGTCCTAAATTATTTTACTGGATTCTTTAATTAATTTTATTTCATGCTTTAACTTGATCTTCTTTATTTTTATGCATTAATTATCTCCTCGTGAACTCCCACTTTCTATTCTTGATCTTCTGGCGTCCCCTACCGTGACTTGTATATTTGGAGTACAATACTAAACTTTTCCTCTCAACAAATTTCATATGTAAGACCTAGACGAGCCTACCTTCATGTAGATATATCATGTCCCACTAAAACCCATTTCCTTGTACTCTATTTCTTGATATGACCTTATGGTCGAAATGGCCAAACTATAATCTTTACCATGATATCGATATATTTTTCGACCACGGATAGGGATTCAACCTCGACTCAATTCCTTCGACCCGATATATGATTGTGTTCTACTAAATTTCTTAAATGCTTAAATTTGTACTTTATCTTGATTGCTTGACCCATTGTCCCATGATACTATTAGTTTAACTCTTGTAAGTTGGGTAGAATACCTCACCATCTAGCAAACCATTTTTCTTGTGAACCACGTTGGTAAGTTCACTTAGACTCTAAATTCAGAGGACCCTACCTTATCTAGTCTACCAAGCCATAAATGAAGAAACACTAGGACAACTGTGTAGGCCCACACTTCGGGCGAGCCTTAATTTTAAAAGATTCGGGACTATTTAATTTTCTTCATCAGTACCTCCCTTGCACATATTTTGACTATCCCATGCTGCTAATGTAGCTTCAGTTTTGCAAGCTTATTTCGTTATCAAGCTTGATCATGACATATTTTATTGGGTGCACCCACTAGAATATTGTCTAATCAGAACCGGTGCATGATGGTCTGATCAGCCTATTGTACTTTGGTTCGCTTATCATAACTTATTCTATGCGGATGAAGACATAGTTAAACTTGTCTTAGAGTCTCATCCGCGACCGCCTTGACAATTCTCTTTTAAATTATTTTGCCGCCTATGAACTCCGCAATTCGTACTCAATTTATAACATCGTCTTTGAAACCTTTATTGTTCTTGTCTTTTACTTATTTTGGAAAGACAAGGCACTGTACTTGCTAAGATGGACTCAAGGTATCATCTTTGGTTGCCCAATCGGTTAATTATACACAAATATAGATAGCCACCGACTGACTCATGTGGCTATATCCTCGCCTTTAACTACTCCTCATTTCTCAACCCTAGAATTATTAACGTGTCCTTCCAATTGTTCTTGAGCACTCGGGAATGATTCTAATCATTTACTTAAATCAAACTCTCAATCGAGGCGATTAGTATTCAGTTTTCTCTCAAGGAACCACATCTCCCAAATGTCTAAATTATTCTCTTTGATCTACTCAATTCCTTATTACTCTCCAAATTGGATTATCGAAATTTTGCTACCTTCACTGGCAACCCTTATTCAATTCCATAACCCTGATATATTTTTGTATATATCGACTCCACAATTTTTTATTGCATAGTGGTGTTGAACGCCGTTTTATCGCCTCCTCCAAAATTTAATTGTATTTTGGTATTGACAAACTCTTCCTATCCCTCAACCCTATCTACCCTATTAATCCTAAATTTCGAGAAAAAAATTCTTGTATGTTGGATAGGATGTAGAACCCCTATTTTTTAATTATTTTATTAGTCTTAAAAAGTAAATTTATACAATTTATGGTTTTATTTATTTTTTTGATGACCCGGTTTGGCCAAATTCAGCCCGAACTGGGCCTGGACCAAATTTAAGCCCAAGTAGACATGTGGTGTGATCAATGATGACCATGGATGTATATTTTATGGGTGTAAAATATTTCTTAATTTATTTTAAGGTTTGGGGGAATATTTTCTAAATATTAATTAGTGGTACAAAAATTTACGTTTTTATTATTTAATAATGTGTTACAAAAATGGTACATTTTTCTGGGCCCAAATGAGGGTGTGTGGTAAAGTTCACACGTTGGAACAATTTTTATTATTTTATTATTACTAAAGTTATTTTGTGAAAATTAAATAGACATTTTATTATTGTTGATATTATTTGATATTATGTAAAATTATTATTGTTGCCTTTTATGGAAATTTAAATTTGTGTATATATGTAAAAATATATTTTAGATGCATTATATACATAGTTAGATAATGTTAAACTTTTATTTCAAATTGGTGGAGATTTTATGGTATGTAGATATATACTTAATAGATATAGGTATATACTATATAAATGATTTGTAAAGAAAAAAATATACTGCTTGGAGTGGTCGGCCCCACCACCTGGCCGACCACCCACACCAACTAAAAGCAACAGAAGCCATAGCTTGCGCCCCTTTTGTGCAAAGCAAGTAGCAGTATATGGGTTGGTGGCCGACCCTCCTTGTATATATATGTATACATACATATATATGTGTGTTATTAAAACCCTAAACTCCAAATCCCATCTAATCTCCTCCTCCTTCCTCCTCTCTCCTCCATCCTCCTCCCTCTCCTCGGCGTGCACGCCAGCCTCGCCGGAGCGACAGCATCCCCGCCTCCCGGTCGTCACGACGACGACAACAACAACAACAGTTTTAAACTCCGAGGTACCCGACTTCTCCAATTAATTTCTCCGCCAATTTAAATTCGTTTTTAGATCCGTAAATTCGTGTAGAAAGTCCATATGACCCTTTTCGAGATACCCCAGGTGGATTTTGACATGGCCATCCATCTTGCTCGAAAAATCGAGACGAAGTTGGAGAAAAACCACTTTTTTGAAATATTAAAAACTGTTTTAAAGGACCAACTTGGCGGCCACTTTTCTTTCTGTACAATAAGATTTTGTAAAAAATAATTAAAGATAGTCAAAGACAACATAACCGAGATTGTAACGCACCTTTTGGATTTATTTTTCATCTAGTGTGTAAAAAGTTACACGTTGTTAAAGTTTTACGAAAAATTGTAAATTCTATTTTCAAAAAGTGGAAAAACACCCGAAACGGCGTACGCCCCGACAAACCGGGCGACGTGGTCGTGCACTATAAGCATCGAAAGACGCGTATGGATGTTGCTGACGTATGGGAACTGACGGAACCCGATTTTGTTGCATGTGCGTGACGAAATCAGTGCGTATCCGTCGAGATGGCCCCGTATCGACTCTTTGCAAATTAAGTCACAACTTTGTGCACACTCATCATATCGCGATGAAACTTGTGCCATTGGACTCAAAATATTTTTCTGGTTCTGTGAGCCAAGTTTGGTCCGATTCTGAGACCGTTGATCGGGACACTATTTTGGCGGGCCCACAATCCTACTCAACGGGCGATTTTGTGCACAGCCTACCGGAATCTAAAATTTGACATACCGTTGGATTCGTCTCATCAAAACAAATCTGTAAACATGTGGTTTGATGATTTTAGAGACCATAAATATTGACACGTATTTCGGTGCAAAGCGGGTCCAACGACGGACATCGTTTTGATCTAAAATTACGATTTTGCCCCTGTTCCAGAATTTAACTTTTGGACAGGCATTTTCTAGGCATATCTTTTATTCTAAACTCGTTCGTGATGTTTGTTGCAGCATCCGGAGTTATCTGCGGGATTTGTCTTTTCTTGCTTCGTTTACTTGTCCGTTCGAGCTATTGGATTATTCTCTTTTGCACATAACCTCAGGCAAGATACCTTGCCATTATACTATTTATATTCAGTTGTATTTTATTACATATCACTATTCATTTATTTCTAGTTCTTACAGTTCTTGATTTACTGTCTGCTCAGTGATATTAGATGTACTTGTTATTATCCTTTGACTGCATATGGACTTGGAGTTAAGAGACTACCGTCTATAGTGTATCGCATATACTTTGACACAGTTGTACCATAAGGATGTGTGAGATGAGTAGCATGTAGAGGTTATTGTGTGTGGGCTGATCCCCTATGCGTATGCGTTAGGGCTAACTGCTAATAGAGGCATGTTAGGAGACTTAGCAGTTAGTAGAGATATATGAGACATGGATGTGACTCTGTTAGGCATTGGATGGGAAGAACAGTTCCTTAATGTATGGGCCAAGTATGAACTTCCCTATCGCCGGTTATCTCCGCGGGAGATACGATCCTGGATCCTGATACTGATTTACTGCTGGCCTCTGACATTCGATGAATATTATGCTTTGAGGTCCCTGGTATCCTGATGGGACCATACCTGAGATTACTGCTACTGAGCCAGAGTGCCCATGCGTTGAAGGTTTATTCTTAACTACATAAATACCGTAGTACGGTTAGATTACCTTATTGTTGTCTTGTCACTTACTTTCTTTGTGGCATATTTTGTATTTAGTATTTATGGCATGTTCTTTTTGTATCTTGTTACGTCCCTTTGAGGACCTGATTATGTCTCCAGGTGTGTGCTTCTGTGAATTTACAGGTGTTCTAGACAAGGCCGTGATCTTCTCCATTCTTTCGAAGACGATTGCGCTTGGTTCGTCTCGTTATTTTATCAATCACTTCTTGTTCATTTTATTTGAGATAGTTAGTAGTGGACTTTGTCTCCATCCAACGTATTGTATAAAGACTTGTTACAGTTGATTATATGTTATCTTTATTCTTCATTTGTGGATGAGATTAGATTACTCTTGGTTCACTGCATTTTACAGCTTATGTATTCATACGAGATTTCCATATATTAGAGTATACTTTGTATGCATACAGCTGCATGTCTATGTACCTAGTCCTACGTATTTTGGGACTGGACGTTACAAATTACCCACGGAAGTACCGTCGTACCCTACAAATCGTCAGCCCTCAACCTCACCAACAAATTTGACATCCTCGCTTCAGCCCTCGCAGATGCCACTGACACCGGAGACTTCAGCTTAGAAGGGGACACAGGGCAGAGTGGTGCTCTCAGAGGGGAGACTGAAGCACCTACGAAGCCTACAACACCGAAGAATCCTTCAAAAATAGGGAACAAAGAGGACCTCCAACCCCTCGACACAGAAGCCCATACTATCCTCCATAACATGACAGACATTAGTGCGGGGGCCCTGGCCAACATAGGTCAAGAACCGGTGGCAAGGTTGCAACAAGCTATTGACGCCGGCATCACCACCTCGAACAACTACTTCGGAGCATTAGCAGAGATAGTTGGAGAGGTCTATATACACCCGAACGAGGACACAGACGGAATCACCATGGCAGATAGGAAGGATGCTCCCACCCTAAAAAATCAAGCAAAAGACGTGATAAAGAGGCCATGGACATGACCACTAGGTCAGCCGTGAAACTCACGACCAAACCCCCTCTCCACAGAAACCTCTATGCTTAACATCCTTTCTTGGAATGTTAGAGGCCTCGCGAACAAACCCACCTTGAGAATATTAAACAGTCTCAAATGAATTCCCAGAATCGATATCCTAGTGATCATCGAACCTAAAATTTCTCCAAACAAACTGAGGTCCATTCAGTTGCAGTTAGGTTTCTCCTCGACGATTGCCAGCTGTCACGATATTTGGATCCTCTCCGCGGCCGACGTGAAGCTTGGCATCATCCACAACTCGAAGCAGGCTCTCTCATGTTGTATATAACACCCATGCTTTATTCCCGTTCTTTCTTATCTGCCGTTCATGGCAGCAGCGACATCCCTGAATGCAAACAGCTGTAGGAAGACTTGATGGACACCCATCAGAACCACACTAATCTCCCCTGGCTTTGTGTTGGAGACTTTAACGCTGTGACCTACAGAGAAGAGAAGTCGGGTGGTCGACCCCCTCCCCCGTTGGCTATCCATGGCTTCAATAACTTCATTTTTAGCGCCCACCTATTCCCCCTACCGTACATCGATAGCGCCTTCACCTGGTGCAACATACAGGAAGGTGCTCGACGATAATTTTCTCGCCTTGATCGTGTCCTCATCAACTCGAAGTGGACAGATATGGAGATCAACTCAAGTCTCTCGTACCTCAACAAGACCGAATCAGATCACTCTTCATTCTCATAGAAATTAGTAGCAAATCGAACCAGATCAAGAAAAGTTTTCGCTTTCTCAACTTCTCGAGCCACCATCCTCAGTTCATGAACATCGTAGCCACCGCATAGAGTGGTGCTGACAACATCGACCCTCTGGTCCGTGTAGCGAACAAACTCAAAGACACCAGGAAAGCTGTCACTGTTTGGAGCAAGGAGGCATTTGGCGACATCTTCCAGGCTGTACGCATAGCCGAGGATGATGCTGTCTATACAAAAATTCTATTCTCTACCGACAGATCCTCCCGGCCCGTGCCTTCCTCAACCTCACCAAAGTGTTGCTAAAATTTTGATTGAAAGTCAAAGCAGAATTCTGGAAGCAAAAAGCTAGGCTGACATGGGAAGTGAAGGAGACAGAAACTCTAGCTACTTCCACTCATGTGTCAAGGGGCGCAGACAATAGCTCAACCTACACCAAATCTTAGACGAGAACGGGCACATCATTAAAGATCAACGGGGTATCCAATCGGCTGCTACTAATTTCTACTCCCAATTATTCACCAAAGAAGCCATTACCAGGGACGAAGAATTCCTAGAGGACATCCCGCGTCTAATTCATGACAGGGATAATATATATCCAGTTGCAGCTCCCCCCTCCGAACAGAAAGTCAAAGATGCTATTTGGGCTCTGAACGAGCACATCGCTCCTGGACTTGACGGATTCACGAGAGTGTTCTTTAGATCTTGCTGGGACATCATCAAGAAGGATATTCACGAAGTGGCCACCGCATTTTTCCAAGGAGCCAGGTACCCCAGATCGATTTCATGTGCTAACCTTATTCTTATCCTTAAGCAGGAAAACCCAAAAACCTTCAAAGACTTTCGCCCTATAAGCTTGTGCACCTTTACTAACAAAATTATCTCGAAGATTATTGCCAACCGCATGATCGGGATTCTCTCCAAGATTATCTCTAAAGAGCAGAGGGGTTTTGTTTGTGGCCGGAACATCTTAGACAACATCCTGTTCGCACAGGAGATGATCACTTGCATGAAATTACCATCGAAGGGTGGGAACATTGAAATCAAGCTGGACATGGAGAAGGCATACGACAGGCTAGACTGGCAATTCATGATTTGGGTTTTCAGGGCATTTGGATTTTTTGAAACCTGGACCAACATAATATGGAGATCGATTAATAATTCATGGTTTTCCACGATTATTAATAGCCAAGATGAGGGCTTCTTCAAATCTAGCTGCGGTGTCAAACAAAGCGACATGTTATCAGCCACCATCTTCATCACAGCAGTAAAAGTGCTGAGCAAAAATCTTACCAAAATAGAGGGCACGCCCCACTTCAAGCATTTCTACACCACTAGCGGCTGTCCGATCATCACCCACCTGGATTACGCGGACGACATCCTCATCTTCTCCTCTGGTAATGTTGGATCAGTGGAAGTGGTTCAAAACACACTACAGAGATATAAAAAATGCTCGGGCCAGCACATCAACCCTAACAAGAGTATCATCTATGTTCACCACAAGGCCATCATAGAGCATTCTACCTCTCTTATTAACATCACTTCTTTCTCAGTGGCATATCCACCTTTCTTCTACTTAGGTTGCCTATTGGTGTATGACTGATCAAATACGGGAATTTTTGCAGGGATGGTGGGCAAAATTAGGAAAAAACTGGAGGGTTGGCACAACGCGATCTTATCACCTGGCGAAAAGATAATTCTGATTCAACACGTGCTCTCCTCCATCCCCATATACACCCTAGCCGCTTGCTCACCCCCAAAGAAGGTGCTCACTACCATTAAAAACTACTTCGCTAACTTCTTTTAGGGCACTACGACGGTAAAGATAAGTACCATTGGACTAACTGGGACTCTATGGCCAGACTCACTGATGAGGACGATCTCGGATTTAGCAAGCTTTCGCATGTAGTTGATGCTTGCTAAATAAAACTATGGTGGAAGCTTTGAGTAAGTAGTAATATCTAGTCTAGGTTCATGAAGGCCAGATATTACAAGCACATTTATCGGTCCGTCGCTGCCTCTAATTGCGCATCCTCCATATCTTGGCGGCACATTCGGTACGGTTGGCGTCTCGCGGAGCTTCAGATTCGTCTACAGCTTGGGTCAGACGAAGCGTCTCTATTCCACGAACGTTGGTCCGGGGATGACCTACTGCCCCAGCTTTCGGGCGCCCCTCCCAACAGTGTGATTAAAGATCTGTGGGATTGCTCGGGCGACTGGAACTAGGAACGAGCTCAGAAATGGATTGGAGAGGTGGCAACAGATGTACTGCTCATTGTAAGGTTAAGAATCAGGACGGTACTAGACTCTCTGCAGTGGTCTATTTCGACCAACGGATCCTTCTCCTTAGCTTCGACCAGAAGTGTCGTGTGCGGCATTGGAGCGACCTCTCCCATCATTGGACCTTTCTAGCAGCATTGCATCCACAAAAATGGTCCTTTATACTTTAGAGAGCAGTTCGCAAGAAGCTCCCTACTGATGATGCGCTCAAGATCACATCAGCTTCAGCTTAGCTTCTGCGTATCATTGTTGCACGGCGAGACAATCAGAAACTCTGGACCACACCCTTCACTTTGGAGAATTAGCCGCACAGGTGTGGACTGCACTATCTAATCTTACCGTGCTCCACCATTGTTGCAAACAGGACCAGATTGGTGGAAGCTATAATGATCTTCTTGCCACTTGGAGTAACGCCTCACACGGCCACCAGATTATTGTAGCCGCCATCATGTGGGTCATTTGGAAAAATTGCAACAAATTCAGATACGAGGGACATCAATACACGTCCAACCAACTGACCTGGAAGGTCTTACGACAGACTAACAAAGTTAGCAAACATTGCAAACATGGACAAGAGGATTTTTGGCAATCCCTGCGTACCTAACTTAAATGGGGTCGATGAGCGGCATGCGACCTCTTGATACTTTCCTTTTTCTTATGTCTGTCTTATGCGCTCACCTGTAAAGGCTTCGGCATTTTGTGCCTTGTTATGAATAATGTGGGAGGGATTTTGTCAAAAATTTATATTTATATATATATTAAAAGGAAGACGACTTTATATAAGTATCAGGCACAAAATGCCAAAGCCTATACAAAAGAGCACGACTCGCGCTAGCGGAAAAAAAGGAAGTAAAAAAGAGACCGGGCCGAGCCAAAAGGTAGATTAATGCCACCTCTCCCAAAAACTGCTCGAGGAGTGAGAGCAGCGAGAGCTGACTTTGCTGATTTGTTTGAGAACCTCACAAAAAAGCTGTGAGGCTTTGAGTTGGCACCCTTCGTATCTGTACTTGTTCCTATTCTTCCATAAAACCCATATGTAGGCGGCTGCGATGATCTGGTGCCCGTGAGAAATGCTCCAGTAGGCGAGGAGATCGTTGAAGCCCCCAGTATATTGGTACGAATAGCATCTTATGGAAAGGTTGGACCAATCCTGAATGGCGAGATCACCATTGCATAAAATATGAGCGGCCATTTTCGCCTTCAGAGAGGTACAACAATGGCATTTGGACATAAGGTTGTAACCGAGTGTAGTGAGGGAATCGTCGGTAGAAAGTTTTCTTCTCTGCGCTCTCTAAATTAGAATCGACCATTTATTGGCAATACAGGACTGCCAGTAAGATACGGTAAAAGGGGAAGGGTCGCCTACCCCTCTGGCCACAATTCTAGCCGAAGCAAGTGTGAAATCACTGCCGACCATCTGGGACCACCTCGAAGTGCCGTCAACTAGGACCATCAAAGGTTCAGTAAAGTTGCGTCCTCGGAGTATGCGCCGCCAGTTCATCGATGCTCTGCAGTTGGTGGTCACGGTCATGGGGTTTGTGTGTTAGAAGTATCTGGCTTTCATGAACCTAGCCCAGATCATGTTCTCCGTGCGCACCTTCCACCATAACTTTATGGAGCTGGCAGCCACGATGTGCTCTAATCTCCTGAAACCAGACCGCCTTTGCCGGTTGGTTTTGTTATGGTGTCCCAGCTGGCCCAGTGGTGTTTGTTTTTGCGGTCGCTTTGGCCCCAAAAGAAATTGGAGAGAAGAGACTCCATGAATGTTAAGACCTTCTTTGGGGGTGAACAAACTGCCAGAGTGTAGATAGGGATGGAAGAAAGCACGTGCTTGATCAGGATCATCATGCCCCCCGGAGATAGAGTAGCGTTGTGCTATCCTTCGATAGTAATTCTGACCTTCCTGACAAGACCTTCAAAGATACTCGAATTAGATTTGCCGTAAACTAGGGGAATCCGAGGTATGTGAATGGAGGATACGTGGTTGCGAAAGATGTTAGATTAGTGAGGTTCACAGAGTAGTTCTGATCGGCTTTATGGTGGGTGTAGATGACACTTTTGTTGGGGTTCATGCGTTACCCTGAGCATCTGGTGTATTTCTCAATCACGTTATGAACCACCTCTACCGACCCGATGTCTCCAGCCGAGAAGATGAGATTGTCGTCTGCATAAGCCCGGTGCGTGATCAAGGGACAGCCGGTAGTAGTGTGGAAGTGATAGAATCTGGGGGTGTTGGCTAGGCTGTTCAAATTTCTGCTAAGTACCTCGGCCGCAATGATAAAGATGGTGGCGAAAAGAGGGTCCCCCTGCCTAACCCCACGACTCAATCTGAAGAAGTCGGCCGTGTTTGCCATTGATTATCAAATAACAGAACAATTTTATGGGAGGACAGAACTTTAATTCACAATTACAAACTCGCTCGTATAAAGAGAGCCTAGGAACAAAACCTAGAAAAAGAAATCTAAGTACAATTATTTAATTTAGATTCTGGGGGTGACGATAGAGGCTCGGGAAAGTGTTATCAACTCTGCCTTACTCCTTGGACGATCGAACGCAACCTTGGTTCTGGCAAAAAATGCTCTCTCTCTGTTCGGATATGTCTCTATGTTGCTCTGTATGTCTCTGTGTCTAAAGGAATAATTCCATACTATTTATAGGAGTTTGTGATGAGTGGGGTGTACAGCCACGTGGCCACATCCTTGTAACTGTGCCTTGAGAAGTGGGCGGTTGGGGATTGGTTAAGAATAATCTTTATCCGTTTGTTGTAATAAATTTGGACTGTTATGTTGGTTGAAATAAATCTGAACTGCTATGATATGTTGGTTGCAATAAATCCGAGTTGTTAAGACTTAGTTAACTTCTGCCACGTGTCCCAACTACCACTATGTTGTGAGCCGTATGAAAGACTGTTCTCATGTCTGAGCCGCATGAAGGTGGCCTCATAACTGAGCCGTATGAGGGTGGCCTCATAACCGAGCCGCATGAGGGTGGCTTCATAACCGAGCCGCATGAGGGTGGCCTCATAACCGAGCCGCATGAGGGTGGCCTCATGTCTGAGCCGCATGAGGGTGGTCCCCTGACTCAGTCGCATGAGAGAGGTCTCATGACCGGGCCACATGAGAGTGGTCTCATGGCCGAGCCGCATGGGAGTAGTCTCATAGGCGATCCGCATAAAGAATTCTTTTGGAATTTTTGAACTGTATCAGATATTATGAAGATTTTTTCATCTTTTTAGGAGCATGTCACGTCTCGTCTTTATGTCAGAGCCATTATTTGTGTCAGAGCTGTCAATTAATTGTCAGAGTAATAATGGCCAACTGTATGGCCAGCTGTACAGGCAGACTTTTGAACTGCATAAGGCCGCATGGTGCTTTCAGAGCCGCATGAAGCTTTCAGAGCCGCATGAAGCTCCCAGGAATTTTGAGCCGCATGAAACTTCCTAAGTTCTGAGCCGTATGGAGTTTCGTGTTGATTTTGGGCCGCATAAGGCCTCCCTGCTGCTTTTGGGCCGCATGAAGCTTTCTGAGCCGCATGAAGCTTTCTAGATTTTGAGCCGCATGAGGCTCCATGTTGATTTCGAGCGGCATAGAGAATCCCCTTCTTTTCTTGCGTATGTGAAGGATCACATCTCGCAAGTCAAGAACATCTCGGTCAACCTTTGTATTCGTTTTGTGGGCCCAGGTATCCCGAGCACACCAGTACGTAGGTATCATATTTTCTCCCTAATGCGGGTCTAGTAAAGGTACTTGCCCTTGATCATTGTTGGAAGACTCTTGAGAACCACCCTGTCTTTTGTCCGCCGGGGGCTGGACACGGGCGATTTTGTACAACTTTCCATCAGAGGCTCGCATAAAAGTTAGCGGTATGCTCTGATGGTCAGAGGTTGGGACAGCTGACTGAGCTCGACGAGCCCGCGTTGTTCTAGACTTCTTTGCTCTAGCACCCGAGGATGAGTAAGTCCAAGTTGGAAGGAGGAAAGAGAAGTTGGTGTCCTTTTCAAAGGAGGAAAGTTGGCTCTATTTATAGAATGGAGTGAGCCCTTTCTTCTTCTCCTTTCCGATGTGGGATTAAAAGTAATATTTTCTATGCTTCTACAAGACCCCCTTCAAAGTTTTCAAATTGCAAATTTGGAATACTTTGAATAGGAAGCATGGAAAGTAGAGTTGTTTTGGTGTGGCAATCCTATCAGAGATAGCATGGACGTGATAGGTTTGGGTACTTCCGCTGGGGATTTTGTGTGGACTTATCATCCTTGGCGTACCTTGGTTTTAGGTACAGATAATAAGTTGAGAGAGGAAACCATCATATTAACTCAGAGGTGGTGAGAACATAGTAAATATGGGGTTGATGGTAATGAGGACGTGGTGGGAGTAGATTCAGTTGAGGATACATAGAACAACTCAGAGGTAATATGGACGTGGAAGTTCTACGTTACGGGTAATGAATGCCACGGAACAACTGGGTTCCAGAAGAATATGATTGTGACAAAAAAGGGTACATGTACTAGAGGACCTAATACAGCATTTGTGGTCAACAATGGACATTTGTGGACCTATTATCCTTTTTGTGTACTGGCGGTGCGAGTACGGATAATAAGTGGAGAGAAAACCAACATATTTACTCAAAGGTAATTAGGACGTGGTAAATATGGGTCTAAAGTAGAGCCTTCCTACTCAGAGGTAATGAGGACGTGGTAGGTATGGGTCTAAAGTAGAGCCTTCCTACTCAGAGGTAATGAGGACATGGTAGGTATGGGTCTAAAGTAAAGCCTTCCTACTCAGAGGTAATGAGTACGTGGTAGGAGTGGGCCTAATGAGGATACACAGAACAACTCAGAGGTGCTATCAACGTGGAAGTTCTATGTATTGGGTGGTTTGTTTGTGATGGACGGGAAAACAACTCAGAGGTAATATGGACATGGTTGTTTTTCCCGTTGGAGAATTTTGTAGAACTATTACCCTTTTTGTGCACTAGTAGTGCGAGTAATAGATTCGAATGATATTTTGTGGATCTACTACTCATTGGTACATCGGTGGTGCGAGTAATAGATTAGGATAATTTTTATGGACTTATTACTATTTTTGTATACTGGTGATACGAGTACTGATAATAAGTGGAGAGAAAACCAACATATTTACTCAGAGATAATGAGGACGTGGTAAATATGGGTCAAAATAAAGCCTTCTCACTCAGAGGTAGTGAGGACATGGTAGGAGTAGGCAAAATGGGGATACACAGAACAACTCAGAGGTGTTATCAACGTGGAAATTCTATGTATTGGGTGATTTCTTTGTGATGGATGGGAAAACAACTCAGAGGTAATATGGACATGGTTGTTTTTCCCGTTGGAAAATTTTGTGGACCTATTGCCCTTTTGTGCATATAGAAATGCGAGCAAATAGATTCAAATAATATTTTGTGGACCTACTACTCTTTGATACACCGATGGTGCGAGTAATAGATTAATATAACTTTTATGGACCTATTACCCTTCTGCGCACTGGTGGTGCGGGTAATAGATTAGGATAAGTTTTGTGGATCTATCACCCTTTTGCGCACTGGTGGTGTGGGTAATAGATTTTGAGGCAAACTCTAGAGAAGAAAAGCATTTAATGTGGAGGTTCCTAGTTTATGACTAGGAGATGAGATGGAGCAGTCAGAGAGTAAGTTTAGTGGTACCTAAGGGTACATAACTCAACAATCTGGGAGATTGCTAGAGGATGTCATCTAGACATAATTTTTTCTTGAGAAACTTGTCGTTGCTGTTGTTGGTATTAGGGTGTTTGTCCTTATCCTCTCCATCTGAGATATGCAGCCCCAGTTGCCGAGCCTTCTTCAATTTTGCTTCTGCACTAGTGGAGCTGATGATGAAGGCCTTTCAGTCTTTAAATTGACTTTCGCCCATCCAGAGGCAGATTGTGGGGAGGAGTCTCTTCTGGCAAATCTCAATTAAAGAAGAGTCTAGATTACCGGAGGGCAACTTCATCGCGGTTTAGCAAAACCGCTCAATGTAATTCCTTATCAGCTCCTTCTCTCCTTAAACAACGTCCATGAGGGTTAACATTGTCACATCTTGTCCCACCTTGTAGAACCTCTCCAAGAACATATGTTTGAAGCAGGCAAAGGAATGGATGCAGTTATCCGGTAGGTTGTGGTACCAGTCGAATGCGACCCCCTCTAATGCCCCAATGAACAACCTCGTGAGGATGGCATCGTCATGCGGCAGATGGTCTGTTGTGACCTCGAAGTAGGTCATATATTGGCTCACAGATGTATTTTCGTCATAAGGATTGATGTTGAATGGTTTGTATCGAGGAGGGAAGGAGACATCTCTCCATGCAGCAGGATACGGCTGTCGTGTCCTGAGGTCCTGAGAGGTTTCTCGGGCGTGAAACATTGCCCGGAGCTCCTGGACTTGTCTTTTCGCCTCTCTAGCCTCTTCTGCAGTAGTGGGAGCCGACATCCCGGGTGGATTGTCGCCCGGGGTTGGTGCGGTTGTGTTTGAGTCTGCATTGACGGCGGGACCCAAGCTTGTTTGGCCAGGTGTCCTTCCTTGGAGAGCCGGTAGGGCCGTCTTGATCTCGTCCACCTACTTAACCAAGGTATGAAGTATGTCCTCAAGAGTGTCGAGGCGTTGTCGATTACTAGGACCGTCTTGATCATTTTTAGTCATGAATACTGTTCTCACATGAGGAGCAGTAGAAGGAACTGTAGAAGATGTGCACTCCGAATCATACCCCCGAATAGAGAAGTCGTCGGGGTATGTGGGAATGTTCTCCTCTGGTTCGGACTCAGAGGAAGTGCCACCCCTTGCATAGGAGGTTGCTTCATCTTGGCACCCATGGACGTTTCCAGGGGCATCTGGTTCTGTTGCATCTGTTGGGGGAACTGTGTCCCTTGGTTTATCTTCTTAGAACACCAGATTGTCGTGGATGTTCCAGAGAGTGCTACCTCCAGCTTCGGCTACCTCCAGGGATGTAGATGACGAATCTCCAAGTGTTGAAGAGTTCGTCTTAGAGCGGGTGCCTTGATAAACCCCTCCTGCAGTGGTTGTGGTCAACCGTTTAGACGAGGGTTTCCTGGCCGTGCTAGTAGAGATCATCGGGCTGGAAACATTTACTTTCTTCCCTCCCTTGCTGGTAGGGACCTTCCGGACAGAATTGTAGGAGGCAAAAGGAAGCGCCTCGTCTTCTGAGCTTTGTTCTAGGAACGATCCTGGCTGCTGCAGTCGTTGGAAGATGGACTGCCGGCCCTCTTGTACTGCTGTTTTGTTGCAGCAAAAATTGACAATGACTTGAGTACAGTGATGTCCATGGAAGACTCTCTGTACACCAAGCTTTCTTCTCTTTTCTTGCGCTTGTGAAGGATCACATCACGCAAGTCAAGTGCATCTCGAGCAACCTTTACACTCATTTTGTGGGACCGAGAGTCTCGAACACACGAGTGTGTTGGTATCATGTTTTCTCCGAACATGGGGCTAGTAAAAGTACTTGCCCCTGATCATTATTGGGAGACTCGTGACCACCCTGTCCGTTGGCCGCCGGGGGCTGGACACGAGTAATTTTGTACAACTTTCCATCAGAGGCCCGCGTAACAGTTAGCGATACTCCCTCATGGTCAAAAGTTGGGACAGTTGACTGAGCTCGACAAGCCAGTACTGTCCTAGACTTCTTCGTTCTATTACCCAAGGGCGTATAGTAGGAAGAGTCCAGGCTGTGCTGCACAGAGTCTGGCACATCCTCCTGGGAGCATCTGAGGTCAGGACCGCATGAGAGGTGGTCGAAGACTGAACCTGAGCCACATAGGGTGGATGGCCTGCGGCTGGGATTGGATGCCACATAAGCCATCTCCCTGTGGCTGGGCTTGGCGGCCGCATAAGTATCCTGCATGCGGCTGGAAGTTGTGGGGACCGCATGAGCCTTCTGTATACGGCTGGAAATTATGGCCGCATGAGGCTTCTACATGCGTCTGGAATTTGCGGCCACATGAGCCTTCCCCTTGTGGCTGGGATTGGTAGTCGCATGAGCCTTCTCCATACTGCTGAGATTGGTGGCCGCATGAGCCTTCATGCGGTTGGAGCCATTATGTGGCTTCTTTTTGGACTGCATAGAGTTCCTATTTGCTCCCGCAAGTCCAGCATCGTAGTGCTTTTCTTTGCCAAACTTTGGGATAGCAGGGTCCTCTACGGCCTGAAGTGGGGACGCATGTGAGTCTTCTCCGCCGTCTTGGGCAGCAGAAAACACTTCTTCCAGAGCTTGGGGAGGAGCAACGATCTTGGCCTCCACTCCCTGCAGGCCTTCTTCGTGCCGGCTCGCTTCTGGACCGGGCTAGCGCTCCCGTCAGAGAGCATCCCTTCAAACGCTTGTTGTTCGAAGCGAACAACCAACATCTGTTACGTGGAGCTGAGCTTGGCTGCGTCCAATTGCGTCTCCAACTTCTCGGCAGTGGAGAAGTTAGTCCCCATCAGAGTCGCCATCATGTTTGCCATTGATTATCAAAGAACGGAACAGTTTTATGGGAGGTCTGAACTTTAATTCATAATTACAAACTCGCTCGTACAAAGAGAGCCTAGGAACAAAACATAGGAAAAGCAATCTAAGTACAATTGTTTAATTTAGATTCTGGAGGGTGACGGTAGAGGCTCGGAAAAGTGTTATCAACTCTGCCTTACTTCTTGGATGATCGAACGCAACCTTGGCTTCGGCAAAAAAATGCTCTCTCTCTGCTCGGATCTGTCTCTGTGTTACTCTGTATGTCTCTATGTCTAAAGGAATAATCCCATGCTATTTATTGGAGCTTGTGACGAGTGGGGTGTACAGCCACGTGGCCACATCCTTATAACTGTGCCTTGAGAAGTGGGCAGTTGGGGATTGGTTAAGATTAATCTTTATTCGTTTGTTGCAATAAATATGGACAGTTATGTTGGTTGAAATAAATTTGAACTGCTATGATCTGTTGGTTGCAATAAATCCGAGTTGTTAAGACTTAGTCAACTTCTGCCACGTGTCCTAACTGCCACTATATTGCGAGACGCATGAAGGATTGTTCTTATGTCTGAGCCGCATGAGGGTAGCCTCATAACCGAGCCGCATGAGGGTGGCCTCATAACCGAGCCGCATGAGGGTGGCCTCATAACCGAGCCGCATAAGGGTGGCCTCAGTCTGAGCTGCATGAGGGTGGTCCCCTGACTGAGCCGTATGAGAATGGTCCCCTGACTGAGCCGCATGAGAGTGGTCTCATGACCGGGCGGCATGAGAGTGGTCTCATGGCCGAGCCGTATGGGAATGGTCTCACAGACGATCCGCATAAAGAACTTCTTTTGGAATTTGTGAACTGTGTCAGATATTATGAAGATTTTTTTGTCTTTTTAGGAGCATGTCGCGTCTCGTCTTTATGTCAGAGCCATTATTTCTGTCAGAGCTGTCACTTGATTGTCAGAGTAATAATGGCCAGCTGTACAGGCAGAATTTTGAACCACATAAGTCCGCATGGAGCTTTCTGAGCCGCATGAAGCTTTTAGAACCGCATGAGGCTCCCAGGAATTTTAAGCCGCATGAAACTCCCCAAGTTCTGAGCCGCATGGAGTTTCATGTTGATTTTGGGCCGCATAAGGCCCCCTGCTGCTTTTGGGCTGCATGAAGCTTTCTGAGCCGTATGAAACTTTCTGGATTTTGAGTCGCATGAGGCTCCATGTTGATTTTGAGCGGCACAGAGAATCCCCTTCTTTCCTTGCACTTGTGAAGGATCACATCTCGTAAGTCAAGGACATCTCTGTCAACCTTTGTATTCGTTTTGTGGGCCCGAGTATCCCGAGCACACGAGTTCATAGGTATCATGTTTACTCCCTGATGCGGGGCTAGTAAAAGTACTTGCCCTTGATCATTATTGGGAGACTCTTGAGAACCATCCTGTCCGTTGGCCGCCGGGGGCTGGACACGGACAGTTTTGTACAACTTTCCATCAGAGGCCCGCATAATAGTTAGCGGGATGCTCTGATGGTTAGAGGTTGGGACAGCTGACTGAGCTCGACGAGCTCGCACTATCCTAGACTTCTTCGCTCTAGCACCTAAGGGTGTGTAGTAGGAAGCGTCCAAGTTGGAAGGAGGGAAGAGAAGTTGGTGCCCTTTTCAAAGGAGGAAAGGGGGCTCTATTTATAGAATAGAGTGAGCCCTTTCTTCTTCTCATTTCCGATGTAGGATTAAAAGCAATATTTTCCATGCTTCTATAGGCCACTTGCCTATTGATGATGGTTGAGAACCAGGAATCGTTGATGGATCTGAAGATGATGTCTATCCACGATTCGGAGAAATCGAATGCCTTGAGCACCCATATCAGAAATTGCCAGTCCAGGCGGTCGTACGCTTTCTCCATGTCCAGCTTGATGGCCACATTGCCTTCCTGGACGAGAATTTCATACACCTGATCATCTCTTGTGCTAGAAGAATGTTGTCTGTGATGTTGCGCCCTTGGACGAAGCCACTTTGCTCTTCTGAGATGATCTTGGGGAGGAGGGTGGACATGCGAGTCACAATAATCTTGGAGATTATTTTATTGGTGAATATGCAAAGGCTGATGGGGCAAAAGTCTTTGAAAGTCTCTGGGTTGTCTTTTTTAGGGATAAGAATTAGGTTAGCACACAAGATGGATTTGGGGTATCTCGCTCCCTGAAAGAAGGCAATGGCCTCTTCTAGGAAGTCAGCGGCGATGATGTCCCAGCAGGAGCGGAAGAAAACTCCTGAGAAACCGTCGGGACCGGGGGCACTGTGCTCGTTAAGGGCCCACACAGTCTCTTTGGCTTCATCCGTGGTCGGGATGGCCTACAGCTGATCGTTCTCTCTCTCGCTGATCATCTGAGGAATCTTGGACAGGAGTTCGTTGTCTTTGAGGATAAGGTCTTTGGTGAATAATCTGGTGTAGTAGTTAGCGACAGCTTCCTGAATGCTCGTTTGATCTTTAAGGACACGACCATCAATATTTGAGATTTGGTGCAGATTCAGTTTATGTCTCCGACCTTTAACGCAGGAGTAGAAAAAAGCCGAATTTCTGTCCCCCTCGGCGTCCCAAGCTATCCTGGCTTTTTGTTTCCAAAATTTTATCTCGACCTTTAGTCTGAATTTGAGGATCGCCCTAGTGAGGTTAAGCATGGCGCAGTACTCCTGTGATCTTTTCGAGGCGAACAAAACCTCTGCTCTGGTCATATCGTCCTCCGCCTTCTTTATTTCTTAGAAGATGTTACCAAAAGCGTTCCTGCTCTAGGTTGCCAATGCTCTTCTGGTTGCTTTGAGTTTGGTTGTAATACGAAACAGGGGGTCTGTTGCTGTGACCGTTTCCCATGCGGTCACTACAATATTTCGAAAATGTTGATGAGAGCTCTAGAAGTCCTGGAATTGGAACGCTTTTTTGATGGAATTAGGAGTGCTGCTAATTTCTATGAGAAGGGGAGAGTGATCCGATTCGGTGGTGTCGAGGTGGGATAGCTTAGAGATGAGGCTCGTGTCTGACCAGCGATTGTTGATCAGAGCTATGTCAAGACGAGAGTACTGTCACCGATGCCCCTCCTGCATGTTGCACCAAGTGAATCCGTTGCCTGTGAAAGGCAGGGAGGTCATGTGGGCGTTGAAGATGAAGTCATTGAAGTCATTCATGGCCGTTTGATGGGGAGGTTGACCCCCAGATTTCTTCTCTCTGGAAGAAATAGTGTTGAAGTCTCCGACACACAACCATGAGAGATTGCTATGAAGATGGTTCGTGTCCGTCAGAGTGACCCAAAGCTCTTTTCTCTTATGAAGGTCACAGCTGCCGTGAACTGCAGAAATGAGGGAACGGCTCTGAAGTGCCGGGTGCTCTACCCAGCAAGAGAGAGCTTGCCTGGAGTCAAGGATGGTGCCGAAATGGATGCCAGAGCCGAAGAAGATCCAGATGTCGTTGCATCCTGCTATCGCGGTCGGGAACTCGAGCGTGAGTTTGAGAGCTTTGAGTTTCTTTGTTGGGATTTTGGGTTCTATGATGATGATTATGTCAATGCAGTAGATTTTCTTGAGGCTGGTGAGTCTGTTTATAATAGTTTTTTTGCAAGCCCATGAACATTCCTTGTGAGGATGTTAAGCATTGGGAGTGGGGGAGGGGGGTTGTGTTGCTTTGCTGCTGATTTTATGGTCATGGCCGTGGGTTTTTTGGCCTATTTTTTCTTTTTGTTGTTGAATTTTCGCGATCCTTTTTGGATGGCTATAGAATTGTTCGATGTGACCTCTAACTGCCCTTTTGGTGTCTGATCTGATTCGGTCCCCGAGATGACGGTCTCTGACACAAATTCCTGCAATGCGCTGAGGGAGTTTGTGGGGTCTTGGAATCCTGCTTCCGAAGCGAGGTAAATTTTGTGTTCTGTTTCTACTCCTAATAAAGAGAGGATGTCCTCTGAGGGTGAAGGGCGATTCGTTGCTGAAGGGACTAGGGGAGGTGGCTCCAGCTCCTCACTAGCTAACCTCTCTGTGCTCTCTGCTGTTGGGTGGTTGTCTGAACTCTGAGCTTTATCCCCCGCGGGAGTGTCTTCTGTAAGTGCAAGGATGCCGAAGGAGTTGTGTAGTTGGATATCTTCCGGAGCGGACGATTCTTTCTCCCGAGGGGGTTGTAAGTGGTAGGGCATAATTTCCTGAGTAAGGTTAGAGGGGAAGCTGGGGATGTTGGGAGCCACTGGGTCTGCTGTCCGGTTCTGGGAGTCGGTAGGTAGATTGCTCGACGCGGGAGGTTGGACAAGTGGCTGCTTTCTGGAAGCGTGTTGCGATCGTTTTGCTTCCTCAATTTCGGGTGTGCTTTTCGGCCGTTCCTGGTGTGGTGGCCTCTCAATTGACATTGCTTGCAGAAGATAATGTTGATGTCGTATACTAGCACCTGTGTGTGAGTTCTGTCACCGAGTAGGAGCTCTATGTAATCTGGGGGGTCAGAGGACAGATCTAGTTCAACGCATATCTTAGCGAAGTTACCTTTGGAGAGGTTTCGGGTTTCTTCTGCTACAGCCACCAGGGATCCGAAGGATCTTGCTACCCTTTTGAGATCCGCTGGGGCAAAACATACTAGTGGCAGGTTGGGGAGGGTGATCCAGGTCGATATAATGGTCGATTCGACCTTTAGGTCGAACGCTGGTACCATTTGACGATTTTCACTCTGTTAGATCCGATGGAAGTGGTGCCCTTAGCCCACACGACCGTGAAGTCTGCTGCTGTGGAGAGGTGTAGGAAATAGTGCTTAGGGTCCAGCG
The DNA here is from genome assembly GCA_029216955.1 of Iris pallida. Classification (NCBI taxonomy): domain Eukaryota; kingdom Viridiplantae; phylum Streptophyta; class Magnoliopsida; order Asparagales; family Iridaceae; genus Iris; species Iris pallida. The sequence goes on from JANAVB010015920.1 coordinate 163,987, forward strand.
GAGCCACTTGGTATGCCGAGGCGATCCCCCAGCCTGCTATGGCCTCTTCAACAATGGAGAGCTTTGGGCACCCCATCTGGAATTTTAGGACAGAGGTTCTCTCAAATCGACTTGGGAGGGACGATATTTCTTCTGGGGTGAAGGGGATCTAGATATGTTAACCGTTTGATGGTGCTGGGCACTCGACGTCGCAGAGCTCGATGTCCTCAAGTAGCGAAGCCAAGCGGGACACTCGATCTGGTTGGAGTGCGTCCGCGAAGGAAGTCGGCTTCGTAGGAAGATCTGCATGGACCGGGGGAGTCACGGCTGGCTGAGAAGGGAAGAGGTGGCGATCTGGAAGCCTGAATCGGCGGACCCTCCTCTCGATCCTGAGCGAAACTGGGAAGGGTCGATGCTGTCTCCTGGGGGGAGGAGGGGGAAGATGAGGTGGAGGGGGCGACCGAAAGGGGGGCGTATAGGAGACAGTGGTCATATGCTCCCCTACCGACGGAGCAGGGCTGACCGAAGTTGGAGGCGCATGAGAGAAGCCAGAAGACATATGTGCCCCTATCGACAGGGTCTGGAAGTCCGAGGGAAGCCGAATGGGGGAAGAGGTACGCGCATGAGCCTGAGACCCCCGGGCTAGAGCAGGGGAGCCCAAACAGCAGGACGCATGAGGAGGCTGCTCGGGAGGCGCATATGCGCCCGGAGCTCGAGAAGGTGCATAGTTCAGCCGAGCCCAAGCGCGGGACGTAGGAACTGAGGGCACATAACTTGATTGCGCGAGGGGGCGCATGCCCTGTCAACCAGGACTTGGGAGCATGGCCGACCGCCCACGGACCCCACGATGGAGGAAAGAGAGCCGAATTCAAATTCGAATTTGAATTTGAACTCTCAGGAATTTTGAGGAGTGGTGGGCGGGAAAGCATGAAGCTCGAGACTGATGGAGTTTCATCGACATCTCGGGGCCAGCATAGAGGAAGGGCTACCCCTCGTGCGGCCGCCGATGCTCTAGGGGATCCGATTGGCCTGCTGTCCAAAGGTTTCGAGCTCGAGGACAACTGAGCTCCATCGGCAGCCCGGGGCTACCGGAGAGGCGAGGCTGCCCCTGGCACGACCGCTGGGGCTGCAGGGGAGCCGGGCGACCATCTGAGAGAAGGAGCTGTCCTCGCCGACGTAAGACCGACGAGGGTCAGCTGCTCCTTTGACCATTGCGGAGCCGGGGGCCTGACCAATGTGCGGCCGCCGGCGGGAGATGCTCCGCTCCTAGCGGGACGCGGGAGGTAAGGGTGGCGAAGAGGTGGTAGGACCGGAGTAGCGCCGCCCCCGGCGACGGCGAGCCGGGCTGGGGCAGGGGAGTCAGGCCGGACCAGCGAACTGCTTCGGTGGGCGCGAGAAAGACAGGGGGAGGGAAAGAATGGGAGGGGGGTCTCCCGGGAAAGGGAAGGGGAAGGGGAAGCCATTATATATATATTATATATATATATATATATATATTATATATATATATATATATATAATATATATATACATATATATATATATTTTATATATATATATATATATATATATTTATATATATATATATATATATATATATATATATATATAAATATATATATATATATAATATATATTCTGCTATATATAAACAAATAGGAAGAAAAAAAAGCCTCGGGTGAATTGTGCCCACGAACACTGTTCACCCATCCATGTCTCGATCGCGTGAAAGGAATTCTCCGTTGATTGAGAATTCAAATCACCACAGTGATTAACAAGAATTATTTTTTAAAAAAAATTAATTATTCCTAACCCGATTCTTCTTGATTTAAACCTATAAATTGAACCTAGGATTAACCCAAAAAATTTCAATTTAAACCGAATTAAAAAGGGTTATATATGTATTTGTTGTCTTTAAAAATAGAAAAAGAAAAATCCTTGGCGATCAAGGCATCGTACTCCATACCCTCACGTCCCAGCGATGCAACAGAAGCCTCTTTCCAGCCGCCTGCATGAACACCGCGTGCCGCCATACCGTCGTCGGATTAGCACTGGTCGACGACTTGCAACAACAACAAAGCAGTAACAACAGCCTCACCCAGGATCACAATCTACTCAGCTTCGAACCTTATAAATTAGATCTTTTATGATCGAAGAAATTACCCGAAAAAATTGACTCAAAGTCGATAAAAATATGTTTGTAAAGAGGGAATATATCAAGTCCCGAACCCAATATTGGTAAGGGGATTTTAGATTGGATATTCATAATTTTTCTAATCTAATTTAAGTAATTCCTAGACAACCTAACCAGCATTGAAACAATGTTTTCACTTTTCAAAATTTCCTATTATTTACTGACAAGATTTGGTTCCAAAATCACTAAAAATTAGTTTTGAAGACAATCGATTTCAATGAGAATTTATCGATACGACGTTCGACCCAAAAAATTGGGCATCGAAAGGTGCATATCGACTTCTCCGATGTATGGGAGTCGACAGAACTCGATTTGGTTGCGTGTGCGCGAGAAAATCGAGATGTAACGGTCAAAGTACCCCGTATCAGTTATTTTTCAAACTAGCCTATAACTTTGTGCACGTTCATCATATCGAGATAAAACTTATGCCACTGGACTAGTATTATTTTTTGGTCATGTGAGCCAAGTTTGGTCTAATTCTGAGAAGGTTGATCGGAACGCTATTTTGTCGGGCCCACGACCCTATGCAATAGGCAAAATTATACATGCTCACCAGATACCAAATTTGGATATACTGTTGAGTTCGTATCGTCAAATCGGACTCATAGACATATAACTTGATAACTTTAGAGACTATAGGATTTGGCACGCTTTTCGGTGCAAAGCAGTTCTAATGGCGGACACCGATTTGACCCAAAATTATGATTTTATCTCTACGTCTGGAATTGGACCTATAGGTAGGTGATATTAGATATTTCTCTTGTTCCAGAAATGTTGATGATGTCTATTTCAGCATCCGAGGACGTTTGTGAAAATATTACTTTTATAGCTTCAATGATCTAACAGTTTGAGTTACTGGATATTGCCATTCTGCACACCACCTCCAGACAAGATACCTTGCCACTATTTATAGTTTATTTGTTGTCATTCTTGCATGTTATTTTCCTTTTATTTATTTTATTGTCGATTTACTTTCTATTAAACAGTGGGTCCAAAATATACTTGGGTACGAATGACTGAGTTAGTCGTTTTATTGCTTTTAGTTATTTAATTCATACTGACATAGTTTTAGTGGACCACCCTATTATTGTGAGATATTGGTATATCTCATATGTCATTGATACTTGAGTTTTACGATTTGTGAGTCACAAATAGGTCACGGACTCGCATAGTCGGCTGGCCACCGATACGTATGATACGTACGACGGTTAGGGATAATTGCTAATAGAATTTGCATGTTAGTGGACTTGGCAGTTATTAAAGGTTCATACGTGTCATGGAGATGACACAGATAGACATGGGATGGGGATGATAGTTCCTTAACGTATTGGCCAAGTATGCCTATCCCTTTTTGTACCCGGAAGCTCCGTTGGAGGTACGGGCCTAATTATCCTTTTACTGTTCTTGTTGGCCTCTGATGTTCAAAAATGTCATGCTTTGAGGCCCCTTGTTCCTATAGAGAGGACTATGACAATCCCATTACAGCCAGAGTGTCCATGCGTTTAAGGTTTGTTCTTAATTGCATATTCACAATAGAATGGTTAGGAGCTTTGTTACATTCATCCTTCATATATTTAGTTTATATGGGATATTTTTTGTATCTTGTTACGTCCCTCTGAGGACTTAGTGATCTCTCTAGGATTAGATGACCAGGACTACCCTCAGGAGTACGGCTCAGCTTTGGATCCTTCGTTCTCCATTGAAGAGGTTTCGTCTTCCGAGTTCTAGTGATCTTTTGCTTTAGTGGACATAACATTTGCTACATTTTAGTTTCCTACATTTTTTCTCTATTTATTTCATTTTTAAGAGGTCAAACTTCAGTATTCTCAGACTCTTTTTTATATCTGTTTTGGTAGTGGATTTGTCTCAATCGGCTATATATTTTCGTTTGACATTTTATTCATTATTGGACTATTTCTTTTATTTGTCTATGTGAATGAGATATAAAACTACCTGGCCTATTTGTTATTATGATTATTACAGTTTATGTATGTATTTGGAGTTTTCATATATTGGAGTGTTCTTCGTATGCATACAGCTGGCATGTTACGTAATAATTTTATTTACTCACAAAAAGTTATTCAAGTATTTAATATTTATTTTCGAAATTATTTATTATTATTTAAATATAATTTGAAATTTGTTGAATAAGCTAAATTATTTATGGTAACTTAATTTAATATTTGATCTAGCGAATTTGATTTTTAAATAGTTTTAAATAAAGGATTTGATTTATCTAGATTTAATCAAAATTTGGATTTGCATGAAATGGTTTTCAAACTATCTAAATTAAAAGATGGAATTATCCATCAGGATTTAAACCACTACTAGTTCTTATCCAACTAGGAGTGTTCACCTCCTATAAATAGGAGAGCCTCCATATGTTTTCTCCATAACTACCCCAATTCCATCCACCACAAACAACGTGAGTGCATCCTGTCGGTGTCCAAATCAATCCTTTCCGTATCTTTCCAATTTATCACCTATATTACATTTTCGTATTCATTTGGATACAACCTGACACAAAACTCATAACCCAAACTTTAGCCTATAGCCGCCGCCTCCTGCCACCATCCATCGTCAACCAGGCTCGACTGTCGCGACCACAACCCCGCCTCGTCAATCCCAGGGTCAATCCAGTGCAGCCTCGACACACCTTTGCCACGCCCCATCGAACCACAACGTTACCAACCTCTGCCCAACTCCCGCTGACGACCAAAACCACAATAACGCCACCATCATCTTTATCACCATCTCTACGACACACCACAACGACTACCTTGCCGGGATGCCACAGCCACAACCCCACCATCATCACCACCACCATCCGTAATTTCTCCAAACCCCGGACACAGCCCCGAACCGAAATCGGATCCACCTTGCCAAGCCTCAGTAGCCTCTTTCCCCGGACTCCCCTCACCTATCCGGCCTCACCCACACTCTCCCTCTTCTTCTTCGATCCTCCCTTTCCCAGAGCTTTATTAAGTAATCTTTCCCATTCATTTATTAAGCAGTCAGCAGCCCTTTTTGTCTTTTTATTTCATTAGTTGGAGCAGTAGTCAGCCTCGACTGCTGCACTCTACTTTTATTTGTATTTTTCTCTGGTTCATTTTTTGTGTATTATTTGTTTCCTTATTTTATTTTGAGAGTATATGTTATTTTTACTTATTATTATCATTATTATTATTATATTTATTATTACTACTATTATATTATTACTATTATTATTATTATTATTTGATATAGTTGTTGTTAAATAGTACAGGTATATGGTTAATAAAATTAACAATACTTTTATTATTATTAGTTATTTTCTTTATCCTCATACTTACATGTATAAATTTTGTATAATATTGTTTTGATACAAGATATTAGATTTAGATATATACCACTATTTTCTAAACAAAATCTAATATGGTGTTTGACCTTACTTAATATTTTCAAAAATTATATATGTATTCTAAATTTCCTTCGAATATCCTTCAGTCCGTAACTAATCTCGCCATTCCTATTCCTCTGCCAATTCTATACGTCCTCCTATCGTCCCTAGCTAACTCGACTATCTTGGACCCGATTGAACCGTTCATGCCATTATTAGAGATCTCGTTGCATAGTGTAAACCGGAGCTATACTCTGTGCCAACTTGATCATCGCAGCGCACTTGGCGTCCCATCAGGCAAGGTACCTTGCCATTAGCTATTTATTTTACTTTAGCTCATATTCATGCATCTCTTCATTATTTATTTTTTCTGTAAAATAAACTGTGTTATACTGTTATAGTTAGATAGATTTTACTATGTCGTTCTATTTCTCGTACTTATTATTTTTATGCATATTAACCTTAGATTTAAGGGACCATTCTTGTTTGTGTTGCATACATTGGCTTGACATATTTGTGCCACAAAGTCGTGTGTCTCATATAGAAGTCAGAAATGAGTGACTGGCTGGCCACCAGTACGTATAAGCCATCCGATAGGGCTAACCGTTATTAGTATTGCATGATTGTTTGACTTAGCGATTACATAGGTTATGTGTTATTAAGGCAACATATAGGCATTGGGTAGGGAGGACATATCCTTAGCATATGGGCTACTATACAAATTCCATTGTGACCGTACGCTCCGTCGGAGATGCGGGTTGATGACCCTTTATTTCATTGCTTGCATGTTCGAGGAACGGTTATGCGTGAGGCCCCTGGTGCCCCAAGTGGGGACTATGCCAATCTATTTTTAGCAGAGAGCCCATGCGTTGAAGGGATGTTCTTAAAATGCATTCACTAGAACTGTTAGGCTACCCTATCCGTTAGGTATGGGTACTTTTGGTTTGAGTACTTATATCTGATCACGACTTGGAATAATAACTTGTCGCGGACTAGTTTGTCACATCTTATCCTTGTTTGGCTGTAGGTGTGGCTCACTACTTCGATGAGACGGTACTGAACCTTGTTGTGGTCCGGATACCATATTGGATTCATAGCATGGAAAGATACGTCATCGTGAATTAGGGTGCCATCTTTTGTCCTTGTTTGGTTGGGGGGATGGTACGCTAATTCAATGGTGTGTATTGGACCATGTTATAATTCAATCGACTTATTTATTAAGCAATTTATATTCGGTTATGGCATGTTCTTCCTGTATTTTGTTACGTCCCTCTGAGGACCTGGTGATCTCTTCAGGTGTGTGTTCTTGTCTTCCGCAAGTATTCTAGTCGGGGTTGTGATCTTCTCCATTCCTTCAAAAATGACGTGACTTGTATCTTTCATACTACTTTCGCCAAATCATTTCATATGCCATATATCTCTTTTTCTTTTGGTTGTAGTGGATGTGTCTCCATCCAACAAATTGTACAAAGATAATTCGTGGCTATTATATGATATCTTTTATTCTTTTATATGTGTTGATGAGATTAGTAGCTGTGGTTTTACAGCATTTATAGCTTACATATATTTATTATACGGTTGGCATGTCTACGTTCCTAGTCCTACGTATTTTAGGACTGGGGTATTACATATTTTTGTGGTGGTCCATGCAGGTCAAGTTTATCACTTCGATAACGTTACTGTACCGATGTGAGCTTGCGTATAGGAATAGTGTCTAGGATCTCACCCACATACTTGATCTCCTTCCTCGATTCACTTTTCGAACTCTCGCTTGACTCCTTGATTTGCATCTTGCTTGATCCCTTCTATTGTAATTCTTATCCTTCTTTCGTACTTGATAGATGTTAGGAACGTGACTCATACCAGGAAAGACATGTTCCACTGTCCCATCACACTTCTAGTTTAACTCTTTTAAGTTGAGTAGAATGCCTCACGACCCACTAGTTCCTTCGTGCTTATGACCCATCATAGTGAATACTAAATAGATTACCTAGATTATAAATCTTTGAGGACCATATCTCCTTGGTCGACCAAAGCCTTAGATAAGAAGAAAATAGGATGACTGTATAGGCACCAACACCGGACAAGACTTAGAGTCTAAGGAACTTGGACTATTTATGCTTTCTTTCATAATAATCTTGCGTACCTCTATTTTTACCATCTTGGCCAATGTTGCTACTATAGCCTTGCTACTGTAGCCTGGTTTTACAAGCTTATCAATTCATTAAGCTTGTTCAAGACATATGTTATTTTGGGTGCACGCCCACTAATATATTGTCTAATCAGAATCGGTGCATGTTGGTCTGATCAACCTAGTGCACTTTGGTTCGCTTTTTATATATTATTCTACGTGAATGGAGACATAGTTAAACTTTGCTTCTAAAAATCTCATCCGAACTGCCTTAGCAATTCTTTTTGAATTACTCGGTCGCCTTTGAACCACGTATTCGTATTCGATAACATATTCTTTGAACTCTTATTCGTCTTTCTTTCACCTATTTTAGAAAGATAGCACTCGTACTTGATATCCCTTTAGTTGCCCACCATCTATTGCCAAGATAGTTAGCCATTGACCAACCAATGTGACTATATCCTCGTCTTAAGTTACTCGTCATTTTTTCTCGACCCTAGATTCATTATCGCAACCTTCTAATCATTCTTGAAATTTGAGAATGATTCAAATCATTCCTTAACCATACCCTAAACTTAGATGAGTATATTCTCTCAAGGAACCATATCACCTAAGTCCCTAAATTATTCTCGATTCCTTGCTATTCTCTAATTCATGTTATCATGATTTTATTGCCTTAACTAGCGACCCTCGTTTAATACCATATCCATGATGTATTTTTGATATCAAAATCATGATTATCTAATGCATGTTTGTGTTAAACGTCGTTTCCTTGCCTCGTCCAATGATTTGATCGTGTTTCCTTATCGATATACCCTCGTATCTTCTCACCCCCGAATTATTTTTAATTTTAAGGACAAAATTCTTGTAAGTTGGGTAGGATGTAAATCTCCTAAATTTTTGCTACATTTTTAATTTTTTATTTATTTTGGTATAAATTTTTCGTTTTCGTATTAGTATGTCGAAAGCGAATACGGATATGATTTGATATATTTCTTAGATAAAAAGTTGTATTATAGGTTGGCAACTAAAGATATAAATACTTATTCGGTAAATAAATTGTATATAAATATTTATTCGCCAAAAGTTTGTATTATTGAAAGGTTTTTCTTATTATTACAAATATAGAAAAACGTACAGTTCATTTCAATATAGTATATTTTATTTGCTTGAAATAGAAATTCCGTCGCACTAGTGGCAAATATTGTTTATTTATTTATACCGATTTCAAAAATAATATATACATAGATATTTTGTACTAGTTGAATGCAAGGAACATGAAATTTGATTCATGTACATTTAAGTTTTCAAGAACTAATTATTTTATTTACCCACAAAAAGTTATTCAAATATTTAATATTTATTTTTGAAATTATTTATTATTATTATTTATTATTTTATTATTATTTAAAGATAATTTGAAATTTGTTGATTAAGATAAATTATTTATGGTAACTTAATTTAATATTTGGTCTATTGAATTTGATTTTTAAACAGTTTTAATATAAGGATTTGATTTATCTAGATTTACTCAAAATTTGGATTTGAATGAAATGGTTTTCGAACTATTTAAATTAAAAGATGGAATTATCCATCAGGGTTTAAGCCATTACTAGTTCTTATCCAACTATGAGTGTTCACCTCCTATAAATAGAAGAGCCTCAATATGTTTTCTCCATAAACTCCATAATTCCATCCACCACAAACAATGTGAGTGCATCGTGTCGGTTTCCAAATCAATCCTTCCCGTATCTTTCCAATTTACCACCTACATTACATTTTTGTATTCATTTGGATACGACCCGACACAAAACTCATAACCCTAACTTTAGCCTATAGCCGCCGCCTCCTGCCACCATCCATCGTCGTCCATGTTCGACTACAGCAACCACAGCCCCGCCCCTTCAATTCCAGTGCAGCCTCGACACACCTTTGCCATGCCCCATCGAACCATAACGTTACCACCCTTTGCCCAACTCCCGCCGACGACCAAAACCACAATAACGCCACCATCATCTTCATCACCATCTCTACGACACACCACCACGGCCACCTTGCCGGGATGCACAACCACAACCCCACCATCATCACCACCACCTTCGTGATTTCCCCAAACCTCGAACACAGCCCAGAACCGAAACCAGATCCACCGCAGACAGACCACCACCATCTCAACACCCTGGCTGTCGCCTCAAACGGTACCGCCCCAAAATAGACACACCATCACCAACCAACACCATAAAGGAAAATGAAAAAACCACTTACCCCTTTCCTCCTCCGGACGCTGACGTCTGACCCTCGAGTCGTCATAGCACCGATGCCTTAATGTTGTACCAGCCAGATGCCTCCTCGGCAGCGTTCATAGGCCGCCATGCGCATACGCGTCCTCCACCGCCGGGAAGACCTCGCGCCTCCGTCTTTCCGAGCGTCGCCACAATCTCAAGCCTCGCCTTCCCTCTATTGTTCCCAGCGTCCGTGCCTGCCGTCCCAGACTTCACCGACCGCGTGTGCCGAGCCTCCGTAGCCTCTTTCCTCGGGCTCCCCTCACCTATCCGGCCTCACCCACACTCTCCCTCTTCTTCTTCGATCCTCCATTTCCCTGAGCTTTATTAAGTAATCTTTTCCATTCATTTATTAAACAGTCAGCAGCCCTTTTGTTGTTTTATTTCATTAGTTGGAGCAGCAGTCAGCCTCGACTGCTGCACACTACTTTTATTTGTATTTTTCTCTGGTTCATTTTTTGGGTATTATTCATTTCATTATTTTATTTTGGGAGTATATGTTATTTTTACTACTACTACTACTACTACTACTACTACTACTACTACTACTACTACTACAACTACTACTACTACTACTATTTGATATAGTTGTTGTTAAACAGTACAGGTATATGGTTAATGAAATTAACAATACTTTTATTATTATTAGTTATTTTCTTTATCCTCGTACTTACATGTATAAATTTTGTATAGCATTGTTTTGATACAAGATATTAGATTTAGATATATACCACTATTTCCTAAACAAAATCTTATATGGTGTTTGACCTTACTTAATATTTTCAAAAATCATATATGTATTCTAAATTTCCTTCGACCATCCTTCAGTCCGTAACTAATCTCGCCATTCCTATTCCTCTGCCAATTCTATACGTCCTCCTATCGTCCCTAGCTAACTCAACTATACTGGACCCGATGGAACCGTTCATGCCATTATTAGAGATCCCGTTGCATAGTGTAAACCGGAGCTATACTCTGTGCCAACTTGATCGTTGTAGCGCACCAGGCATCCCATCAGGCAAGATACCTTGCCATTATATGTTTATTTTACTTTAGCTCATATTCATGCATCTATTCATTATTTATTTTTCTCTAAATAAATTGTGATACTCTGTTATAATTAGATAGATTTTACTGTGTCGTTCTATTTTCCGTACTTATTATTTTTATGCATATTAACCTTAGATTTAAGGGGTCACCCTTGTTTGTGTTGTATACATTAGTCTTGACACGTTTGAGCCACGAAGTCGTGTGTCGCATATAGAAATCGGATATGCGTGACTGACTGGCCTCCAGTACGTATAAGCCATGCGATAGGACTAACCGCTAATAGTATTGCATGATAGTTTGACTTAGCGGTTATAGAGGTTATGTTTTGTTAAGGCAACATATAGGCACTGGATGGGGAGGACATATCCTTAGCGTATGGGCTACTATACACATTTCCCTTGTGATCGTATGCTCCGTCGGAGATACGGGTTGACGACCCATTTATTTTATTGCTTGCATGTTCAAGGAATGGTTATGCTTGAGGCCCCTGGTGCCCCAAGTGGGGACTATGCTGATCCTATTTTTTGCCAGAGAGCCCATGCGTTGGAGGGTTGTTCTTAAACTGCATTCACTAGAACTGTTAGGCGACCTTATCCATTAGGTATGGATACTTTTGGTTTGAGTACTTATATCTGATCACGGCTTGGAACAGTAACTTATCGCGGACTAGTTTGTCACATCATGTCCTTGTTTAGTTGTAGGTGTGGCTCACTACTTTGATGAGAATGTACTGAACCTTGTTGTGGTCCAGATACCATATTGGATATATAGCATGGAAAGATACGTCATCGTGAATTAGGGTGCCATCTCCTGTCCTTGTTTGGTTGGAGGGATGGTACACTAATTCAATGGTGTGTATTAGACCATGTTATAATTCAATCGACTTATTTATTGAGCAGTTTATATTCAGTTATGGCATGTTCTTCCTGTATCTTGTTACGTCCCTCTGAGGACCTGGTGATCTCTCCAAGTGTGTATTCTTGTCTTCCATAGGTATTCTAGTCGGGGTCGTGATCTTCTCCATTCCTTCGAAGATGACATACCTTGGATCTTTCTTGCTACTTTCGCCAAATCATTTCATATACCATGTTTCTCATTTATTTTTGGTTGGTAGTGGATGTGTCTCCATCCCGCATAGTGTACAAAGATAATTCGTGGCTATTATATGATATCTTTTATTCTTTTATTTGTGTGGATGAGATTAGTAGTTGTTGTTTTACTGCATTTACAGCTTACGTATATTTATTATACGGCTGGCATGTCTACATTCCTAGTCCTATGTATTTTGGGATGAGGACGTTACAATATAACATATCATAAAATATTATTATCCAGTCAGGATTGGAGCAAGTACATACATGATAAACTATTCATAACACGATAGAAACTATATATATAACAGAAAATAAAATATAAAATACATGATAAATAGGTAAAACAAAAATTATTGTGTGACATGTAGAGAGAAAGAATTAACACGAGTAATCATGGCATGTGATAACGAAAATAAGGGTAAAACAAGTAAAACTGCATCTAATTAAGTATTTTAAAATTTCATGTTCGACATGTGAACGACTAAGGGGTAAGACCATGGGATAGAATTGGTGTTTCACACGTCTACTAAGACATTTACCCGCCCGACTAGTACTCATGGATTCAAGTCACGACACAAAGAATCACGAACTTGATAATCACGGGAACAAAAAAAAATCACAAAGCACGGTAATCATGAACATAATCCATAAAACACTAATCTTGTGTAACAAGCGTATCAAGATCAAGTCATGCATATCTAGATTATCTAATAGAGAGATTATCAGAAAATGAAAGTAATCAAAGTATGTACTTAACTTAGTTGGACTAAATGTGGACGTGTCAACACGGAATAGGCTCAGATGCTACACTTCATAATTGGTCCCAAGAGATAATAATATCATTGAAGATCTGTAAGCATCCTGATTTTGGGATTTTTTTATCTTATTTAATGTGATTTTGATTTATTAAAGTATATTTTATATTTAAATTTTGATTATAAATACACTTTGTCGTAGCTTTGATTTTTGAAGCGTAGAATTAGCCAATTTCTCGAAACAAATTCTATATTCGTGTTCTAGATGAGTCAACCTTCATTTTGGTATAGCATGTCCCACTCAAACATGTTCTCTTGCATTATATTTTTCTCGCACAACTTTAGGGTCAAAATTGTCATTTTAGCCTTTAAAGTCAAATTCAATATATTTTGCAATTTCGATTTGAGGCCCAAATCAAATCCAAACTTTTCGACCCAATATATAATTTTGACCTATTTTGAGCCTACTATGCACATGCCAGTCCCACTCATTTGAGTTTCCATGTGTTATTTATTTTCAAAGGGCACGCAAGACCCAATTATTAGTCTTTCGGAGCCTAATTCGGTCCCATAAACTGGTCCAAAACTAGTGTAATTAGCCATGGTAGAGCATATACTAGTTGCCATCATATTATGATTTTTTTAGATAGGTTTTATTTAGATTTTGTACAGCCAAATAGGTCCAAACCCAATCAAATCGTTTTTTTCTATTTTTGGAAACAATTTAAATCTTTTGATGCATAATCTTGCATATCTTTTGAAATCTCTATCAAATCTCAACCACATCCTACCACAAGCCATAAGCCTGATTTGGTCGGTATAAGGCACGAAATGCACCCAAAGTCGACTAAACTTATATTGAATTCGTTACACCAGGTAGGCTGATTTGTATACAAGATTTCATATAGTTTTCGATGTCCATTTTTTGCAAAACCCAAACTAACATGAAGCCTTACGTGTCTATTTTTATCTTTAATTGGCCAACCACGTGGTTGTATATGGTTTGTCCGGGGCATCTGTTTTGCTATATAGTGTCCAGACTGAACGAATTCTTTTATGGACGAGTTTTGGCGATTTGTGGAGCACTTCGACCACTCAAATATTTTTTTGTAGAACTATAGACATCATAATATTTCTATTCTGTATACTTTTGTGCCACTTGGTTGACATTTCATATATTAATAAAATTTGTGTTCGTCGTATTGTTGTCGAATCACCGAGAAACCTGGAATCTGTGTCTTTTTGGACTCGGAACCCTAAGGAACTAATCCAAAATAATTGTTGTATTTATTTTATCATAAAACTTATGTTCTAATGTTTTTTACAATTTTTTTCCAAATTTATTGTTTGTTAAAAATATTTGTTTTTGGTACGAAACTATTACACAAGTTGGTGATTATTGACATCAGATCAATAGGAGACAACACCTATTTTAATATAAACTAAGTAGAATACATATTACTATAAATTATTTTTCAATATTTTTTCAAAAATAAAACATATTTTTATGATATAAAAATATTACTTTGTTGGGTAGATTTAATACTATATATGCTAGATTGATATGGTAGTTTGATACTAGTTTTCTTATAAATAATGTCGTCTAAATTTTATTATAAATATTTTAATAATTTTTCCAAAAATAAATATTACATGTTTACATTTTAAAAAGTTATTTTATTATATTGATTTAATACCATACATGATCGTTTGGGTCATATATATATAGTAAAAGCTAGTTTAGTAGATTGCTAGTATGGACTATATATAAATAGTATGTGTTAAGGCATAGATACATCATTAATAGATAGAATTGTTTATTCTAGGAGTATGTGACGGTGTTAGCGAGGATCCCGGAGTCGGACCGTCGTATATGCACTTGGAGACTACAGGCAAGTGTACCTTGCCAATGTTTTAGTTCATTTATTTTTCTTTATTTGTCGTACATTTATCTTTTACGTTCATAGTCATAGTAGACGTAGGATGGTTAGCATCCTAATTATATTTGTATACGGATGTCATTATATAGATATCGGGTATCGACACTAGGCATAGTGATGCATTTTTATTCATGTTCATTAACACAATAGACCACTGGACACTGATACAATCATGATACGGAGTCATACGTGATATATTCATGGTTTGGACAATGAGATAGGTGTAGAAGCTCAAAAAGTATAAACATCACCATGCGCTACTCATAAATGGAGCCAGGACTCAAATTATCAAATGGCGTTGGTCGTTAGATGGTGCATGGAATCAGTTGGCGCTGGACCTAGGTGGCACTGTCCGCCACGTAGCAAGCTTCCTCGAGAAGCTGAAACAGTTGTCGTCATGACTGACAATACGTCAATCGAAGAAAATCCGTTCGAATCACGAGCATGCGACGCTCGAAGAAATTGTGTCAGATTTATCATAATGACTGACAGTTGCCTTGCACCATTTGCATTTGGTGCGAGGTAATCAATATCACTATATTAACAGAGGGCATTAAAATAACAAATAGCGCCTGGCACCATTCAGCAGTTAGTGCTATTTGATCAAATCATCTAAAAATAGTTAGATGATGTGGCACGCAACCCACTAATCTCGAAGAATATGCACACGATACTATCTATGACCAAGTGCATTTCTCTCACAGAATGCCATATGCCATATTCAGTTAACTGTTCACGTAAAGGATGATGGTGCGCCAATTGCTGTGTGCGCCAATCAGAATAACTGGATGATTGTTATTTCAAAACTCTATAAATAGAGTTCAAAATCACTTCACAAAAATCACTAATGATCATAATCTCCTGAGCCCTTACATCAGCACTCTTCAAAGGCTTTTTTCTTCAACATCATATTTTTCAAAGGATAAAGTCATCGTCTTCTGATCAGATTCCTATGTTTGCCATTGATCGTTGTAGAACAGAATAATTTTATAAGAGGACTGAACTTGACTCACAATTACAAACTCGCTTGTACAAAAGAGAGCCTAGGAATAAAGCCTAGGAAAAGCAATCTAACTACAATTGTTTAGTTTTGATTCTGGGGGGTGACGGTAGAGGCTCGGAAAAGTGTTATCAACTCTGCCTTGCTCCTTGGACGATCGAACGTAACCTCGACTCCGGTGAAGAAATGCTCTCTGAAGACACGAAGGCAAGAGCCTGCTTCTGAGCTTTTTTTGTACTTTCCTATGTGTATCTCTATAACTCTCCCTATATGCAAGGGAATCGCACCTTGCTATTTATAGGAATTCATGAGGAATGGGATCTACAACCACGTGGCAAATTTTTGGCCATATCGTTGTAACTGTGCCTCGAGACTCGGTTTATAGTAGACAACTGGGGATTGGTTGAGATTGATCATGATCTTTTTGTTGCAGTAAATCTGAACTGTTTAAGACTTGGTCCATCTCGGCCACGTGTCTAAACTACTATTCTGTGGCGAGCCGCATGAAGGATGTATCCTGGCTGAGCCGCATGAAGGACTGTCTCATAATCGAGCCGCATGAAGAATCTCTTATGACCGAGCCGCATGGAGGATGTCTCATAACCGAGCCGCATAAAGAATGTCACATGACCGAGCCGCATGAAGGACGTCTCATAACCGAGCCGCATGAAGAACGTCTCATGACCGAGCCGTATGAGAGATGCTTCATGATCGAGCCGCATGAGAGTTGTCTCATGACTGAGCCGCATAAGGGGTGTCTCAAAGGCGATCCGCATGAAGAGTCTTATAGCTGAGCCGCATAAAGAGTCTCCTTTGGTATGTCAACTGTGCCGGATGTCATTATGATTTTTTCATCTTTTTAGGAGCACGTCATGCCTTATCTTTGTGTCAGAGCTGTCATCTTTGTGTCAGAGTAATTATGGCCAACTACACAAGAAAACATTTATTGCTTAGGCTTATTTCGAACCGCATAGGGCTCCCCGTTGCTTTTGGGCCGCATGAAGCTTGTTGGGTTTTGAGATACATGAATCTTTCTGGGCTTTGAGCCGCATGAAGCTTTCTAGGTTTTGAGCCGTATGAGGCTCCTTGTTGATTTCGAGCCGCATAGAAAATCCAATTCTTTTTTATGCTTCTACAAGACCCCCTTCAAAGTTTTCAACTTGTAAATTTGAAATACTTTGAATAAGAAGAAAGGGTATGTCCTAGGAAGCGTCGAGATCGCATAAGCTCTTCCTGTCACATAGGTTTCTCTGACTGTAACACCCAGTTTTCTAGAAGAGGGTAATTTTGAAATTTTGTAATTATAATTATTAGTTAATGATATTTATTTCATATTAGAATTTTTAGTGATTTTTAATTAATTTTAATCTATTTAAATTTATGACTTGTGAGTTTGGTGTTGTGCTAGTGAATAGTAGATAATGACTACCCTAGAGCCTAGCCATGTGATTAGGGTATTTTTGACATTTTTAGGGTTATTTGGATTTATTATAATTTATTTGAATTTATGGGAATTTTTAGAATTTATTTTGGAATTGTTTGAATGAGGGTTGACTAGGTTGACTTTGACTAGCAATGACCTTGCTAGGCTAACCTAGAAGCTAACCCTAGTTGTGTTTGGACTTGGTTAGGTCATGTAACCCTAGTTAGACTAGAGTTGACCCATGGTATGGTTATTTGACTTAAGTTAGATTCAAGTCATAAGCCATGACTTGTGATTAAAACTTAAATCAATAACTAGCCCTAAAGCCCATAGAGGCCCAAGCCCATAGCCCATCGCTAAACCCTCACCCTAACCCACTATGGCCAGCCACATTGGGAACCCCACCCCTATTTATACTCTCTTCCATTTAGGGCTAGCCTCATTTAGGAAAGAACAAGCTTAAGGAGGAGGTATTTTCCCAACTTTAGAAATTCATAGAAATTCCATTTGATCTCCTTTTTCCCTCAAACAAATTGCAATAGGTTCTAATTTAGGTATACTTTCTGTTCATGGAGGTCATTCTCAAATTTGGGACAATTTGGAGCTTTGGGATTAGCAAGAAGGATCCCCCATTTTGAAGCTTTCTTTGGAAAAGAACACCAATAGGTAACTTCTCATTCTCTCCGTGAAATTCCAGTTTTCTTGCATATTTGGATAGCTCTAGGAGTCCCCTAACAGTAGGAATTAGTTTCGTGTCTTGGTGGACCCATTTCGTGTCCGTATCGGACACGTATCCATTGCTAGGTTAGGGTGTTCGATGAAATACCCTAACCATTTATGTTTGCTGATTTTGCTAATGTTTTTGATTGAAATCCTAGATCTAGGGTTCGTCCTTAGATTTGTGTCTCTGTTTTGTGATTTTGGGGTCGTGTCGTGTCCACACTGGGACACGAACACGCCGCACAGGCCACACGCACTGTCCTGCTACCCGACGCTGAGATCTCGATGCTCAGGACACTTCGGGACACAAAAATTCGTGGAGAGTAGGGGGCAATGACTTACATCATGCTCCACAAATTTGGGAGCAGATGGCTGACTACACGCGGAGCAATCGTGCCCGTACTGGCCGTGCGCTGTCGCGTACTGGCTGCTGAAATACGTACAGACACGCACAAACACGTGCTCGTGTCCACTGTAGACACGTCTTGGATACGTGTCAGGATATCCCACGTGTATTCCTACCCTAGGCGACCACGTGGGTGTGTGCACGTGACATGAAGTGTCGTGTGTCATGTCCTACACGCGTGTGTATTCGTGCACGATGCTGTACTATACTGGGTGCACCCTACGTGTTTGCATTGTCGTGGACACGTCTGTGTCATGCTGGTTGGATACTAACTGACTCTCAGGACACCTACACATATGCTACACTATTTACCAACTCACCAATTGTGTTTTTATTGATTAATTTAGGTCGAATTCATGAATCCCAATTTTTCCTGATACTTCACTGATACACATGTGCTGTTCTTTATTCCTAAGTTTTGATACCTATTCTGAACTGATTTCTTAATGTTTAATGGCCATTTTAATTCATGAACATGTATGAATGCATCACTATAATGTTGTTTACTGATTCGTGTTAAGTTTTAAGGTTCAAATTGGATTTTCGATGTTGGGTTGAGCCATGAGTAGTGTTGACTGATACCTGTTCAGTATCGAGTGTTAACTCCCTGTTTTATTAATTCGATTCATGTTTACATGTCATAATTCATACAATTAAATATGTTTAGTTGCGGTTACATATGGAATCATGTTGGGGTTATCGGGGTTCATTGGTTTGAGTTGTTTCGAGCTTTTAAATCCAGCCCCACTGCATTTCGAAATATTGCTGAGCTCATTCCTGTTTTAACATGATTTCAACCCAGTTTTGATGATAAACTGCCATATTAAATTTGTATACATGCATACTAGTTTACATTCAGATTAGCTATGATTTGTGCGGGACCATAGATTTGAAATTGATTGGTTTTTAAGTGTATGAAACCTAGCATATATGGATGTTCATTTGTTCTCAGGTTCCTAAGAACCTGAGATAGGTTAAGCTCTGAAATCTGAGATTCCCTCCTATGGTTGAAACCTAAAAATTGATTTCCTATTCCTGATTTTCATGAACTGATTTCCTTTCCCATTTTACTGTGATTTGGTTTCCTTTCCTTAACTAGATTAAATGCTATTTTTACTTGTTGCCTATCATTCCTTTTTACTGTTTGATTAATCTTCCTGAACACTGTCAATTCCTGATATTAAGATTCATGTATACACACACACAAGTTCATATACAAGCACAACCACAGGCCACCTATTCCATGTCCTATCACAAGACACACACAACACTATGGTCCCTGTCACACACAAGATACTATTATTACTTGAACATGAGATTTTCTCTTCTATGTTTATTGAACTAAAATTGATGAGAAGTCTCATGTTTTGTTGAGTTGATTTGGAGTGATATTTGGGCTGAAATATGAAACCCGAGTTATGCACAGGTTCCTTACATATCACTGTTTGTAAATTCCTGAGATCACACCCTCTTCACACTCATTGTTCCAGGTCCTACACACACACAAGCATGATTTTTCTCCTATCTTCTATATGTGTACATATGTATATATAATATATATACCAATGTGAAATATGTGATATAATATAAATATTGCTCTTGCCTATATAAATAATATGTATGTAGACCTATAGGAAGTGGTATGTATATATATGGTACTTGGTATATGTGTTGCCTAATGTATGAATTTGGCTCATGGCCTATGTAGTGTAGCCTATGGTACCCTTGTGTAGTCTTGTGTATGTGGAATATGCACATGAGTTGGGTTTTATGAACCTGTGATCACTTGAATGGTGTGTGTTTGCTCTGTGACTTGGGAATCATGTTTGATTGGCTAGTATAGGTTTGGTTAGGCCTAGTGAGACTTATTAGACTTGTTTGAGTCAGTCTTGACCTAGTTTGACTAGTGTAGTTGACCAGAGTTGACCAAGTGTTGACTTCGGTCTAGTTTGACCTAGACAGCATGCAGATGCATTGTACATTTCATATATCACCCTCTGTATACATCTTGACTTGTGTTGCTCTAACTAGGAGTCAGGTATCTCATCTCGGACAGTACATTTACTTCAGACATTCAGATACGAGACGAGTACATTCTCTGATCATTTCATATCCTGCTTAGAATTATTTCCTATATTAAATTACTTTACTTGATACTGTCACGTTGGTCACACGGATTAGTACTATACGGATCCTTTCTTGAGATGTTATCCCTTCAGGGAGCATTGGGTACTCTATGTTCTGTGCGTTTCACTTATATGGCGTATCATATGCTTCTTTGGTTCTTTGATCACTTGTGACATATACCCATATGATCACAGAGTCTTCTCTGAATCCTTATCCCATTTATTGGGTCTATCAGAATTCCCATTTATGGAACTACTATGTATCACCTTCGGGGTCTATCACCTTCGGGGTCTATCACCTTCGGGGTCTATCACCTT
This sequence comes from Iris pallida, assembly GCA_029216955.1. Classification (NCBI taxonomy): domain Eukaryota; kingdom Viridiplantae; phylum Streptophyta; class Magnoliopsida; order Asparagales; family Iridaceae; genus Iris; species Iris pallida. The sequence goes on from JANAVB010015920.1 coordinate 184,784, forward strand.
CGGAGGCTTATCACCTTCGGGGTCTACCACCCTTCGGGGGCTGTTAGATAGAATCATAACATAACCTGTTTGGATCCTTGTGTATTAGTTGGGGGTACGGGGGAGTATAAATAGCCATGTGAACAATTTCCAAAGTAGAATAGCCATGTTCGCCTCTTTAATATAGCCATGTACAAATCAAGCCGTTCACATGTCGACTTTGTACTCTAAATCACTAGTCACTGGTAGCTCTCTACTTATAGTAGATATTTCTATTACAGTTCTCTCTCTCTGTTTACATACTATATTTCTTTCAGTATCTATATCTTACTTTACTGCATGATTATATTTTCTAACCTGCTATGAACTGTTGAGATGTACTGTGCTCGCTCCCGTCCTGACTGGACCTGTTGAAAATTTTACAGAGGATGATGAGGAACCCTGCACCCCTTACTTGGAGCTTGCTTAGATGACACTCGCGACCTGGACCCCTGGGGAGGTTCAGGCAGCTGCTGAGGACGATACCTTGCTTAGTATAGATAGCTTAGACTGTTTTCCATTTTATGTTTAGTTGTTGTTCTTGTTTCAGAGTTGTATATTTTTAGAGATGATAAGACTTGTATTTCATTTCTGTTGTACCTATGTTGGGGATTCTCTTATCTATTTTATCGTGCCATATTCTATCTCTAGATTGTGATTGAGTTGTACCTCTGTGTTGGCCTCCATATGGAGAACATTCATATTATGTTAGTTATAGTTCATGACCTAGAACAGCGTTCTACCGTCGATACTGCGGCGTAGGCTGGGTGTTGTTACGCTCTCGTACCCTCACAGTGGGTGCGGGTCGTGACACGTTTTTAGTGGTGGCCCATGCAGGTCGAGTTTATGTAGTGGTATTCGAACTAGAGTATCACTACAGCCTGCAGCAGGATTAGGATTATTTTTGGAGGTACTCAATCACATTAGGAAAAACTCTTAATCAGATTCCTCTTATCTAAATTTGCTGCTTATTGACTTCCCTTGAATATAAAATGTCCTCATTTGATTTTTGCTTCATTCTCAGAAATTGTTTCTTGTTTTGATCTGTCTTCATGATGGTTATGAAGACACGATCTTATCGTTTCGGTTCGGGGGATACTATCGAGAGGCCGGCCACCTCTCGTCCTGTTTATCAGGGCCTCGAGACCGCAGCTCTTGTTGTGCCGACTCAGGTTGGCGTTTCTGCTACATTGAAGGTGCACCTCTATCTGTACATAGATTTTCTCCCATTATTTTTGATTTCTCTCAGCAACGGTGATTTATGCAGCATCAGCAGCAGACCATGGAAAACTAGCAGGGCGAGCTATCGTCAGGACAGTCAAGGATGCACAGACTATTGGAGATCTTGCTACAAGTTCCGTTCTTCTCAATTCCATTCCCGCAATTGCCTTTTATAACTACCTTGAAATCTGATTCCATCTGTTCCTTGTTGATTGATTAATTTTGTTATGTTACTCTTTTGTTATGATTGTTTTCTTTTTCTCTTTCTAGGAAAATCATATGGGCTAGGTCACCTCAGTTATGGAATCTAGAATTTTTGATGGTCGTGTTAGTTGGCATAGTAAGGATATATAGTCAGATTTTGGATGTATTTCTCGGGTATGGGAATTTAAGGTTTTCGTCGTCGCATGCGGCAATGCGAAAATTTTAAATACCAAGAACCTAAGGGTACGTACCTTAGTCAAGGACTCTGTGATTATCGTAGCCTTGCTCACTAGCATGATGAAGACTCTGGACAACATGATTTTGGTCAGACGCATATGATTATCTGACGATATGTTTGAGACTTTGATTGGGGGGTGTTTGACCTAGAAGGACTGCTACCATCTTAATTTCGAGGACGAAATTTTTATAAGGTGGGTAGGATTGTAACACCCAGTTTTCCAGAAGAGGGTAATTTTAAAATTTTGTAATTATAATTATTAATTAATGATATTTATTTCATATTAGAATTTTTAGTGATTTTTAATTAATTTTAAACTATTTAAATTTATGACTTGTGATTTTGGTGTCGTGTCGTGTCCACACTGGGACACGAACACGTCGCACAGGCCACACGCACTGTCCTGCTACCCGATACTGAGATCTCAATGCTCAGGACACTTCGGGATACGAAAATTCGTGGAGAGTAGGGGGTAATGACTGTCATCATGCTCCCCAAATTTGGGAGCAGATGGCTGACTACACGCGGAGCAATCGTGCCCGCACTGGCCGCGCACTGTCGCGCGCTGGCTGCTAAAACACGTACAGACACGCACAAACACGTGCTCATATCCACTGTGGACACGTGTCAGGATATCCCACGTGTATTCCTACCCTAGGCGACCACGTGGGTGTGTGCACGTGACACGAAGTGTCGTGTGTCGTGTCCTACATGCGTGTGCACTCGTGCACGACGCTGTACAACACTGGGTGCGCCCCACGTGTTTGCATTGTCGTGGACACGTCTTTGTCGTGCTGGTTGGATACTAACTGACTCTCAGGACACCTACACATATGCTACACTATTTACCAACTCACCAATTGTGTTTTTATTTATTAATTTAGGTCGAATTCATGAATCCCAATTTTTCCTGATACTTCACTGATACACATGTGCTGTTCTTCATTCCTAAGTTTTGATACCTATTCTAAACTGATTTCTTAATGTTTAATGGCCATTTTAATTCATGAACATGTATGAATGCATCACTATAATGTTGTTTACTGATTCGTGTTAAGTTTTAAGGTTCAAATTGGATTTTCGATGTTGGATTGAGCCATGAGTAGTGTTGACTGATACCTGTTCAGTATCGAGTGTTAACTCCCTGTTTTATTAATTCGATTCATGTTTACATGTCATAATTCATACAATTAAATGTGTTTAGGTGCGGTTACATATGGAATCATGTTGGGGTTATCGGGGTTCATTGGTTTGAGTTGTTTTGAGCTTTTAAATCCAGCCCCACTGCATTTCGAAATATTGCTGAGTTCATTCCTGTTTTAACATGATTTCAACCCAGTTTTGATGATAAACTGCCATATTAAATTTGTATACATGCATACTAGTTTACATTCAGATTAGCTATGATTTGTGTGGGACCATGGATTTGAAATTGATTGGTTTTTAAGTGTATGGAACCTAGCATATATAGATATTCATTTGTTCTCAGGTTCCTAAGAACCTGAGATAGGTTAAGCTCTGAAATCTGAGATTCCCTCCTATGGTTGAAACCTGAAAATTGATTTCCTATTCCTGATTTTCATGAACTGATTTCCTTTCCTATTTTACTGTGATTTGGTTTCCTTTCCTTAACTAGATTAAATGCTATTTTTACTTGTTGCCTATCATTCCTTTTTACTGTTTGATTAATCTTCCTGAATACTGTCAATTCCTGATATTAAGATTCATGTATACACACACACAAGTTCATATACAAGCACAACCACAGGCCACCTATTCCCATGTCCTATCACAAGACACACACAATACTATGGTCACTGTCACACACAGGACACTATTATTACTTGAACCTGAGATTTTCTCTTCTATGTTTATTGAACTGAAATTGATGAGAAGTCTCATGCTTTGTTGAGTTGATTTGGAGTGATATTTGGGCTGGAAACATGAAACCTGAGTTATGCACAGGTTCCTTACATATCACTGTTTGTAAATTCCTGAGATCACACCCTCTTCACACTCATTGTTCCAGGTCCTACACACACACAAGCATGATTTTTCTCCTATCTTCTATATGTGTACATATGTATATATAATATATACACAAATGTGATATATGTGATATAATATAAATATTGCTCTTGCCTATATAAATAGTATGTATGTAGACCTATAGGAAGTGGTATGTATATATATGGTACTTGGTATATGTGTTGCCTAATGTATGAATTTGGCTCATGGCCTGTGTAGTGTAGCCTATGGTACCCTTGTGTAGTCTTGTGTATGTAGAATATGCACATGAGTTGGGTTTTGTGAACGTGTGATTACTTGAATGGTGTGTGTTTGCTCTGTGACTTGGAAATCATGTTTGATTGGCTAGTATAGGTTTGGTTAGGCCTAGTGAGACTTATTAGACTTGTTTGAGTCAGTCTTGACCTAGTTTGACAGTTGACCAGAGTTTACCAAGTGTTGACTTCGGTCTAGTTTGACCTAGACAGCATGCAGATGCATTGTACATTTCATATATCACCCTCTGTATACATCTTGACTTGTGTTGCTCTAACTAGGAGTCAGGTATCTCATCTCGGACAGTACATTTATTTCAGACATTCAGATACGAGGCGAGTACATTCTCTGATCATTTCATATCCTGCTTAGAATTATTTCCTGTATTAAATTACTTTACTTGATACTGTCACGTTGGTCACACGGATTAGTACTATACAGATCCTTTCTTGAGATGTTATCCCTTCAGGGAGCATCGGGTACTCTATGTTCTGTGCGTTTCACTTACATGGCGTATCATATGCTTCTTTGGTTCTTTGATCACTTGTGACATATACCCATATGATCACAGAGTCTTCTCTGAATCCTTATCCCATTTATTGGGTCTATCAGAATTCCCATTTATGGGACTACTATGTATCACCTTCGGGGTCTATCACCTTCGGGGTCTATCACCTTCGGGGGCTTATCACCTTCGGGGTCTACCACCCTTCGGGGGCTGTTACATAGAATCATAACATAACCTGTTTGGATCCTTGTGTATTAGTTGGGGGTACGGGGGAGTATAAATAGCCATGTGAACAATTTCCAAAGTAGAATAGCCATGTACGCCTCTTTAGTATAGCCATGTACAAATTAAGCCGTTCACATGTCGACTTTGTACTCTAAATCACTAGTCACTGGTAGCTCTCTACTTATAGTAGATATTTCTATTACAGTTCTCTCTCTGTTTACATACTGCATTTCCTTCAGTATCTATATCTTACTTTACTGCATGATTATATTTTCTAACCTGCTATGAACTGTTGAAATGTACTGTGCTCGCTCCCGTCCTGACTGGACCTGTTGAAAATTTTACATAGGTTGATGAGGAACCCTGCACCCCTTACTTGGAGCTTGCCTAGATGACACTCGTGACCTGGACCCCTGGGGAGGTTCAGGCAGCTGCTGAGGACGATACCTTGCTTAGTATAGATAGCTTAGACCGTTTTCCATTTTATGTTTAGTTGTTGTTCTTGTTTCAGAGTTGTATATTTTTAGAGATGATAAGACTTGTATTTTATTTCTGTTGTACCTATGTTGAGGATTCTCTTATCTATTTTATCGTGCCATATTCTATCTCTAGATTGTGATTGAGTTGTACCTCTGTGTTGGCCTCCATATGGAGAGCATTCATATTATGTTAGTTATAGTTCATGACCTAGAACAACGTTCTACCGCCGATACTGCGGCATAGGCTGGGAGTTGTTACGCTCTCATACCCTCACAGTGGGTACGGGTCGTGACACTGACCGCATACTGGTTTCGTGCCACGTGGGCATCCCATCACTTCGGTATTAATTGTTTTTGATTTGCTTCGATGATTTGGAGCCATTTTTTGGATAGAATCCCAAGAGTTGCCTTTATCCTTCAGCCAGCACAAAATCCAAAGCGGCGTCTATCGCTCTACGCGCCTTTGCCACACTATAAATATGAAAAGTTTTAAGGAGAAAAGTTCTTTCTTTCTTTCTTCAAGCTTTCTATCGCCCTAGTCACCGTTTCTCCTCTTCTCTCGATCAACCATGGCTCCCAAAGCTTCTTCCAGCACTGCAGCGAAGGGCAAAGGGCTTGCTTCCTCATCGAATACGGCAAGCTCGATCCACCCCGACGTTCATCCTCCTATTAGTGGTAAGTGCGATGGAAAAAAATAATCCAAAACCCTAAATACAATGGCTATGTAGCATGTTTTATGCATGGGCCTTTATCTGTTATGCTTCGGCATAGTTGATGCTCTTTTCGTCTTTACTGAACTGCTCAAGTTCTGTGTGATGAATCTGTATGAGGTGTGCCGTATGGGCCGCATGAATGCCTTATGGCTGAGCTGCATGAGGTATGTTTCATGTCTGAGCCGCATGAGAGATGTCTCATGACTGAGCCGCATGAGAGAAGTCTCATGACTAAGCCGTATGAGAGATGTCTCAAGACTGAGCCGCATAAGAGATGTCTCATGACTGAGCTGCATGAGAGATGTCTCATGACTGAGCCGCATGAGAGATGTCTCATGACTGAGCCGCATGAGATATGTCTCATGACCGAGCTGCATGAGATATGCTTCATGACCGAGCCGCATGAGAGATGCTTTATGATCGAGCCGCATGAGAAATGCTTCATGACCGAGCCGCATGAGAGATGCTTCATGACCGAGCCGCATGAGAGATGTCTCATGACCGCATAAGCACCTTATGGACTGGACCGCACGAACGCTCACCTAACAGAGCCGCATAACTCGGAAAGTATTAAGTGGTTTTCTCTGACTATCTTCTGTCTTCTTTCTCCTTTCCTTTTCAGTGAAGCTGTCGATCAATCCCTCGGGGGAGCTCTTGGTAGGTCAGGCTCAATCTGCCTTGGGTGTGAGGTTTGACCAGGTAGTCAAATATGTGTCAGTCTAAATTACTAAAAATCAATCTGAGGACACACTCAGGGTCATCAGCAACCAATCCTTCTTCTACCTCTTGGGCATGATGAATTCGGGACAATTAGGGGGCATGCATCTGAAACCCGCGTTCTTCTTTAGGGATGTCTTAACTATCTCGAACTCTAGCATTCTAGATTTATCTGAAAGTTGGAGTTTTTCTTCCAACGGGATAGCGATTCATATTCCTCAGATGGAACGTCACTTCCCGCTGTCCTGGTTTAATATGCTGTCCATTGACAGAAAAATGGTGGACTTTCTAACTCCAAATCAGCAGAGGATCTTCGTGGGTGATATTCATTACAACAAAACATCAAGATCGGTAGTCGCGGACAAGATACTGGTCAGCCGCTCTGTGATCGAGTTGGCCCCGGGCAGTTTCATAAACGTGTAGGGTCCCAACTTTAGGTTATCCTAGGCTGATACTTTTATGAGCCAGATTACTCAAAAGGGGTCCTACCCTACCGGTCTGCTGTCACTGCTGAACTGGATAAACCCCACCCCTCCATGGATCAATTTGACATTGTGGATCTTACGAACATATCGGGAACTCCTGCACGAGATTGGTCTTTATCATGCCATACGGGACACTTGTTATGGTCTGCCCTTAAACAAGAAGCTGTTCATGGCTCTTGTCGATATGTATAACTGTCGCACGGGGACCATTTTCACACCTGGAGGGTAAATGGGACTCGCTCTCCATGAGATTCATGAAGTCTCCAAGCTACCATGGGGAGATGAAGTTTTTTAGGCGTATACCCCTACAAATGAAGAATTTGAGGAATTGGAGCGACAGTTTTTAGGTTTTGTGGCTGTTTGTCGGGAGTTGCTATGTCACCATAGCACGTGCCAACAAATGTCGAAGAAGAAGAATGATAGCTCAGAAGGGAACCTTCCTCACACCAAGACCTGGCTCAGTTACCTGTTTGAACTAGGTGCCTCAGGCCGGGTTTTCCCTCGAAGTCCTCGAACTCGGGAGGAGGTGTACAATCAAGTGTTGAATGCCAAGAGGGTTAAAACCATGGGTGATAGATTCGGGAGCCAATCTGACACCTTTGGTTACTTTTATCAAGATACCCAGATGATGTCTGATAAGGCTCTTCTGGCAGAATTTTTGACGCTATGGCTGCAAAATTGTGTAGTTTCGGGAGGGGGGCTGGTGCTATTGAGAGAATCAGTCGTAACCTGATCCTTCATGCTGTGAAGCTAGTCTTTGGAGGCAGGCTAGCTCTACTCCCTGGCATGGTATGCAGCATTTATTGTGGCCTCCGTGCTTTCTCGTCCAAAGTCATTGCTCGTGATATGTTGAAGGATTTTGAACGAATTGAGCTGCCCTATCATTATCTGATGGGGTAGATGTTAATACATTGCCCGTCTTTAATGAGGTCTGGTCCAGAGGGTGACGTGACCGATGATGATGCCTTCATCTACCAGTATCGCCGTATGCCCTGGGAGTACACTACCATGCCAGCCTGTCGGATGGCGCTGGCGCGAGTGGACAAATATTCCTTCTTCGTGTCTGTTCCTCATTTTACTAACAAAGAAGTAAGAGGCGTACATCTTGATGGTGCTGCATCTCCCTATTTTTTGTCCGAGAAGATGCTCCTCTGGTTGCAGAACATCCGCCCTGTACATCCGGTGTATCGTAATCGTAACTCTGACTTTTTGGAGCCTTACTTACCCAGTCGATTCTCTCGACAATTTGGGTATAGTCAAATGTTCTTGGACAATCCCAGCTCATGTCTGGGCTTCGAGGGTAACATTCTAGATGGCATCCGGGCTTGGCATTATTATAGTGCAGTTCATACCCATGCCAGCTTCTTCGTACCTGATGCTAGAGAGTCAAGGCATATTTTGTACATGGCAGCCTGTACCATGTCATGGTAAATAGGCCCCCTAGTAATTTTAACCCAATTACCAGCTACATTACTGGTACTGGTTTGGAAGATAAGCCAAAAGAGTCCCAGACGAGGACCAAGAAAGGGAAGACAGTTGAAGTGTCTGACTCGGAGTCTATTAACATAGACGAGGAGGATGACCCGGATAACCTACTTCCTCCTGCAGACGATTTGGTGGCAGATCTGCCCCCTACTGTGCCTAGTCCTTCACGTAAATGAAGCAGGCATGAGTCCTCTATCGTCGGCAGAACTCGCTCCCAAAAATGGGCCGCGGTCAAGCCTCGCGGGCCGAGCACTAGAGAGAGAAATGATGACGTCGAAGCCGTTTCAGAGGTGAATCGAGTTACGGCAACCCTTTTTAGTTCTTCTTTTCTGAAATATAATCTGATCAGCATTTTTTTCTTTGTAGGCGTCAGGAGAAGTGAACTCCCCAGAGTCGGCTATCGCCTCTGAGGTTGACCCTATTATAGCCACCTTAATTGGTGCCATGACTGCCGAGCTTTCTTCTACCACGGTCGTCCCAAAGACGGCTGAGATTCCTCCTACTGCCGACATCTTAACTAGGGACGATGTGGGCTTTACTGAACTAGTCCCTGGGGTTGCTAAACCTCAGCCGGTTGATACCAACCCAGTAGTATCCACTTTCGGAGCGGCTGGGGCAGAGGAAGCAGCTGCAAGTGGCTCAGGTGTCACCGTTGAAGAGGATATGGTGGCTGCGAGTGAGCCTCAGCCTCAGCGACCCTTCCCTTGTCAGCTATGTCATGTCTTGACTAGTGAGGAGGTTTATTTGCTCTATCTTCATATCCTTCGGGTTAAGTTGATCGATGGTTGTTTCGGACATACAGGTCCTGCTCCTTCTCTGTCGACAACGACATCATCGTAGAAGAAGTTACCAGGGTTAATCTATTGGAAGGAAGTACGCCTCTTCCTCCTCCAGCTCAGATCGATCAACCCGTTGTCGGGTCGAGTTCAGGAGAACAAGTAGTGGGACCGCCGGGGCGGGAAGAAATGGTCTATGCACACTCCTCGATTAATGTGGCTTCAACACCGGAGGTCGATCTTTCTGCACTGCCAAGTCTTCGAATCCTTCGGGCTGCAGAAGAGGAGATGACTGCTGTTCAGGCATCTTATCGCTCATAACTTGCATCCCTAGTGATAGGGGCATCAAGTTCTGGTGCATCTTCTTCGTAACCATCTTCAATTCTCTTGGCTAATCTTCCTTTAACATCGTCCTCTTCGGAAGTTCTGGACGAATCGTCGAAGGACGTAGTTGAAAGTTTTTACCGTTATTTGAAATGAGGTATCGAAGCTGTCCTGAAAAGAGGGACATCTTTTGTACTGGCTCTTCAATGTGCCCACGGTCAAATTAAACTTCACAGAATACTCCCTGGCGGGGCAGGGATGGTCGACCTCTTGGAGCCTAAATTGGTAGAAGCTGATAAGCTCGTGGCTCAACTTCAAGGGCTGCGGCAACTTGAAATGTCCTTGGCAATAGATCAGGAGCATGCCTTCCTTACAACAGCCATGGAGAAGGTAAAGATGGTACTGAATACGTCTAAGCCTGCTCTAGGGAAAGACCTTCAAGATCTATCTCTGAGGTACGATCAACTAAGACGTAGAGGAGAGGACTGTTTAGCTCGAGAAGAAGCCGCATCTCATATTATAGCCGATACCAACGAATAGATCCTCCAACTTCAGATAAAGTTGGCTACTTTAGAATCTGAGCTCCAGGCCTCCCGCAGAGATAAGGAGTTAATTTACAGGGAGAGCAACCAGGTCACCCGAACCTCTGCTGCCCTGGAGTGTGTGCTGAAGAAATTTGAAGACCTTTGGCAGGCTCATGCGCATCTAGAGGATGTAGAAAAGTTGACTCAAGAGGCCGAGCGCCGGGCCGCACTGAGGATTGAGCGGTCGGCAACCAAGCTAAAGGACCGGCTCAGAGAACTTTTTGTCGCCGAACCATAATCTGATTTTTCTCTCTTTTATTATTATGTCCCTCCATTTCTTTTTTTCTAAAATAGGGACGTAGTCCCAGGACAATATAGCACTTTTGACTTTAAATGAATGAGTATGTTTACCTCATCCTTTATTTGTGGTATATGTTGTGTTTGTACAGTATCTTTGGTGTTATGGTACTTTCCCCACTGGGGGACTTTCTGTTGACCTATTACCCTTGGCATACCTTAGTTTTAGATACGGATAATAAGTTCGATAGAGAGACCCAGCATATTTACTTGAACGTGGTGAACATGAGGTTTGATGATAGAACCTTCCTGCTCAGAGGTACTGAGGACATGGTAGGGGTGGGCTCAATGTGGATACCCAGAACAACTCTGTGGTAAGGTGGACATGAAAGTTCTTGGTATTGGGCGAAAGAATGCTATGGAACAACTGGGCTCCAGAGGCATGTAATGGTGAGGAAAGGGGTACATGTACTAGAGGACCTAGTACAATATTTGTGGTCAGCTGCGGACATTTGTGGGCCTATTACCCTTGGCGTACCCTGGTTTTGGGTACGGATAATAATTCGAGAGAAAACCATCATACTTACTCAGAGGCAATGAGGACGTGGTAAATATGGGGGTTTCACAACGGAGTCTTCCTACTCAGAGGTAATAAGAACGTGGCTGGAGTGGACTCAACGAGGGATATATAGAACAACTCAGAGGTAATATGGACGTAGAAGTTCTACGTAAGGGGTGATTTGTTTGTGATGGAAGAGAAACAACTCAGAGGTGGCATCGATGTGGTTGTTTCGGGAATTTTGTGGACCTATTACCCTTTTTTATGCACTGAAAGTGCGGGTAACAGATTCTGAGGAAAATGCTTTTTTATGGAGGAAGTTCAAAGGTATGATCATACATGACTTGCTGCCCGAAAGATGCGATATGAATTCATCTGGGGTAACCAGAGTGTAAGTTCAGCGGTACTTAAGGGTACATAACCCAACAATTTGGTTGATTCAGAGGGTGTCGTTTAGACATAATACTTTTTCAGGAACTTACCGTTGATGGGCATCATGAGCAAGTCTCCATTTTATTTTACGAGACAGTATGCACCATTGGAAAATACAGCCTCAATGATAAATGCGCCCTCCCACTTACACCGGAACTTGTCGGCGGTTTTATGAGTCTTAACCATCGGCCTCCGAACTGCCAAAACGAGATCGCATACTTGGAATGTTCTCAGTTTGACCTTTTTGTCGAAGGCTCCAGAGATGCGTGCTTGATAAAGCTCGATTCGTTGTTGAGCTAGCAGGCGCTTCTCATCAAAGGCCATCAATTCTTGTAGCCGACGATGGTAATTATCATCCGATGTGAGTCGGTAAGTGAGGGCAACGTGAAGCGAGGGGATTTAAGTTTCCAATGGGAGAACTGCCTCACTTCCGTATACCAAAGAGAATGGTGTGTTCCCAGTGGCTGTCTGGACTGTAATACGGTACGCCCATAAGTATTTGCCAAGCTTTTCATTCCAGTCGCATTTGTTTGAGGACACAAAGTTCTTGAGAAGCTTGATTATGGTTTTGTTGAAAGCTTCAGCCAGACCATTAGCCGTCGGGTGGTATGGTATTGAAGCAACATTCTGAATTCGATATTTGTCGTAAAACCGATAAAAGGCATGGCTTGCAAACTGCGGACCATTGTCGTGGACGATCCTTCGAGGTAGTCCAAAGCGATAAATGACATGATGCTTGACGAAGTTGATCATGTTTGATGTCTTCACTTCTGCAAGCGGAACAACTTCTGCCCATTTGGAGAAGTAGTCTGTAATTGCGAGTATAAAGCGATGTCCTCTGGATGAAGGCGGGGTGATTGGGCCAATGATATCCATTCCCCATGCCTCAAATGGCCAGGATGCCACCGTCAGATATAGGAATTCGAATGGTTGGTGTATGAAATCTACGTGGATCTGACAATCTTTACATTTTCTTGCATAGTCAATCACATCTGCTACCATCGTAGGCCAGTAATAGCCCATCCGGCAAAGGCGGTCTTGTAATTTTGGGCCATTATCGTAGACGATCCTTTGAGGTAGTCCAAAGCGATAAATAACGTGATGCTTGACAAAGTTGATCACGTTTGATGTCTTCACTTCTGCAAGTAGAACAAATTCCGCCCATTTTGAGAAGTAGTCCATAATTGCGACTATAAAGCGGTGTCCTCTGGATGAAGACGGGGTGATTGGGCCAATGATATCCATTCCCTATGCCTCAAATGGCTAGGATACTACCGTCAGATGTAGGAATTCGGATGGTTGGTGTATGAAATCTGCGTGGACCTGACAAGCTTTACATTTTCTTGCATAGTCTATCGTATCTGCTACCATTGTAGGCCAGTAATAGTCCATCCGGCGAAGGTGGTCTTGTAATTTCGGGTGAGGTTGATGGGCCACGCAGACGCCATCGTGAGCTTCGTGCACGGCTTTTTTGGCTTCCGTATTTGACAAACACCGAAGCAGTAATCTATCATAGGATCGTCGATACAGCATTTTTGTCTCTGTATCGTAGAAGAATCGGAGAGAATGTCTTCTAATAGAAGTGGCTTCTTTCAGGTTTTTCGGCAAGATACCATAGACTATGAAGTCAACAAATGGAAGTCTCTAGTTCTGTGTTTCCTCGACCGTTAGGGCAGAATAACTCACAGCAAATTGAACGTTGTTCTTAGGACAAACCAATTCATGGCCTATTATGTCAACTAAATGATGAGTATGATTTAGAACTGCCAGGGAAGCGGAAAGGCCTGCTAGGGCATCGGCTTCAATGTTCTGGAGTCTAGGAACATGTTCTATGAAGAACCCTTCTAAGGACGTAATGATGGTGATTGCTATTTGATGATAGGAGATCATATCTTCGTGGCGAACTTCATATGAACCTCGGATCTGATTAACGATTAACTGTGAATCGCCATATGCTTTCAGGTACTCTACCTCCAGTTCCATTATAAGTTAGAGACCGATAACCAAGGCGTTGTACTCGGCCACATTGTTTGAATAAGGTTCTGTGAGGGAGTATGCCCGATTGATCACCAACCCAGAGGAAGAAATCAGTACTACCCCTACTCCAACGACGATATTGCCATTGGGCCCGGTACTTGAAGCACCGTCGAAGAACATTCGCCAGACAGTATTATAGGAAGCCATATTTGAATTGGCGACCTCGTTTGGGATCTCTTCATATACTCTGGTTGCCTCCGAACCTGGATGGGCGGCTAAAAAGTCTACCAAAGCTTGACCTTTAACAGCCTTCTGCGGGACGAAGATCATGTCGAAGGGGGACAATAATATCGCCCAGGTTGCGAGGCAAGAGCTGAGTGCACCTAGTTTGGTCATGAGGACCCTGAGAGGGTTGACTCGTGATATAACATGAATGGTCTGTCCTGTAACATAGTGTCGCATCTTTTGAATGGCGAACACCAAAGCGAGGCACTCCTTCTCCACGGCGGTGTATCTATGCTCAGGCCCTACATCATTCGGCTGAGGTAATAGATAGCTTGTTCATGCCCTGTATTGTTGTTTTGTGATAGTACAGCACCGAAGGAATGCTCCATCGCTCGCACATAAAGCAATGGTTTTCCAGCAACCGGGGCCACCAAGAGTGGAGGTTTCGACAGATATTCTTTAATATTGTCAAAGGCACATTGGCACTCTTCATCCCATACGAAGGAGATGCCTTTCTTCATGAGGTGGGTGAATGGTTGACATCGTCCGGAGAGGTTAGAGATAAACCTCCTGATATAAGCTAGCCTCCCTTGAAGGCCTCTGAGCTCACGAAGATTTCTCGGGGACCCATCTCCATGATTGCCTTTGTTTTCTCAGGGTCTATATGGATACCCTGGGAGGTAATGACAAAACCTAAGAATTTCCCGCTGGATACACCCAAGAAGGATTTGGTGGGATTTATCTTTAAATTGTGTGCTCACATCAGGTCGAATACTGTCCTCAGATCATTCAGATGACCTTCCTTAGAGCGGCCTTTGACGATGATGTCGTCGACGTAACATTCCACTGTCTTACGCAAGTGGTCTCTGAAGATGATACTCATAGCTCGTTGATATATGGCACTGGCATTCTTTAAACCGAAGGGCATGAGTGTGTAGCAGTATACGCCAATCGGTGTTCGAAATGATGTATGCTTTTTATCGTCAGAAAACATCTTGATTTCGTTGTATCCGGAGAAGCCATCCATGAATGACATGCGCTCAAAGCCACATGTGTTGTCAATCATTATGTCCGTAATAGGAAGAGGGAACTCATCTTTCGGACATACTTCGTTCAGATTTCGGAAGTCGATGCAAATTTGGATCTTCCCATTCTTCTTGAGGACCGGTACTATGTTGGCTACCCAGTCTGGATGTTGTTTCTCACGGATGAAGCTGCTGGCTATTAGTTTGTTGACCTCAACTTTGATAGAATTCATGATGTCTGGACGAAACCGTCATTGTTGTTGCTTGACCGGCTTTGCGTCCAGACGAATATTGAGCTTCTGGAGTGCAACCTCGGGGTTTAGCCCTGGCATGTCTTCATATCTCTAGGCAAACACGTCAATATATTCTCTAATGAGTTGTAATAGCGACTCCCGCTCTTCGTCTGTCAGACTTTTGCTAAGGAAGATTGGCTTTGAAGAGGATTCATCACCGAGGTTAACTTGCATGACCTCATCTTCGGTAGGGGATCTCTTTGTTTGAAATGCTTCTTCTATTGTGCATCTACCGATTGGACCCAAGGCTCTAACTCAAGGAGTTCGGGTATTTCTTCGTCTTCTTCGTAGGCGTCAGCAAATGCCATATTGATAGACTAAGCTCGGCTGAGTGCATCCCCGATGTTGACATCTGAATCGAAAGTGGGCGATCCGGTCGAATGTGAATGCCATTCACATTCCTCATCCGAGCTCTCGGGAGTTGTTGCAGGTGTAACATAGCCTAGACCATATCTGGTCTTGCTGTAATAATCTTGTAGTTTTCCAGCTGGGACTGGCAATTGCAAAGGTAATCGCCGGCCGATGCCGTAGTTCAAGCCTGGTGTAGTCTCTATATCATACCCCTGTTTTTGCATAAGGTACTTGGATCGAAAACTATACAGATAAAGCGACAGTCTTCTTGTGTCGGGTTCGAGATCGACTTCTTCTGGCCTGAAGGACTGTTGATCATTCTTTCGGCCGAAGATGATTGGATGATCCTCTCCCACGACTACGAAGCAAGCGCCTTCCACGGGAGTAAGTTGGTTCGTGGTATAGACATTTGTCACTTGTGTGTGTATGTTGATGCCCATACCGTGTTCTATAGCATACATTATACGGAGCTTGTTAAGCTCGAGGTAGTTCAAAGATAACCCTTTATTAATAAAATAAGGTATATTCTTTGGTGGTATTACATCATCGGCAGAGGGAACATCAGTGTGCGCAGCCACATATTTGGCTAGCTCTAACTCTTATTCAGCTATCCCCTGCATTATTAAAGATTGCTGGACGTGGGGTCGTTGGCTCACTAGCGGTCCTTGGCTCAGTATTGGGCTGTCAATTTATCCTGGGGAGACGAATGACCATCGGCTTAACTGAAGGATTTATCTCTTCTGATTATTGTTGGCCGACTCTTGGCAGTCTGATTGTCATTGGCTCTACAGTGGGTCTCGGTGCCTGGCTAGACCTTGGGAGTCGGATAACCATTTGCTCCTTTTGTGCAGTGAGCACCGGTAGACTGGTTACTTCTTTACGCAAAGTGGCTACAAGAGGTACAGTTCTGCCTGGTTTGTGGGCCTGGAGATGGATCTTCAGAGGTTCTTCTGATCCCATTGTAGCCTTTGTTTGATCTTGAGCATCCTCTTCGACCAGGTGCTTTTTTGATTTTTTGTACAAGCAGGCATCCGAATAGTAGGATTCAACCCCTTTGAAGGGATCGACGTCGGCGAATTCCTTACGAAGCCGTGTATGTCGACATATTTGAAGCACTGGTACAATATGGAGGGCACGATCATATAGTCGTGTATCCAACGACGCCCCAGGAGAATGTTGTAGGACGTATCCGCATCTATGACGTAGCTAGTCACTTCCGACTGGAGGTTGCCAATTTGGCATTTCAGGCGAATCTTTCTAATAGGATAACTTTTCCCTGAATTGAAATCGCTAATGGCAGTGTTGGTAGGTATCAACCGATGCATAGGGATGTGCAGGAGGTAAAGCAAGCTCTTCGGAATGATTTTTATTGAAGAACTGAAACTAATGTGCATTCGATCTACTTTGATGTCGTCGATGTATCCAGTGTGATAGACAGGGCGATCGTGCAGGTTGGTCTTGATGAGCATATCCTGCAGAGTGATCATGATGTTGTGTATTGCATCTGTACAATTACTGTCCTGGAAATCTGCTAGCGAGCTCTCCCCTGTAAGCATGACCTGAGCCAAATAAGGGTCAACATTCTGGAGTGCTTCGCTCAGTGTGACGCAAATATCCTTGGAGAGCCTCAAGAGTTCATATAATGATAATTTTGCTGGTGTGTTGTCCAATTATGCCAGCATGTCAAAATTGTAAGGCCTCTCCAGCCCCTGAGGTACGTCTTTACGGAGCGGCTTGTCGAAGCGGGTCTCCTTTGGCTTAGGCTTGTCGGCCGACGGAGGCTGAGAAGGTCCTGGGGCATCAGTAGTGGCCGGCTGACGATCTTCAGCCGAGTTACCTGGTATGGGTTGAGATTGTGCACCGGACCGGGTAACGACAGTTGTTGCTTCTTCGGTTCCGGTAGAGATTCTGTGGCAAGACTTAACCTTCCTGCCCTTCTTCTTGTCGGTAGAGGATGATGATGACTGAGTTACTTCAGGTACCAAGTCCGGGTGGACCCATATGACCTCCCCTCTTGACGTGGTAAGGGACACCAGCCCACTCATCTAGTCTCGGGGAGGTGGAAGATTAGTGACCTCCATTATTGCCCGAGGGATGGGTACTATGTCATATTGAGTCCTCGTTGGAGGGAAGCTGCCGAATTGGACCGACACTATGTTGGCAGCCACGATTACCTCCTCGAAATCAATGGACAGAGCCTTGGAATTGATGAGGTTCTGGATGTACCATTTTAATTGGAAGCAGTCCTGAGTAGCGTGGTGGACGTAGCGGTGGAAGTGACAGTACTTTGAGCTCTCCATCTCTGTAGGTCGAGGTTCACGTCTCGGTGGAGGGAGCTGAATTCTATTCCCTTTCAAGAGCATGTCAAAGATGGGATTGACAGGGCTATCCTCGAAGGAGTAGGTCACCTGAGGCCACTATTTCTCTACCTGTTTTAGTTCAGGCTTCTGGGCTGTATCGGTAACCATAGCCTGTTGGCCTTTGGTGTCCCGGTTATTAGAGAAACTACTGCCATTGTTGTTGTTGGTATTAAGGCGTTTTCCCTTATCCTCTCCATCCGAGATATGCAGCCCCAGTTGGCGAGCCTTCTTCAATTTTGCTTCTGCGCTAGTGGCACTGATGATGAAGGCCTTTTAGTCTTTAAATTGATCTTCGTCCATCCAGAGGCTGATTATGGATAGCAGCCTCTTTTGGCAAATCTCAATTAAAGAAGAGTCAGGATTACTAGAGGGCAACTTTATTACGGTTTGGCGGAACCGCTCGATGTAATTCCTTGTCAGTTCTTTTTCTCCTTGAACAACGTCTATGAGATTTGACATCATCACATCTTGTCCCACCTCGTAGATCCTTTCCAAGAACATATGTTAGAAGCCGGCGAAGGAATGGATGCAGTTATCCAGCAGGTTGCGGTACCAATCGAACGCGACCCCCTCCAATGCCCCGATGAATAATCGCGTGAGGATAGTGTCGTCATGCGGTAGATGGTCTGTTGTGACCTCGAAGTAGGTTATATACCGGCTCGCAGAGGTCTTTCCGTCATATGGATTGATATTGGATGGTTCGTATCGTGGAGGGAAGGGGACATCTCTCTATGCAACGGGATACGGCTGTCGTATCCTGAGGTCCTGAGAGAATTCTCGGGCGTGAAACATTGTACGGAGCTCCTGGACTTCTCTTCTCGCCTCCCTAGATTCTTCTGCAGCAGTAGGAGCCGATATTCCGGGTAGATTGTTGTCCGGGGTTGGCGCGGTCGTGTTTGAGTGCGCATTGACGGCGGGACCCAAGCTTGTTTGACCAGGTGTCCTTGCTTGTAGAGCCGGTAGTGTAGAAGCATAAAAAATAATAAAGAAAGATCCATGCAGCCAGGGAACCCCATGCGGCTCAGATAGCCATACGGCTCAAAGATTCGTGCGGCACGAGGGACTATGCGGCTCAAGACGTTCCATGCGGCTCATAAGAGAAGACACGTGGCTTGCAAAACAGTTCTCCCCTCCGCCCTATACTGCATTAATTACTTTGACGGCTGACAGCTCTGACAAAGTAACAGCCCTGACACAAAGAGGTAATGATGACTGTCATAATGACAGACCCCTAGGGAAACGAAGGAGATCTCTGACACAATTCTCCGAGATCCAGAAAATGCCATGTAGGCTTGACACGTAGACGTTCGTATGCGGCTCAAGCGGAGGCTCCCTCTATGCGGCTCAAGCAGACATTCCCCTATGTGGCTCAAGAGGACCATCTACATGCGGCTCAAGCAGAGGCCTCTCCATGCGGCTCACAAGGATCATCTCCATACTGTTCACTACCCATTATATGGTCCAGATTATCATGTGGTTCGAAGATTCGGAGGCCACTCCCCAGGCAGCCCTGACACGTGGCCAGGCTTATGCGGCTCAACCCTTATGCGGCTCAATCCTTATGCGGCTCAGATTCCCTCAGTGACTCCCAGGACACGTGTCATAAAGCCAATCAATTTTCCAGATTTACTGCAATCAAAGATTGGGTCAAATCTCAATAATCTGGGACACATGGCAGGAGAATGAATTAAACTTATTCATTCAGATTCGCAGACATCAGCAAATCATCATCACGGAGATTTATTCCAATCAGCATTAATTACTGATAGAATTTGGTACAATCTACACTAAATGGCCCAGATTCATCATACTCAAGATTAATGGTCCAGATTGATCAATCAACAGGCCGCCGCCACTCTAAGGGGCAATTATTGCAAACCCTAATGATTGCATTCCCTTCTTATAAATAGCAAGGTGCCATTCCCTTGCGAGAGGACCCCTTTTGGAGATCAGAGAGAGCACCAGAATACTTGGAGAGAAAAAGCAGAGAGAGAGCAAAGAGAGCATTTCTTCAACGCCTAGCAATCTTCTGGAGCCAAGGCTGCATACCGATCATCCAAGGAGTAAGGCAGAGCTGCCGTAGCTTTTCCGAGCCTCTATCGTCACCCCCCAGAATCTAAAATAAATAATTGTACTTAGATTGCTGTACCTAGGCTTTCGTCCCTAGGCTTTCTTCGTACAAGCAAGTTTGTAACGTAAAGTAAAAGTACAGTCCTCCGATAATTGTTCTGTCCTTTTATATTTCATGGCAAACACGATGGCGACTCTGCTGGGGACAAACTTCTCCACGGCTGAGGAGTTGGTGACGCAGTCGGATGCAGCCAAAATTGGCTCCACACAACAGAAGATGGTCGTCCGCTTCGACCAGCAGGCGTTCGAAGAAATGCTCTCCGAAGGAAGCGCTGGCCCGGTCCATAAGTGCACCCGCACAACGAAGGCTCGCAAAGAGTGGAGGCCAAAATCATTTACTCCTCCCAAGGCCCTCGATGGAGTACTCTCTGCTATCCAAGATGGCGAAGGCGACTCTCGTGCGGTCCCACTTTAAGCCATAGAAGACTCTGCTGTCCCCAAGTCCGGCAAAGGAAAGCACTATGATGCTGGACTTGCAGGGGCAAAGAATGATTCTATGGGCTCCTGAAAGAAACCTAACAAGGATACCAGCCGTAGAGCGAAGAATCATGCGGCCCAGATTGCCAGCCGCATGAATGATGACCCTGCGGCTGAAACCCCTAGCCAAATGCATAATACTCATGCAGCCAGAATTTCCAGCCGTATGGAGAACACTCATGCGGTCAGGATTTCCAGCCGCATGGAGAACACTCATACGGCCAGGGTTTCCAGCCGCATGAGGATTGCTGATTCCAGTCGCATGACGCCTACTCCACGTGGTTCTGTCTTCGACCGCCTCTCCTATGGTCCTGATCTCCTATGCTCACAAGAAGACATGTCTGATTCTCTCCAGCACCACTTAGACACTTCCTACTATGTGCCCTTACGCGCTAGAGTGAGAAAGTCTAAGACAGCACGAGCTTGGCAAGCTCGGTCCGTTGATCCGACCTCTGACCATCCGAGCGTCCCGTGTACTGTTATACGGGCCTCTGATGGGAAGTTGTACAGAGCCACTCGAGTCCAGCCCCCGACGGCAAACGGACAGAGTGGTTCCCAAAAGTCTTCCAAAATTTAGGAAGCAAATATGGTCGATCCGGATCCATCTGACTTACGTGAGGCCATCCTCCACAAATGCAAAGAAAGAGAAGGTGCCCCAGGATGCCAAGAGTCCTCTCACGGACGTCACTGCACCCAAGTCATCGTCACTGCTGCTGTAATAATGCGACGGTACGAGAAGACCGGCAGTCCGTCTTTCAAAGACTGCAACAGCCATCTTCCCAGGACGAGGCACTTCCCGTCGTTTCTTGCAACTCTGCTCAGAAAATCCCCGCTGATGGAAAGGGGAAGAAGACAAATGTTCCCAGCCCAAAGATTTCAACCACTGCGACTAAAAAACTGTCGTCTAAGCGGGTGCCCACCATCGGAGTTTTTCGAGGTACTCGTTCTAAGACGAAATCTGCTATAGTGGGAGATTCGTCGTCTACGACACATGGGGTCGCTGGAACTGGGGGTAGCACTCCTTCGAACATCCATGATAATCCGATGTTCCAAGGAGACGAGTCGAGGGAAGCAACTCTCCCATCAGACACATCAAATATTGACGTCCCCGAGAACGTCCACGACTCTCAAGATGAAGCAAGCTCTGAAGCTGGAGGTACTGCTCCTTCCGAGTCTGAACCCGAGGAGAACATTCCCACATATCTCGATGATTTCTCGGTACATGGGTATGATTCAGAGGGTGCTTCTTCCACCGCTCCGTCCTTCTCTCCTCATGTAAAGACGGTATTCATGACAGATAGCAGCCAAGGTGGTTCCAATGATCGCCAACGCATCGATACTCTGGAGGCCATATTGCTTGCCTTAGTCAAATCTGTGGACGAGATCAAAGCGGCCCTTCCAGCTCTGCAAGGAGGGACGCCCGGCCAAACAAGCACAGGTCCCGCAGTCAATGTGGACTCGAATTCAGCAGCACCGAACCCGGGCAACAATCCTCCTGAAATAACAGCCCCCACCGTCATGGATGAAGCCCGCGAAGCGAGAAGAGAGGTCCAGGAGCTCCGAGCCATGTTTCACGCTCAAGAAAACTCTCAAGACCTCAGAATACGGCAACCGTACCCGCCAAACCACTGCATCCACTCCTTCGCTGGCTTCAAGCGCATGTTCTTGGAGAGATTCTACGAAGTAGGGCAGGACATCACAATGTCCACCCTCATGGACGTCATCCAAGGGGAGAAAGAGCCGACAAGAAACTACATCGAACGGTTTTGCCAAACCGTAATGAAGCTGCCATCTGGAAATTTGGATTCCTCCTTGATTGAAATTTGCCAAAAAAGATTGCTCCCAACAATCAGTCTCTGGATGGGCAAAAGTCAATTCAAGGACTGGAAGACGTTCATCATCAGTGCCACAAGCGCCAAAGAACGATTGAAGAAGGCTCACCAATTGGGACTACACATCTCGGACGGAGAGAACAAGGGCAAGCGTCCTAACAGCGACAATGGGGGTAGCCCCTCCAACAATCGGGACAGCAGGGGTAAGCAGGCTATGGTGGCCGACACAGCACAGAAACCTGAGCCAAAGCCAGCAGACAAACAATGGCCACAAATCACTTACTCCTTCGAAGATGGTCACGTAAAGCCCATCTTGGATCTGCTCATACAAGGAGACAGAATTTAGCTTCCTCCACCAAGACGGGAACCGCGGCAGACGGACATGGAGAACCCAAAGTACTGCTATTACCATCGCTACGTCCACCATGCCACACACGACTACTACCAACTAAAATGGTACATCCAAAATCTCATCGATTCGAACGCTCTGGCCATCGATTTCGAAGAGATAACTGTCGCAGCCAATATGGTGTCAGTACAATTCGGCAGCTTTCCTCCAACGGAAACTCAAGACGGCATGGTCCCCATCCCTCTGGCGACAATGGAGATTGCTAATCTTCCAACTCTCCGAGATCAGGCTGCTGGTCTGGTGCCCCTCACCACATCACGAGAGGAGGTCATGTGTGTCCATCCAGCCTTAGTATCGGAAGTAACTCGGCCCACATCATCTTCATGCGGCAAGAAGAAGAGTGGAAAAGTCAGGTCCTGCAGCACGACCTTGGCAGATATCGAAGAAGCTACAGCCGTCGTCACGCGGTCTGGGACACAATCCCAACACGTGGCTGACAACCCGGCTGAAGATCATCAGCCCGCTACAATTGACGCTCCGGGACCGGCTCATCCTCCGACGATCGACAAGCCTAGGCCGAAGGAGACTCGCTTTGACAAATCCCTCCGAAAAGATGCACCTCATGGGCTGGAAAGACCCTACAACTTCGACATCTTAGCGCAGTTAGCCAATGCACCGGCCAAGTTGTCATTATACGAGCTTCTAAGACTCTCAAAGGATGTTCGTGCGGCTTTGAGCGATGCACTCCAAAATGCCGACGCGTACCTAGCTCAGGTCAACCTCACGGGAGAGAACCCGCCTGCAGATCTCCAGGACAGCGCCTGTACGGGAGCAATGCCCAACATTGTCTTCACTCCGCAGGACATGCTCATCAAAACCAACCTGCACGATCGCCCGTTATACTACACCGGATACATCGGCGACGTGAAGGTAGATCGGATGCACATTGATCCTGGCTCTTCCATAAGTATTATCCCGAAGGGTCTGCTACATCATCTTCGCATCCCAATGCATCGCCTGACGCCTACAAGCACCGCCATCAGCGGTTTCAATTCGGGCAGGAGCCACCCCATTGGAAAGATTCGTCTGAAGTGCTAAATTGGCGATCTCCAATCAGAAGTCACCTGCTACGTCATAGATGTAGACACTTCTTACAACATCCTCTTGGGGCGCCCATGGATACACGATTATATGATCATGCCTTCCACGCTGCACCAGTGCTTCAAATATGTCGACAAACACGGCTTCGTGAGGACGAAATTTGCTGATATCGATCCCTTCAAAGGGGTCAAATCCTACCACTCAGACTCCTACCTATACGAAAAGTCGAAGAGGCACCTTGATGAAGAAGATGTACAAGCTCGTACCGAGACATCCACAGGATCAGAAGAACCTCTGACGATCCACCTTCAAGCTCGTAAACTTGGCAAGTCTGCACCCCTTACCGCCACTCTGCGTAAGGACGCAATCAGCCTCTCGGCACAGAAAGAGCAGATGATAATCTGGCTGCCAAGGTCTGGCCAAATGCCAAGACCCTCAACGGAGCCATTGACAATCAGGCTGCCGAGAGTCGGCCAGCCGCAAACAGAGAAGCCTAATCCTTCCGATAAGACAATGACGATACGCCTTCCCAAGAAGGGTCGTCATCCGGATGCAAGGTCTGGAGTTTCTAGCGAACCAGCCACTCCCCGCCCAGCATCGAGTACCAAGCCGGGGGTCGCTAGTCTTCCAACAACTCCACGCTCCGCTCCACTAGTCGAACCTCTGACGATCAAGTTGCCCAGGTCGTCTTCTCAGTCTTCGTTTATACAAGGGGTAGCCGAAGAGGAACCGGAGCTAGCCAAGTACGTGGCTTCCCACACTGATGTTCCCTCCGCAGACGATTAATCCCCCTAGAAAAGATACCTTACTTCATCAATAAAGGGCTATCTTTGAACTACCTCGAGCTTAATAAGCTTTGTACAATGTATGCTATGGAACATGGTATAGGCACTCACCTACACACACAGGTGACAAATGTGTACACCACAATCCAGATTACTCCAGTGGAAGACGCTTACCGCATAATAGAGGGAGGGTACCATCCAATCATCTTCTGCCGGAAGGACGATCCGCATCCCTTCACCATAAAAGAAGTCGACCTTGGGTCAGATGCCGGGAGACTGCCTCTGTATCTTTATATCCCCCAATCCAAATATATCATATAGAAACAGGGGTATGATCTGGAGACAATGCCAGGTTTGAACTACGGCACTGGGCGACGATTACCTTTGAAGCCACCGGTTCCGACTGGCAAACCATGGGACTACTATAGCAAAACTCGATGCGGATTAGGGTATGTAATGCCCACGACGACCCCTGAGAGTTCAGATAAAGAATGTGACTTGCAGTCACATTCAACCAGGTCATAAATTTCTGATTCGGATACCAGCATCGGAGACATATTTAGGCAAGTCTTGTCAGTCAACATGGCATTCGCTGACGCTTATGAAGAAGATGAAGACATCACTGAAATCTTCGAGCTAGAGCCGTAGGCCCAACAGCTGGACGAACAATAGGAAAAGCGGTTCGAACAAAGAGAACCTTCTACTGAAGATGAGGTCATACAAGTGGATCTTGGCAACGAATCTTCTCTAAAACCGATCTTCGTCAGTAAAAGCCTAACAGACGGAGAGCGAGAATTGTTGCTGGAACTTGTCAAAGAATATATTGATGTGTTCGCCTGGAGCTACAAAGACATGCTGGGGTTAAATCCTGATATTGCTCTTCATACACTCAACATTCGGCCAGATGCAAAGCCGGTCAAACAACAACAACGACGCTTCCGCCCGGGCATCATGGACGCAATCGAGGCTGAAGTCAACAAACTGATAGCTAGCGGCTTCATTCGTGAGGAACAGCATCCGGATTGGGTCGCTAATATAGTACCAGTCCTCGAGAAGAATGAAAAGATTCGAATCTGCATCGACTTCTGCAATCTGAATGAGGCATGCCCTAAAGATGAATTCTCCCTTCCTATCACGGACATCATGATTGACAACACCTGCGGCTTCGAATGCATGTCATTTATGGATGGATTCTCGGGGTACAACCAAATTAAGATGTCTCCTGACGACGAAAAGCACACATCATTCCGAACACCGATTGGCACATACTGCTACACAGTCATGCCTTTCGGTTTGAAGAATGCCGGCGCCACATATCAAAGAGCCATGAGCATCATCTTGAGAGACCACTTACGTAAGACGGTAGAGTGATATATTGATGACATTGCCGTCAAGAGTCGCTGCAAGGGAGACCATCTGCAGGATCTGAGGACGGTATTCAACCTAATACGAGCGCATAATTTGAAAATAAACCCTACGAAGTCCTTCCTGGGCGTATCCAGCGGGAAGTTCTTGGGTTTCATCATCACCGCCTAGGGTATCAATGTAGACCCTGAAAAGACGAAGGCAATTATGGAGATGGGTCCTCCGAGAAATCTCTGCGAACTCAGAGGCCTTCAAGGGAGGCTAGCTTACATCCGGAGGTTTATCTCTAACCTCTCCGGGCGATGTCGACCATTCACCCATCTTATGAAGAAAGGCGTCTCGTTCGTATGGGATGAAGAGTGCAACGTGCCTTCGACAGCATCAAAGAATATTTGTCGAACCCTCCGGTCCTGGTAGCCCCGGTAGTCGGAAAACCATTCTTACTATATGTACGAGCAATGGAGCATTCCCTGGGCGCTTTGCTGGCACAAAACAACAATACAGGCCACGAACAAGCTATATATTACCTCAGCTGAATGATGATTGGGCCAGAGCACAGATATACTACTGTGGAGAAGGAACACCTCGCCCTGGTGTTCGCCATTCAAAAGACGCCGTACTATGTCACAGGACAAACCATACATGTGATCTTACGAGTCAACCTCTCAGAGTCCTCATGACTAAACCAGGGGCACTCAGCTCCTGCCTCGCTACATGGGCAATACTGCTATCTCCTAACCATATGGTCTTCGTCCCGCAAAAGGCTGTAAAGGGTCAAGCTCTGGCCGACTTTCTAGCAGCCCACCCAGGCTCAGAGTCATCCATAATATATGAAGGAATTCCAGATGAGGTCGCCGACTCGCATGTGGCTTCCCACGATGATATATGGCGAATGTTCTTCGACGGTGCTTCGAGAACGGGACCCAAGGGCAACATTGTTGTTGGAGTCGGGGTATGTTGATTTCTCCTTTCGGACTGGTGATCAATCGTGCTTACTCCCTCACGGAACGCTTCTCTAACAATGTGGCCGAGTACAACGCCTTGGTCATCGGCCTCCAACTTGCAAGAGAGCGGGAGGTAGAATATCTTGAAGCATACGGCGATTCGCAGTTAATCGTCAATCAGATCCAGGGTTCATACGAAGTCCGCCACGAAGATATGATCCCCTATCACCAAATCGCGATCAACATTATCTCGTCATTTGAGGGGTTCTTCATCGAACATGTCCCCAGATTACAGAACATCGAAGCCGATGCCCTAGCAGGCCTTACCGCTTCCCTAGCAGTTCCAAACCATACTCAGCATTCGGTTGACGTGATAGGCCACGAGCTGGTCTGTCCCAAAAACAACATACAAGTCGTGGCGAGTTATTCCGCCAAAACGATTGATGTAGCACCGGACTGGAGACAACCATTCATCGACTTCGTAGTCTATGACATACTGCCCGAGAACCCTAAGGAAGCCACTTCCATCAGAAGGCGCTCTCTCAGATTCTTCTACGATACAGAGACGAAAATGCTATATCGGCGATCCTATGACGGGTTACTGCTTCGGTGTCTATCAAATACCGAAGCCATATGCGAAGCTCACGATGGTGTATACGGGACCCATCAGCCTGGCCCTAAATAACAAGATTGTCTCCGCCGGATGGGCTACTACTGGCCCACGATGGTAGCAGATACAATAGACTATACAAGAAAATGTAAAGCCTGTCAAGTCCACGTGGACTTCATCCACCAACCATTCGAGTTTCTACATCCGACTATGGCATCTTGGCCATTTGAAGCATGGAGAATGGACATCATCGGTCCAATTACTCTACCTTCCTCCCGTGGACATCGCTTCATACTCGCGATCACGGGTTAATTCTCCAAATAGGCGGAAGCTGTTCCACTCACAGAAGTAAAGACTTCAAACGTGATCAGCTTCCTCAAGCATCATGTCATCTACCGCTTTGGACTGCCCCGAAGGATCATCTATGATAATGGTCCGCAGTTTGCAAGCCACGCCTTCTATCGGTTTTGCGACAAGCATCGCATCCAGAATATTGCTTCAACACCATACAACCCAGCAGCCAACGGTTTGGCAGAGACATTTAACAAAACAATCATCAAACTCCTCAAGAAGTTTGTCTCTTCCAACAAATGCAACTGGAACGAGAAGCTCGGTGAATGGTTATGGGCGTACCGTACTACAGTCCGAACAGCTACCGGGAACACACCATTCTCCCTGGTACACGGGAGTGAAGCAGTTCTCCCATTAGAGACTCCGATACCCTCACTCCGTATCGCCCTTGCTTACCAATTGACGACAAATGATAACTACCGTCATCGGCTACAAGAGTTGGAGGCCTTAGATGAAAAGCGCCTCTTGGCTCAGCAACGAATCGAGCTATACCAAGCACGCATCTCTGGGGCCTTCAACAAGAAGATTAAAATCAGAACATTCCAAGTGGGCGAGCTCGTTCTGGCAGTTCAGAGGCCGATGGTTATGACTCACAAGATCGCCGGCAAGTTCCAGCCAAAATGGGAAGGCCCATTTATCATTGAGGCCGTATTCTCCAACGAAGCCTACCGTCTCGCAAAACAAAACGGAGACTTGCTCATGTTGCCCGTCAACGGCAAGTTCCTGAAGAAATATTATGTCTAAACGACATTCTTCAGATCATTGAGTCATGTACCCGCTGGTACCGCTGAACTCACCCTAACAATTTTCCAGATTTTCGAGTCATGTACCCGCTGGTACCTCTGAACTCATACTCACCATTTTCTAGATTTTCGAGTAATGTACCCTCTCGTACCGCTGAACTCACTTTCACATCGAGTCACGTACCCTTTTGTACCGCTGAACTCACATCCCCAACATTCCAGATTATCGAGTCATGTACCCGCTGGTGCCGCTGAACTCACACTTTCATAACATCGAGTCATGTACCCGCTGGTGCCTCTGAACTCACATCCCGGTCACTCTTTCAGATAGTAAGTCATGTATGATCATACCTCTGAACTTTCTTCCTGGAAGAGATCCTTCCTCATGATCTAATACCCGCACTCCCAGTGCACAAAAAGGGTAATCGATCCACAATTTGCCAAAACGGCCATGTCCTCATTACCTCTGAGTCGTTTCACTTTCGCCAAAAACAAATCACCCCTACATAGAACTTTCATGTCCTCATTACCTCTGAGTGGTTCTATGTACCCTCCTTCATTGAGTCCACTCCTGCCATGTCCTCTGAGCATGAAGGCCCTGTCAAAGAAACCCTCATGCTCACCATGTCCTCAGTACCTCTGAGTAAGTATGTTGGTTCCTTTTTAACTTGTTGCCCGTATCCAAGACCAGGGTATGTTAAGGGCAATGGGTCCATGCAAAATATTCCAATAAGATGACTATTACAAAGCAAAAGAGTGCAACAAATATATTCCATTCATTCAGAAATCGATTACATCCACACGACTACTAGCAAGTCAAAAAAGTTCTTCATGCAGACAAGAAGAAAATCAAAACAAAACAAAAGATAAACATCTGCGAGAAACCCCTAAACCCTAGTTGCAGAAGCGCGTATACCATTCCTTCAACCACCTTACATATGAAGGATGCAGTTGAAGAAGATCCTCGTCCAGAATAGGAGAATCAGAATTCCCAGCGCTACTACCCTCAGCAGTTTCAATATTTGGAAGGATGCCATCCTCCTCAGGCGCCAGTTCTTCTTTCTTCGCTCCTCCTTAACAGAGGAAGACCCCTGGTTGATGACAGGAGGCGGCGGCTCCTCTGTCACTGTAATCTCAGCATTCAGTAGAGATACTGCAAGAACCAAAGACGAAAAAATGAAAGAAACAGTCAAAAGATATTCAGAAATGTTCATGCGGCTCGTTTAAGACAACTTTTATGCGGCTCGGACATAGGGTATACCCCCATACGGCTCGGTCATGGGACGTGTATGCGGACCATGTAATTTAAAAAGTTTACATCAAAGGATTATGCACGAAGCATACAGCAGAGCAGACCCTGTTAGGGTTTCAAAGTACCTAATCTTCTATACAGTCATTACCTTCGATGGCAACGTGAACGTCGAGACGAACGGAGGGCACGACAGTCGAAGACGAAGCCAATTTCTTACTCTTCTCCATAGCCTTCCTCACAGCCTTGGAAGCCCTAGGTGCCATTGTTGTCTATCGGTCAGAGGAAGAAAACAAGACAGGAATTTTAGTCAAGAAGAGTCTAAGAGAGAAGTCCGTCCAAATACCTTTCTATTTATAGACAGAAAAAGGAGGACCACGGACCGACACCTCGTACAACGTGATCGACTCTTCGGCTATCGAGACAAACTAGCCAATTAAAGACTAAACTCTTGGGATCCTGCTCCGAAAAGATTTGTACACATAGTGTAAAGACGTGGCAAAAAGCCTATGTGGTTCAAAATGGCCATGCGGATGAAATATCCATGCGGCTAAGCCATCCATACGGCTGAAACTTCCATGCGGCCAAGACATCTATACGGCTAGGACCTCATATGCGGCTAGAATAACTTGTACACTGCCATGCTTCTTATTCAAAGTATTTCAATTTTGTAAATTGAAAACTTTGAAGGGGGTCTTGTAGAAGCATGAAAAATAATAAAGAAAGGTCCATGCGGCCAGGGAACCCCATGCGGCTCAGATAGCCCATGCGGCTCAAAGATTCATGCGGCACGAGGGACTATACGGCTCAAGACGTTCCATGCGGCTCATAAGAGAAGACACGTGGCTTGGAAAACAGTTCTCCCCTCCGCCCTATACTGCATTAATTACTTTGACGGCTGACAGCTCTAACAAAGTGACAGCCCTGACATAAAAAAGTAATGATGACTCTGTCATAATGACAGACCGCTAGGGAAACGAAGGAGATCTCTGACACAATCCCCCGAGATCCAGAAAATGCTACGTAGCCTTGATACGTGGACGTTCGTATACGGCTCAAACGGAGGCTCCCTCTATGCGACTCAAGCAGACATTCCCCTATGCGGCTCAAGAGGACCATCTACATGCGGCTCAAGCAGAGGCCTCTCCATGCGGCTCACAAGGATCATCTTCATACGGTTTACTACCCAATATATGGTCCAGATTATCATGTGGTTCGAAGATTCGGAGGCCACTCCCCAGGCAGCCCCGACACGTGGCCAGGCTTATACGGCTCAACCCTTATGCGGCTCAATCCTTATGCATCTCAGAACCCCTCAGTGACTCCCAGGACACGTGTCATAAAGCCAATCAATTTCCTAGATTTACTGTAATCAAAGATTGGGTCAAATCCTAATAATCTGGAACACGTGGCAGGAGAATAAATTAAACTTATTCATTTAGATTCGCAGACATCAACAAATCATCATCACGGAGATTTATTTCAATCAGCATTAATTACTGATAGGATTTGGTGCAATCTATACTAAATGGCCCAGATTCATCACACTCAAGATTAATGGCCCAGATTGATCAATCAACATGCCGTCGCCACTCTCAGGAGCAATCATTGCAAACCCTAATGATTGTATTCCCTTCTTATAAATAGCAAGGTACCATTCTCTTGCGAGAGGACCCCTTTTGGAGATCAGAGAGAGCACCAGAATACTTGGAGAGAAAAAGCAGAGAGAGAGCAAAGAGAGCATTTTTTCAACGCCTAGCAATCTTCTGGAGCCAAGGCTGCATACCGATCGTCCAAGGAGTAAGGCAGAGCTGCCGTAGCTTTTCCGAGCCTCTATCGTCACCCTCCAGAATCTAAAATAAATAATTCTACTTAGATTGCTGTACTTAGGCTTTCATCCCTAGGATTTCTTTGTACAAGCGAGTTTGTAACGTGTAGTAAAAGTCCAGTCCTCCGATAATTGTTCTGTCCTTTTATATTTTATGGCAAACAGTTAGGGCAACCTTGATCTCGTCTACTGACTTAACCAAGGTTTGGAGTATGCCTCAAGAATGTCGAGGTGTTGTCGATCACTAGGACCATCTTGGTCGTTCTCAGTCATGAATACCGTCCTCACATGAGGAGAAGTGGAAGGAACTATAGAAGATGTGCCCTCCGAATCATACCCTCGCATAGAGAAGTCATTGGGGAATGTAGGAACATTCTCCTCTGGTTCAGACTCGGAGGAGGTGCTACCCCCTGCATAGAAGATTGCCTCGTCTTGGACGTTTTCAGGGACGTCTGAGTCTGTTGTATCAGTTGGGGAGATTATTGTCCCTGGTTCATCTTTTTGAAATACCGGATTGTCAAGGATGTTTTGAGGAGTGCTACCCCCAGATCCAACTACCCCTAGAGATGTAGATGACAAATCTCCAAGTGATAAAGATTTTGTCTTTGAGCGGGTACCTTGATAAACCCCTCCTGTGACGGCTGTGGACAACCCCCTAGATGAGAGTTTCTTGGCCGTGCTGGTTGAGATTGTCGGGCTGGACATATTTATTTTCTTTCCTCCCTTGCTGGTAGGGACCTTCCGAGTAGAATTATAGGAGGCAAAAGGAAGTGCCTCGTCCCCCGAGCTTTGTTGTAGGACCGGTCCTGGCTGCAGTCGTTGGAAGACAGACAGCCGGTCCTCTTGCAATGCTGTCTTGTTGCAGCAGCAATTGACAATGACTTGAGTGCAATGACGTCCATGGAAGGATTCTTTGCACGCCAAGGTTTTTTTTCTTTCCTTGCGCTTGTGAAGGATCACATCTCGCAAGTCAAGGACATCTCGATCAACCTCTGCAATCGCTTTGTGGGCCCGGGTATTCCGAGCACACGAGTGCGTAGGTATCATGTTTGTTCCCTGATACGGGGCTAGTAAAAGCACTTACCCTCGATCATTGTTGGGAGACTCTTGAGAACCACCCTGTCCATTTGCCGCCGGGGGCTAGACACGGGCGGTTCTGTACAACTTCCCATCAGAGGCCCACATAACAGTTAGCGGGGCTCTCTGAAGGTCAGTAGTTAGGACAGTTGACTGAGCTCGACGAGCCTGCACTGTCCTAGACTTCTTCGTTCTAGCACCCGAGGGTGCGTAGTAGGAAGATTCCAAGCAGTGCCGCATAGAGTCTGGCACATCCTTATTAGAGCTTCTGAGGTCAGGCCCGCATAAGAGGCGGTCGAAAACTGAACCTGAGCCGCATATGGCGGATGGTCGGCGGCTGGGATTGGATGCTGCATAGGTCATTTCCCTGCGGCTGGGATTATTGGCCGTATACGCATTCCTCCTGCGGATGGGATTGGTGGCCGCATATGTATTCTTCCTGCGACGCACACCCTTATACAGCTTCTTCTTGGACCGCATGGAGTTCCTGTTTGCCCTCGCAAGTCCAGCATCGTAGTGTTTTCCTTTGCTGGATTTAAGGACAGCAGGGTCCTCTGCGGCCTGAAGTGGGGCCGCATGTGAGTCTTCTTTGCTGTCTTGAACAGCTGAGAAAGTTTGTTCCAAAGCTTGGGGAGAGGCAACGATTTTGGGCCGCCATGCCCCGCGGGCCTTCTTTGAGCCGGCTCGCTTCTGGATTGGGATAGCACTCCCTTCGGAGAGCCGAGTTTGGCTGCGTCCGATTGAGTCACCAACTTATCAGCAGTGGAAAAGTTTGTCCCTAGCAGAGTCGCCATCGTATTTGCCATTGATCGTCGTAGAACAGAACAATTTTTTAGGAGGACTGAACTTGACTCACAATTACAAACTCGTTTATACAGAAAGATAGCTTAGGAACAAAACCTAGGAAAAGCAATCTAAGTACAATTGTTTAGTTTTGATTCTGGGGGATGATGGTAGAGGCTCGGGATAGTGTTATCAACTCTGCCTTACTCCTTGGGCGATCTAACGCAACCTCGGCTCCGATAAAGAAATTCTCTCTGAAGATACGAAGGTAAGAGTCTGCTTCTGAGTTTTTTTTGTGCTTTCCTATGCGTATCTCTATATCTCTCCCTATATGCATGAGAATAGCATCTTGCTATTTAAAGGAATTCATAAGGAATGGGATCTACAGCCACGTGGCAAATTTTGGGCCACATCGTTGTAACTGTGCCTCGAGACTCGGTTTATAGTGGACAGTTGGGGATTTGTTGAGATTGATCATGATCTTTTTGTTGTAGTAAATTTGAACTATTTAAGACTTGGTTCATCTCTGCCACGTGTCTAAACTACTATTATGTGGCGAGCCGCATGAAGGATGTATCCTGGCTGAGCCGCATGAAGGACTGTCTCATAACCGAGCTGCATGAAGAATGTTTCATGACCAAGCCGTATGGCGGATGTCTCATAACCGAGCCGCATGAAGAATGTCTCATGATCGAGCCGCATGAAGGACGTATCATAACCGAGCCGCATAAAGAACGTCTTATGACCGAGCCGCATGAGAGATGCTTCATGATTGAGTCGCATGAGAGTTGTCTCATGACTGAGCCGCATAAGGAGTGTCTCATAGGCGATCCGCATGAAGAGTCTTATAGCTGAGCCGCATGAAGAGTCTCCTTTGGTTCGTGAACTGTGTCGGATGTCATTATGATTTTTTCGTCTTTTCAGGAGCACGTCACGTCTTATCTTTGTGTCAGAGCTGTCAGAGCAGTCACCTTTGTGTCAGAGTAATTATGGCCAGCTACACAAGGAAACATTTATTGCTTAGGCTGATTTCGAACCGCATAAGGCACCCCGTTGCTTTTGGGCCGCATGAAGCTTGCTGGGTTTTGAGCTGCATGAAGCTTACTGGGTTTTGAGCTGCATTAAGCTTTCTTGGTTTTGAGCCGCATGAGGCTCCATGTTGATTTTGAGCCGCATAGAAAATCCCATTCTTTTCTATGCTTCTACATCCTACAGTTGTACTTCCCCAACAATCAAATCCTACTATTATACTTTTCTTAGTTTGTAATCAAACTTTTACTTTTGAAAACAAAATGGCGACTCTGCTGGGGTCGACTTTCTCCTTCGACGAGAAAGTGACAACTCAATGTGATATTGAGCCGATCGGCATGACGTAGAAGACTTTGGTTGTGAAAGACGACCAAACTGCTTACGAAGCCATGATTGGTGCTAGGGGTGATAGGCGCTCCAACACTGTTGTTGTCAAGAACAAGATGCGCGCCATCTGGACTCCAAAGTCCTCCAGTGCAGCAATCATGACTCCTGTGCCAAGAAAGGAGAAAAGCTGTGTAACCATTTCTTCTTTCTCACCAATTCTGAAATTGGTATAGGGTACGCCAGTCATAGCCTCGATGCCAATCAAGGGACAGCACGATATGGCTACTCCCTCTTCCTCTCCAATTCTGAACTTGATGGAGAGTGCACCAACCATTGCCTCTGTACAAAACAAAGGAAAATGCCCCATGGAAAATCCTTATTCCTCTCCAGTTCTAAACTTGGTGGATAAGTTACATATCACTGCCCCTATGCAGAATAAAGGGAAGCGCCCTATGGCCTTTCTTTATCCTTCCCCAGTCTTGGACTCGGTGGAAAATGCATCTGGTTGTGCCAAACAATGCAAGAACACTTCAGAGTAGGAACTCTACTTCTCTTGGCAGAGATAATCAAATCGATGCTAGAAAATTAGACTCTACTCGAAGCCCACTTCCTACTGCCCATTTGTGTCGCACAAAATGTGCTGGAACAAGGTGTACAGAACATCAGGGTATCCTGCCCACTCCTCATCAAACTGGCCAGCACTAATTAAGCCAGAGCCAGAATCTTCCTACTCTACGCATATCAAGAACAAGACAGAAAAAACTGAAGGTGTCTCAGACAGACAACCAGATGGCACACAACTCTGATTTGCGTGCTCACCTTAACAAGCACAGAACAATACCAACTTCTTTAAGTCATATAATGCATCGAGAACAATCTGTGCCACCTACTAAATTGTGCACAGTGAAGGCTTCTCAAATCAAGAATCCTCTCACCTATGCCATTGAACTCAGTACTTCTCTGTATGCACAGGGAACAAGGCATCTCAAGAATCGGAACCATGTTCCTAACAAAATCATGGAATATGTACCATCAACATCTCCCTATCTTGTTACTGTAACTATTGGAGCTTTTCCTTGAACATTAGAGAGAGCTTGCTCTCAACACATGCCTAGTGTTAAGTCCCATACTGGAAAAGCACCATGAAGTGTATCTCAATATATACTAGGTGTGTGTAGTTGAGATATACACATAGGTTGGTGACCCTAAGGAGGGAACCATGTGGGTAATTTTACTAGGAGATAAGGATAAGACTCCATGATAAAGCATTAATGCTTTTAGCTCTTGGAATTAATTTCCTTTTGAGCTAAGCCCCGTAGGGGCTTACCGACTCGGGCTCGGACTCCGGCTCATAGGCTCACGAGGTGTTTTGTTAAAACATTTTGCACTTAGCACGCCAGCATTGTCACTAGGCGCATAGTGCGTTTAAGTTGCACTCATTGCGTGAGACTATTACGCAGCCGTTCGCGTGCTAGTTCGTGCTTCCCTATTGTGTGACCAGATGGTGCGCCAGTTGGCGTGGCCATATGGCATGATCTGATCGTGTGGCCAGATGGCACGCCACTTGGTACAGCCAGATGGCGCTTCCAGATGGTGCTACAATTGGTACAACGGTTTGCACATGGTATGCGTGGTGCGCGTTGTGCGCTAGTGCGCACGGGTTCAGTTGGCACAATTGGTGCAGGTCGTGCAGATGGTGCGTGCTGTGCGCCAGTTGGACAGGTCGCACAGATTGGCGTGCGCTGTGCGCCAGTTGACTCAATCATGTTTGTGCACGATTTGAGCGATTATGAAAAGTTCAGAGCGGTTTTTCCCACGTCCTGAACGGTCTGTATACCGAGTAGTAACTTGGAGCACCTATATAAAGTCCCTCTTTTCTCTTTCAGGAACATAACTAATGTTCAGAAATTTCCTTACAAAATTCTCTACGATCAGAGCAGAGAAGAGAGGTACTTTGAGAGTCGAGTTTTGCGCCATCCAAGGAGTCAAAAGAGCGGAGTGTTTCGAAGTTCTCCATCGAACTTGCTAGTTCCTGGAAGCTGTTTGTGTGGGACAAATCAAGCTTTGAGCGTCGATGATCATTCACCCCAACAGTCCTTTTTACCATTTCTGTTCATCCACTTCTATTTCGTTCTAAACAAGAACGTTCCTGATCTAATCAGAAAATGTTAGTAGACATTCATTGCTTCCACTGCAAAATCGTTTGTACCTTCTTTGAAGTGTTACAATCGATTCGATTCTCAGAATCCTCCGGGATCTCTGTCATGCACCTTCCTCGAAGTGTTGCATAATTCAGTTTTCCATCGA
This sequence comes from Iris pallida, assembly GCA_029216955.1. Lineage (NCBI taxonomy): Eukaryota > Viridiplantae > Streptophyta > Magnoliopsida > Asparagales > Iridaceae > Iris > Iris pallida. The sequence continues at coordinate 221,790 of JANAVB010015920.1, forward strand.
AAAATTATACCCCGGGACTAACATTCTCAAAGCTTGATTTCATAAGATGGAAAACTTTCGTGCTTCTCTCATCGATCCTAACTTTAGCAAATTAGAGAAATTTGATGGAGAGCACTTCCAAGTCTGTAAACCCCCATATTTATTTCTAATAATTTTTAGTATTTTAATTATTTTTGTGATATTTAATTTGAATTAATTCATTAGCTGCTAGTAAAAATATGCATATATATGATGTATGGGTATAGGTGCTTGTACATTATACTGTTATTGGCAGACTAGAATTTTATAAATTAAGTATATATATTTATATATATTTTTTGGGAATTTTTGTGCAATTTGTCACATTAAATTAATAATATATAATTATTATGTAAGAGTTAAGTTATAAAAAAAAATAAGTCATGTACTGTTCACGAAAAACGAACAGTACCAAATATTTTAAAACCCGAGTCCCTTCTTCTTTTTTTTGCCACGAATGAACGATCATTGATAACAAGAATTGAATCAAATCTCAAATTTTGGATATCTACAAATCTAGCTGGATGAGAAGGAATTGGATTTACAGTAGAAATCCTAGGGCTAATAGGTTCAAAAAAATCCGAGACTCGAACGGAGAAGGAAAAGAAAATTTTGGCCGAATATATTGGAGCACTCGGCCTCTCTTCCCGAAAAAAATTCAAAAATCGATCTCCCCTTCCACGAAGCCTAGAGACTCGTCGAAGTCCCCTGACTCCAGGCAAGCCCCTCAACCATTTCCTTTGACCATTCCGAGCCCTGTCGACGCAGGAGATTCGCCACAGCCCGCCAAGGACGCTCGCACTGTGTTCTTGTGTCAGACAAGGTAACCCTATTTGCCTTCCTCCTTCATCTCCATCTCACGGTTAAAATTTTGAGCTAATTTGTTCGTTGTAAACTCAACATATAGGACAACTATTCCTGCCAATTAGATCGGGTTAGATACCCCAGATCGTCCCGTCAAATTCGTCGAAAGTTTGACGAAAAGTCAATGTTTGTTCGCCTGAACGAAACAGTTTCGAGGCTATTTTAGAAGGCATTTTCTGGCCAAAGAGTGGAAATTTTGAAAACCTAAATTGAAATAGTAAAAGACAATATAATCGAGAGTAAAACGTACTTCATAGATTTATATTTCGTTTATTATATACATGAAGTTATTCACTGTCAAACTTGCGAGAAAAACTGCCCTTAATACATTAAAAATTTGAAAACTTTTTCTGATACGGCGTGCGCCCCGACAAATTAGACGACATGGTCATACACTATACGCATCAAAAGGCGCGTATGGATGTTGCCAACATGTGGGAACTGACGGAACCCAATTTCGTTGCCTGTGCGAGACGAAATCAGTACGTATCCATCGAGATACCCCCGTACCGACCTTTTGCAAACTTGGCCATAACTTCGTGTACGTTCGTCGTATCGAGACAAAACTTACGCCAGTAGGATCGAATCAAATTTCTGGTCCTATATGCCAAGTTTGGTCCGATTCTGAGAAGGTCGACTGGAACGCCTAATTGGCGGGTCTGCGACCCGATCAAACGGGTAAAATTATACACGGCCCGCTGGAATCCAACTTTAGACATACTGTTGGGTTCGTATTCTCAAACCGGACCCGTAGACATGTAGTTTGACGACTGTAGAAACTGTAGACTTTGGCAAGCGTTTCAGTACAAAATAGGTCCAACGACGGACATCGTTTTGACCCAAAATTATGATTTTACCCATGTTCCAGAACTGGACTTTTGGACAGGCATTTCCTAGAGATATCTTTTATATCGAGAACGTTTTTTATGTTTGTTTCATCATCCGGAGCCATTTATGGATTCTGAGGTTTCTTGCTGACGAGACTGATTGCTTGGAGTTGCTATTTTTGTACTGCCAGGCAAGATACCTTGCCACCTTACTCTGTTAGTTATATATTTTTATTTTTAGTTGTTATTTTCAGTATTTCTTATTTGTTGATATTATAAAACTGTGCGTCCAAGTCACACTTGGGTGCAATCGACTCTATCGGTCGTTTTCTCGCTTTTATTTATTTCTCTTGCATTGACTTAGTCTAGTGACCACTCCTTTGTTGATGAGGTATTGGTATATCTCATACAGCCTTGACACTTGTTTTACCATATGTTGTGAGTCACATGTAGGACACGCGCTCGGGTAGTCGGCTGGCCACCGATACGTATGAGGCGTGCGACGGATAGGAGTAACTGTCAATAGAATTGCATGCTAGAGGTTTTATGAGTCATAGATGTGACCCTACTAGGCATTGGGTTAGGAGAACAGTTTCCTAAACATATGGGTCACTGATGCACTTCCTATTCCTGATCCTGCTGGCCTCTGGCATTCGAGGAATGTTATGCTTTGAGGTCTCTGGTATCCTGATAGGACCATACCTGAGTTACCTGCACCTGAGCCAGATGCCCATGCGTTGAAAGTTTGTTCTTAACTGCATTATCACTGTAGAACTGGTAGGCACCCGATTTGCATTCATCTTTTCTTATATTATATATCACAGTTTATATGGCATGGTGTTTTCTTGTTCTTGTTACGTCCCTCTGAGGACCTGGTTATCCCTCCAGAATTAGACGAATTTCCGCAGAAGTACGGAGCGGCTCTGGATCCATCCAAATTGATGACGAGGCATCTCCCGCTGACTTCTTGTTTATTGATTTCCTTATGACATTTTAGTGGACATTTTTACATCTCTTTTCTTTCTATTTTACGGAGGTTGGACTCTGATCATTATGACTATTTTTCATAGCTGTTTGGAGTGGGTATGTCCACCCGGCTATCACTTTGCTATGCTTATTTATTATTTGGACTCTGTTATCTTTTTTGTTGAGCTGTGATAAGATTTAGATGATTATATTATGGCCTATGATTATTTATCATATATACAGCTTATGTACGTATACGAGGATTCCATATATTGGAGTATTCTTCGTATATATGTAGCTGGCATGTTTGCGTACTTGGTCCTAAGTATTTTGGACTGGGGCATTACATATTTTTGTGGTGCATGCAGGTCAGAAGATATTGTTGGGTTACATGACTGTGCCCAACAAGCCTGCATATAGGAATAGTATATCATACAGAACTACTACCTCCTTTGACTTCCAACCTTTATGAAACTTCCTTGATTATTTGATTTACCTCATATCTAACATTTCCTAATATCGTCATATTCTTCCTCGTGCCAGCAGTATGAATCTAAGAAGCGGACGCATTTCTGCCTTGTCCTTCAAATCTGGTGAAGAGGCTACATCGGAGGGACAGAATCCCCCAATGAATCCGGTGACACCATACCAGCCAGGACAGTCGCAGCCTACTACGATCCGGACGACGGTGCACCCAAAGATCACAACACCCTAGTCAGCCAGGCTAAGCAGACCACTACCATGCCACCGGAAGGGAATGTACCACTGCCTCCCCCACCGTCATTCCCTCAGCAGTTTTTACCACAGTCGGGGCCTCAGATACCTCCACCACCGACTGATGGGAGCCTACTTCCCAGTTTATGTATGCCATAATGCAGGCTCATTGGTAGCAGACTGAGCTGATGAGACGGACTATAATGGCAGCATTGCCTAGACCTCCACCTCTGGCACCGGTACTAGCACCAGACTGCCTCTGCATCCTTATGAAGGCTCTATCAAGAACTTCACAGATATGAACCCCAAGGCCTTCAAAGGAACGAAGAAGCCACTAGAATTTTCACATTGGCTTATTAGTACAGAGAAGCTACTGAAGGCATCCTAGTTGCCAGCTCGAGATTGGATGACAGCAGTGGACCTACTAGTAGAAGATAATCCTCACCACTGTTGGAAAGCGGAAGAGAGACGATTAGGCACTGGGATCACCTGGAAGCAGTTCTATGATCTATTCTATGAGAGATTTTTCCCGATCCTTGTTCGAGATGGTATATACGACCAATTCCTTCATCTGAAGTAAGGAAATATGACAGTTGATGAGTATGACTCAGAGTTCAATCGCCTGAGTAGATTTGGTGCGGGACTGATCCCGAGCGAGTTAGAGAAGGCGAGGAGATTCCATCAGGGGCTAGAACCAGAGCTCAAGTCTTATACGACTACACAGTCTCGAGTCTCAAATTAAGCTGTCTTGGAGGAAGCCCATGCTCAAGAGATTCTTCGCAAGGAGCAGCAACAGACATCGAGACGTCATACACCAGCAGTGACACCAGCCCGAGTTACTCAGGGTTGACCCATCAGGAGGCCCACAGGACAGTTCCAGCAGAGGCCCACACCTTATCAGAAGCCCACCTGCAACTATTGTGGGAAGCAGGGATACCTCTTGAAGGACTGTCGAACTTGACTTGGAGCATGCTTGAGATACGGGTTAGGACAACACAAGGTAAAGGAATGTCCGGAGCAGCAGTCCTTAGTTTTTGCCCAGCACGACCCGAGACCGACAGCTCCAGCCCTTCCAGCACCTCGGCTAGCAGCAGGAGCATCTTGCCCACCATTACCACCCCTGTCAGCACAGTTCGAGATGGCCAGAGCTCAGGGTCCAAGACAGAATTTTGGGCAGGCATTCTCACTTGCTGTGAAGGATATAGAGATTGAGGCAGAGGTCATAGCAGGTATGGTTTTAATTGCTTCATTTCCTGTCATTACTTTATTTGATACTGGAGCCACTCATTCATTCATAGCCACTAGTTTTGCCACTAGACAGCATTCCCATCATGCCCTTATCTAAGTACATTGGAATCCTTGAGGAGGAGTTGTACCTGTTAGTAGTGTTTGTAGACTTTGTCTTGTAGCGATATGTGGTAGAGAGATGAGAGAACGACTTCTTGTATTTTCTATGCCTACGTTCGATGTGGTTCTCGGAATGGACTGGTTGAGCCAACATTTTGCTCTCATAGATTGCCATAGGGGCAGTATCGTCTTTAGACCACCGAATATGACGGAGTTCGAGTTCACTAAAGAAGAAGGAGAGATTTGTGATGCACCCACATTGAGGACTCACATAATGATGTAGGACACCCCTCAGCACCCTGTTATTACTGAGTTTGAGGATGTGTTCCCCGAGGATTTCCCAGGGCTGTCGTCTGACCGAGACATTGAGTTTTCTATTGAGCTTATTCCTGGAGCCGAGCCTATTTCATCTTGAGTGTATCGTCTGGCACCCAAGAAGTTGGTAGAGATAAAGACACAGATTGCCGAATTATTAGAGAAAGGCTTTATTCGTGCCAGTACATCACCATCAGAAGCACCCGTACTTTTTGTGCCAAAGAAAGATAGGATAGTGCGCATGTGTATCGACTACAGAGCTTTGAATACAGTGATGGCGAATAACAAGTATCCCTTACCGCGTATAGATGATCTATTTGATCAACTGAGTGGAGCAAAAGTATTCTCTAAGATCGACTTACGATCGGACTATCACCAACTGACGGTTCAGACGGAAGACATTGTTGTTGACCCACATTGTTGTTGACCCAAACTGGATCGCAGTCAACCTAATCTTGATAATTAACAAATCGATATTTGACATGATCCAACTCGACACATACATTGTCATCAAAGCTACAAAATAGATGACCTACACACATCAAGTCAGACAATCATCATCGACGACTGCTCGACGAATTCTGCTGGAACTTGTCTTCGAAAGTCTGTATTTTTATATTTTATTTGAGTCTAGGCTATTATACGTTGAGTCACACTGAGTACCTCAACCATAGACTAGATAACCAAAAAGTCCCACAAACAAAAAGCCAAACTGCCAAAGCCCAATAGCCCAAATGAGCATTCTGTCTCCAAGGATGCAGAGTTCGGGACGAACTCTGCCCCTACACAGAGTTCGGGCCGAACTCTGTCTCTTAATTTCCAGGAGCTGATTTTTAGGGATTGCTCATTGCAAGTTGTCCAACGGCCATAATTTTTGAATTTTGGACAGAGTTCTGGCCGAACTTTGCCTCCCAGGACTAGTATATATAGGCACCCTTTTCTCCCATTTCAATCCATCTAATCTTCTCATCTCTTCTCTCTTATAGCCTATACATCCCAAAGAGCCATACTCTTCACATCTACTAGCCATAAAACTTTCGAAGCCTACAAGGTGCTCGACGTGAGTCAATTAGAAGATTTATACAAGAGTCTTCAAGAAGTCACTTGGAAAATTCTAAGTTTCACCTCAGCGATCTTTTCAAGAAGTTGGCGTGCTCTTCTGTGTAAAGGCAGGTGGTTGTAAAGCTATTTCACAAATAGTGGATTTCAATCCTGAGCTAGAGTTCTCAGGCCTGGACTAGTCCTCTATGAGGGAAACTAGGTTAAAAAGTACTATGTCTGCGTATGCTTTCTAATCTCTACTTTATTTCTGCATTATACTCTGATTAATCATTTACTAGTTGGGATTGAATAGAGTTGATTTTTTAATTGTTCATTATTGTCACAGAAACTCTATTCACCCATCCTCTAGAGTTGCCTACACATACTTCAATTGGTATCAGAGCCAGGTTCTCTTGATACAGGATTTACATCCTAGAGTTGATCCATGGCAACCACACAACCCATCTTTACCAACTATAGTGTGGGTCAATCCACAAATAGGCCACCTCTATTTGATGGGACCAACTACACATATTGGAAGACTGGAATGAGTTTTTATCTTAAGTCTCTATACTTTGACTTGTGGACTGTAGTCACTGATGGCTACAAGAAACCTCCTAGAATAACTGTCGAGATAAGTCTCGTCGAGAATCCCCACGACAAGTATACTGAGCAGGAGAAAAAAACAGGCAAGTCTAGACGTTGGGGCTATTAATGCTCTTTTCTGTGCCATAGATAGGACTGAATTCAACAGGGTCTCCACATGCACCACCTCGCATAAAGTATGGAAGCTTTTGTAGGTGACTCATGAAGGGACCACACAAGTCAAAGAATCGAAAGTCAGTCATCTGACACAGGAGTACGAGGCTTTCAAGGTGAAGCCTAATGAGACGATCACTCAAATGTTCATAAGATTTCTCGACGTCTTCAACCCGCTATCCTCTCTTGGAAATTATTCCAACCATGAGAAGATACACAAAGTGCTACGAAGATTTCCAAAGGTTTGGAACCCCAAAGTCACGACGATCATCGAAGGCAATGATCTCACGATAATGTCTCTAGAAACGTTGATGGGCAAGTTGATGACGCATGAGCTCGATCTAAAAGACTTCGAAGAAATTGCTCCAAAAGAGAAGGAGATTGCATTAAGAGCTCATCGCCGAAGAACCAGCTTAGAAGACACCAATGATGACGACTCCGAAGGTGACGATCAAGCTCTCTTAGTTCGAAACTTCAAAGAGTTTCTACGCTTCAACAAAAATAAGAGAGAACAAAGAGGAACAAAGAGACGATAAGAAAGAATCCACCTGCTTCGGATGCAAAAGGACGGGACATGTCAAGAAAGATTATCCTCTAGCAAAGAAGGAAAGCATACATGAGAAGCCGTACAAGAAGCCTACTACAAGGAAGTATGCCAACACTAGCATCTGGCATGAAAGCGAGGCTAGTGATTCAGACGAGGAAGAAGACTCTCCACAAAACACGGCTAACGTCTGTCTAATGGCGACTTCAAAAAAGGTAAAACATTCTTATGATAATTTTTCATTTGATGAACTTGGTGATGCCTTTGGTGATCTACTTGATGATCACAAAAAGGTAATCAATAAATATAAACAAGCAAAGGATAAGATCAAGGACTACAAAACCGAGATCCATAGACTTTCATTTTTACTAGAAGATATTAGAAACACCACATCCATGGAAAACACTGAAGAGGTATCCAAGCTTAATTTAAGCTTATACGATGCCGAATCAATTATTGAAAAACAAACACTTGAGATCACAGCACTAAACAAAGAACTTGTTGAAGAGAAAACAAGTTCAAAATTGCTACAGGTAGAATGTACGATCTTACTGCTAAATGTGATGAATTGAATGCTGTCTCTAAGAAATTAGAGATCAAACTGGGCAAGCAGGTTGTACAACCGCAAGTTCAGTCTCATAGTCACAACATGTACAAATACATGCCAACTCAACACAAAAAGACACGTCACCACAAGAACACTCATCCACATGCTAAATAAAATCATGCTTTCATGTACACCTATTCACATGGAGCACGTAAAGACACATACACGTAATCATTATTATCATCATGCTGCTGCACACAGTCGCTATAATCATTATAGTTACCCAGCTATTGCAAATAGTCACTATGATAATTATAGTTACCCTGCTGCTACACACAGTCACCATACTTACTCTACTGCTGTACGTAGCTATCATCACCCTACTCATAGACAACACTATCAACATGCTCCTAGTATAAACATACATGCTAGATGCACATATTGTAACCTACATGGACACATTTCTTTATAATGTAGGATTAAGAGATTAAGAAATATATATGCATGGGTACCAAAGTCTAACCTCTCAGGACCCAAAAGAATCTCGGTACCAAAGGTCACATCTACTCGTGGTGTAGGTAGACCTTCCCTCCTCAACTAGAAGCAAGTGGATTCTCGATAGTGGGTGCTCGCACCATATGACTGGAAATGCAAATCTATTCGCAACACTATCGATGAAAAAGAAAGGATACGTTTCCTTCGACAATAATTTTAAAGGCTACATCATAGGTAACGGTACAATTGGTTATCCTCCCTCTCCTGTCATTAACGATGTTTGTTAAGTGACCAAGTTAAAGCATAATTTGCTCAGCATTAGTCATCTTACTGATCACGGTTATGATATTAACTTTGGAAAAACTAAATGCTTTATCTATGATCGATCATCTGGAGACATTACTTTTGACGGGATTAGGGAAGATAATGTTTATATTTTCTATCTATCTAGTGATACTAACAGTGCAGGAAGATGCCTTTACGCTCACAAAGACAAAATGCTCATATGGCATCAGCGTCTTGGTCGTGCAAATATGGATACTATATCCAGACTATCCACCAAAAAGCTAGTCAGAGGACTGCCTAATATCACATTTAAGAAAGACACGGTATATGTCGAATGTGAAAAGAATAAGGCTACCAAACCTTCATCTAAATCAATAAACAATGTAAGTACTATCCGACCTTTGCAATTACTTCATATGGACTTATTTGGTCCTAATAGAGTAGCCAGTCTTGGCGAAAAACTCTACGTTTTTGTTATTATAGATGATTTCTCAAGATTTACATGGGTTTTCTTTCTTACAAACAAAAGTGACACTATTTCTGCTTTTAAAGTATTTGCTAAAAAGGTCCAAACCGAAAAAGGCTACATGATTACTCGTATCCGAAGTGATCATGGTGGCGAATTCAAAAAATCTGATTTTGAAAATTTTTGTGATTCAAATGGTTTTAGTCATGAATTTTCGTGTCCTAGAACTCCTCAACAAAATGGTGTTAGGGAGCAGAAGAATAGAACTCTTGGCGATATAGCTAGTGAAGAACAGACGGCAACTCTAGAGGGGGGTGAATAGAGTTATAGCAATAATAACCAATTAAAAAATCAACTCTTTCACGATCTAAAAATAATCAGAGTAAATGCAGAAAATAAATGAGGAGCAAGAGAGCATACGCAAACACAGCCAATTTTAACCTGGTTTCCCTCGTGGAGGACTAGTTCAGGCCTGAGAACTGTAGCTCAGGATTAAATCCACTATTTGTGAAATAGTAGTTACACCCCGTGCCTTTACTTTAGAAGAGCACGTCAACTTCTTTACAATGGATCGCAGTGGCGATGCTTGGAATTTTCCAAGCGACTTCTTGAACTATTGCACAAGACTCCTAACTGAGATATGCTGAGCACTCGAGACTTAGGAAACTTGTGGCTAGTAGATGAGAAGGGTATGGCTTATATTGAGCTTAAGAGAGAAGAGAAGAGAAGATTGGATGATTGAAAATGAGAGAATTCTTGGCCTATTTATAGGTTTTTAACAAGCAGAATTCGGCCAGATTCTGGTAGAAATTTTCAAAAATTTGGCCGTTGGACAACTAACAACCAGCCAACCCTAAAAATTAGGGTGCTAATTTTTAGGGGACAGAGTTCGGCCCGAACTCTGTGTGGAGGCAGAGTTCGGTCCGAACTCTGTCTCCAGAGCACAGAACTGGTCCAAGGGTGGAATGGGCTAAGTTTGGATGTGGAGCTTTATGGGCTTTGGATAGGTTGTGGTTTGAGTCTCAAGAGCCCAGCATAACTCCGCTTACAATCATTCTATACTCAATAAAATATAAAAGTACAGACGCAAAAACGACTGGTATTTGCACAACTGAGCTGTCGTCTGAGCTGTCGTCTGGCTTGAGCAGAATAAAGTCATCGTGTGTCTTATTGAATTATCACAAGTATTATTTAGTCAATGTTATCAATATTTGGTTGACTGTGACTTTGTGTCAACAATCTCCCCCATATTGATAATTGACAAAATAATAGTTGTATATTCAATATCCATACCTGGACATATGTAACGACATAGCTCCCCCATAAACAATGCTGTTAATCTCTATAGTCCTGTTAATAATATTCTTCCAAAAGCACATATAAACCAAACAGAAACAGAATATACACATAACTCCCCCTTTTGGCATTTAGCAATATGAGATAAATAAATGATAACAGGCAAAACACACGTAAAGGAGAAGAAACTGCATATAGAATAAGATAATAACCAAGAGTCATAGAAACTGATAATAGATCAATGTCTCAAAAATATAATACATAATAAGTCTACTAAAAACCAAGTACATAAAAGCAGAAAGCAGAAAATATAATCTAAGATCTCCAGTAGCAGCCTCAAGTAGTAGTCCAAAACCATCAACGAGCACGAGAGGGCCCGGCATCGTCCGATGGATCAGTAAAGGAGCGACGTGGGTCCACAAAAGCCGCATCCGGATCCATATAGCGACGAACCCAAGGGTCATCAATACGAAAGCCCTCACGATCGGGATCTCGCTCCATAGGAGTGGGCATGGTAGGATGGCGAGAGATGGAATACTGGATGTCATGTAGCGAGTTGCTGATAGCACTCATCTGCAATGTGGTCCGATAATCCAGCTGAGTCCAACGATCGTCCTCTAAAGCAAAACGATCTCGGAGCATGGTCTGAATAGACTCGAGAGTGGCAGGAGAAGGAGGAGAATCCTGTCCGAGAGGAGGAGCATCCGGCTCATCCTCAGAATGCTCAGACACGACCGGGGAGCCAACGGCCGCATGAAGCCTCCTTGCCTTGGAGAGAAAGGCAGGGGCAGGTAAGAAGGGACACTCATCAAGGGGTACATGGAACGCACGAAAGATCATCGGAAGATATAAGGCATAAACCAAAGATCTTGGTTTCTTCCTACAGTTGATCATCCAATCCATCATTGTGCATGGAAGGTTAAAGGAAACATGGAAGTGGAGATGGTACAAAGCTGAAATCTCAAAATAAGTGACTTCATCGGTAGAACCCGCTTTGGGTAGAATGGTGTTGAAAATGATTCGATGAAGCTCATAGAAATAAGGATTAAGATACTTTGCCAAAAGCTTACGAGGACGTGTGTTAGGGCTACACAGGTCGTCCTTGAAGCTCTCAAGAGAAATCCCTTCGGGAAAGATAAAAGATCTAGCTTCAACAAGCTTTTCCCAAGAATTTGGCCCTTGAAGTTCAAGATATTCAGCTAATTCAAAATCATCAAATGAGATATCAATACCCGCAACACGTGAATAGATACGAGTATCATCATGAGTCAAATTGCAATAAAACATTTGTATGGCACTACGATAAATGACCGAATTAGAAGTAACGAGTTCATCAAGACAGAGGTCATTAAAGAGTGCATCATATTGGGAGAAAATTGTGAAGTTCATGGGGTGTCCCGCAAACACCGGACGTGTCCGAAAATCGCTAAACCATTCATTGGATGCGTCTAGTGATATAAAAATTCGGTCGTCGAAAGTGTTTGGATCACGTGGACGAGAAGGATTGAACAATGGATGGTTTGGTTGTTCAATTGCCGGTGCAACGGGTAGTACAACGGGCGGCTCAACGGGAGGAGGAGCATTCGACGAGGACGCACCCTCGGTCCGAAGTCTCTTCCCACGGTTAAGCAATCGTGGGGCCATAACACAATAGATAGATAATAAAGAAATTTGAGATATAGAAAAGAAAGGAGTTATACCTCAAGATATTGAAGGATTATGAAAGATAATTGAAAACCAAGCCTTCTCCTTGAGTTTGGGGAAGAATGGAGCCCAATAGAGGAGAAACTAGGGTTAGGGTTTTGAGAGTTTTGAGTAGGAGAAGTAAAAACGGTGGTAAGAATGAAGAAGAGGGAAGAGAAACCGAAATAAAGGGGAGGGTTTCTCTTGGTCGGGTCAATTTTTGACCATTGGATCAACAAATGGATCAACGGCTGAGCCTGTTCCCGATTCTGGAACAGGCAGGCCGAATTCGGTCCGAACTCTGGTAGGGGCAGTGTTCGGCCCGAATTCCGGATCCTGGGGACAGAACAGGAATCAGGCTGAGTTGAAAAAAAAAATGGTTAAGTAAAGATAAAAACCGATGTACTACATGAGTATAAGTACAGAAAAAGATCCAATAAGTAAATAGATGGATAGCAGATAGTGAGGTCAAAGCAGTAATATGAAGTTTGAAAATTTAGTATTTCAGCAAGTAATAAATGAAAATGAACCGTGTAATAAACAAGGAATTATATCATAATTTAATATTTTGAAGGTACCATGGGTTAGCTGCAGGGGCCGGATCCCAGCTAGCGGTAGTCCTAAGGACTAGTGCACCGTATCGCTTAGGCTTTTACGCCTTGTTGTCAGAAGGACCCTTTCGGCTTGTACCCATAGCAAGTTTATCATAAGAGAATCATAATATATTCGATATTTATACAGGTTTATTTTAATTTATAACAGCTTCATCTAAAATTCCAAGTTCACGACAATGAAAATTGAAGCGCTCTTCGGATAATGGTTTGGTGAAGAAGTCTGCTAACTGATGATCAGTGTCAATAAATTCTAGGTTAATCGTGCCATTTTGCTGATGATCACGCAAAAATTGGTGTCGTATCTCAATGTGCGTCGTGCGTGAGTGACAAATAGGGTTCTTAGTAAGATTTATTTTACTAGTGTTGTCACAAAAGATTGGAATATGCATGAAAGATAAATTATATTCTTCAAGGGTTTGCTTCATCCACAGAATTTGTGCACAACAACGCCCAGCTGCTATGTATTCAGCTTCTGTTGTGGATAGTACGATAGAATTTTGCTTCTTGCTAAACCAAGAGACTAAAGCCTTTCCTAATAAATGACACGTACCGTTCGTACTTTTACGGTCGACCTTGCATCCAGCGAAGTCAGCATCAGAGTAACCAATGAGGTCAAAGGATGTTGACTTGGGATACCATAGGCCCACTGTAACTGTACCCTTAAGGTATCGAAAGATACGCTTAACTGCGGTCATGTGTGATTCCTTAGGATTTGCTTGATATCTAGCACACAGGCAAATGCTAAACATTATATCAGGGCGACTGGCAGTAAGATAGAGTAAGCTGCCTATCATACCTCGATACTTATGTTTATCTACGGGTTTGCCGCTATCATCTGGTTCAAGTTTGGTTGAAGTAGCGATAGGAGTGCTGATTGGTTTGACGTTATTAAGGTCGAATTTCTTCAGCATGTCCTTTGTGTACTTCGACTGACAGATGACGGTTCCATTTGACATTTGTTTGACTTGCAGCCCGAGAAAGTAGTTGAGTTCTCCCATCATGCTCATCTCAAACTCGGTCTGCATACACTTGGCAAAATCTTGACAAAGAGTTTCATCAGTAGAACCAAAAATAATATCATCTACATATATTTGTACTAAAAGAATAGTGTCTTTGAAAGATTTTATGAAAAGTGTAGTGTCAATTTTTCCTTTTGAAAAACCTTTCTCAAGCAAGAAATTGCTTAGCCGTTCATACCAAGCTCTAGGGGCTTGTTTGAGGCCATATAGCGCTTTCTTTAGCTTGAACACGTGGTTGAGAAATTTGTGATTTTCAAAGCCAGGGGTTGTTTTACATAAACTTCCTCCTTAATAAAACCATTCAAGAAAGCACTTTTAACATCCATTTGAAATAATTTGAAATTTTGAAAATTTGCAAATGCACAAAGCATCCGAATGGATTCTAATCTAGCAACAGGAGCATACGTCTCATCGTAGTCGATACCTTCCTCTTGGTTGTATCCTTGATCTACTAGACGAGCTTTGTTGCGTGTGACTGAACCATCTTCATTCACTTTGTTTCTAAAAACCCATTTAGTACCAATAATCGAGTGATTAGCCGGTCTAGGAACAAGTTCCCATACTTGGCTTCTCTCGAATTGGTTGAGTTCCTCTTGCATAGCAGAAATCCAAAATTCATCATTAAAGCTTCTAAAATATTTTTAGGCTCAATTTATGAAATAAAGGCAGTGCTAGCAATAGAGTCTCTTAATGATGATCTAGTAGTTACTCCTCGTGAAACCTTACCGATTACCAAATTTTCTGGATGTGATGGCTTGAAAGAGAATTTTTTAGGCAAGCTTTCCAAAAATTTGTTTCGGTTATGGTGTTTATTGGAGTAGACATTGATGGCTCAACATCATCATCAAGAGTAGCTGCTGCACTGTTATCTTCATCAAAAGTCACATTGGTAGACTCTTCCACGATTAATGAGCGTTTGTTAAAAACTCTATATCCCTTACTCTTGGCAGCATAGCCAAGGAAAATACCATCGTCAGCTTTGGCATCAAATTTGCCTAAGTTGTCTTTGGTGTTAAGGATAAAACATCTACAGCCAAAAACTCTAAAGTAGGAAACATTTGGGGTTCTCCCGAACCAAAGCTCATAGGGTGTTTTCTTCGTAATAGGACGAATAAGTACCCTATTTAAAATATGGCGTGCTGTACTGACAGCTTCAGCCCAAAAGTATTTCGGAAGTAAAAACTTGTTCAACATGACTCTAGCCATATCGCCAAGAGTCCTATTCTTCCGCTCCACAACACCATTTTGTTGGGGAGTTCTTGGACAAGAAAACTCATGATCAAAACCATTGGAATCACAAAACTTTTCAAAATCAGAATTTTCGAACTCGCCTCCATGATCACTTCGGATTCGAGTAATCATGTAGCCTTTTTCGTTTTGAACTTTTTTGACAAAAATCTTAAAAACTGAAATAGCATCACTTTTATAAGTAAGAAAGAAAACCCAAGTAAATCTTGAAAAGTCATCAACAATAACAAATACATAGAGTTTTCCACCAAGACTGGCTACTCTACTAGGGCCAAATAAGTCCATATGGAGTAGTTGCAGGGGTCTAGTAGTGCTTACAGAGTTTATGGAATGAAAAGATGACTTGGTTGCCTTATTCAACTCACATTCGACACATACGGTGTCCTTTTTGAATGTGATGTCGGACAAGCCTCTAACTAGCTTCTTGGTCGATAGCCTGGATATGGTATCCATATTGGCATGACCAAGACGCTGGTGCCATAGTAGTCGTTCATCTTTATGAGCATATAGGCATCTACCTGCATTGTTAGTATTCCCAGACAAATAGAAAATATAAATATTATCCTCTCTTACCCCCTTCAAAAGCAATGTCTCCTGTTGACCTATCATAGATAAGACATTTGTTTTGTCCAAAGTTAATGTCATAACCATGGTCAGCAAGATGACTGAAGCTGAGCAAGTTATGCTTTAACTCGGTCACTAGGCAGAATCCTTTATTACGGGAGAGGGAGGATAGCCAATAATACCATTACCTATAATATAACCTTTTAGGTTATTACCGAAGGATACATATCCTTCTCTCTTCATCGATAGTGATGCGAAAAGATGTGCGTCTCCTGTCATATGCCGCGAGCATCCACTATCAAGAATCCACTTACTCTTAGTTGAGGAGGGAAGGTCCACCTACATCAAGAGTAGATGTGACCTTTGGTACCCAAGTTCTTGAGGGTCCTGAAGAGTTAGTTTTTGGAAACCATGCATATATCTTTCTATCTACTCATCTTCTAATTTTACATTATGGTGAAATGTATCCATGTAAACCACAATAAGTACATATAGCATTCCTATTTACATTAGGAGCATGCTGATGATGTCTATAAGCAGAATATTGATGATATGTAGATTTTGCATGGTGATGATGACTATGTGGAGTGGCATGGTGATATTGTTGATATGGTATGGCATGATGATGTTGTCTATATGGTATGGCATGATGAGATTGTCTATATGGCATGGCATGATGAGATTGTCTATATGTGGAGTGATGTTGATTGTGTCTTTGTGCAACATGATGATGACTGTATCTATGTGTGGCATGATGTTTATGTGACATATGATGATTATTTCTATGTGCATGTGGTTTGTGAAAGTGTGTGTACATGTAAGCTTGATTGTGAGCAGCATGAGGATGACGTGGTTGACTAGTATGAGTTGTGTCATGCTTTGTGTGTGTCTCATGTGATTGGGTTTGAGGTTGAGCATCCTCTTTTCCCAACTTAGTCTCTAGTTTCTTAGAGACAGCTTGTAATTCAGTAATCTTAGCATTCAAACCATGCATCTTAGTAATAGTAATCTTGTGTCTACTCTTTTCTTCTGTAAGCTCCGTATTGAGTATTGTGATTTCTTGTGTTTGTTGCTCAATACGTGCCTCGCCATCATGTAAGCTTATTTTAAGCTTAGATACCTCATCAGTGACATTTGTGGGTGTAGTGTCTCTAATATTATCAAGTAATAGAGAAAGTCTTTGTATTTCGACTTCATGACTTTTGATTTTGTCCTTGGCTTGTTTGTATTTACCAATGACCTTTTTATGGTCACTAAGTAAATCGGTGAAAGCGTCGCCAAGTTCATCAAAAGTGAAGTCGTCAAGGGTTTCGTTTGATACCTTGTCGGATGTCGCCATTAGGCACACATTAGCCGTATCTTGAGGAGAGTTCTTTTCTTCCTCGGAGTCACTAGATTCGCTTTCATGCCAAATGCTTGTGTTGGCATATTTCTTTGAGGAGGTCTTCTTGTGTGGCTTCTCATAGCGGTTGCTCTTCTTTAAGAAAGGACAGTCTTTTCGGACGTGTCCCGTCTTCTTGCAACCGTAACAAGTTGGCTCTTCTTCTTCATCTTCTTGTGGTTCCTTCTTTCTTCGATTGAAGCGAAAGAATCTTTTGAAGTTGCGAACCATGAGGGCTTGATCATCGTCTTCTGAGTTGTCGTCATCCGTCTCTTCGGGTTCAGCCCTCCGTCGGTGAGCTTTGAGTGCGATCTCCTTAGCCTTAGGAGCAGGCTCTTCAAAGTCCTTGAGGTCAAGTTCATGAGTCATTAGCTTTCCTATCAAGGTCTCCATAGACATGGTTGTGAGATCATTTCCTTCTATGATGGCTGTCACCTTAGGGTTCCAAACTTTTGGTAGCCCCCTAAGTAACTTGCGAATCTTTTCGTGATTTGAATATTGCTTCCCAAGCGAAGACAGGGAGTTGATGATGTCGAGGAATCTTGTGAACATTTGTGTGATCATCTCGTTTGGCTTCATCTTGAAAGCCTCATATTCTTGAGTGAGACGTCTTATCTTTGATTCATTGACTTGGGTGGTTCCTTCATGCGTCACTTCTAGAAGCTTCCATAATTCGTGGGATGTGGTGCATGTGGATACCCTGTTGAACTCATTCCTGTCTATAGCACAGAATAAAGCATTAATAGCTCTCGCGTCTAGACTTGCCTGTTTCTTCTCCTGGTCAGAATATTTGTCATGTGATTTCTCAACGAGATCGTCATTGACAACTATTCTGGCGGGCTTTTTGTAACCGTCAGTGACGATAGTCCATAGGTCAAAGTCTAGCGACTTGAGATAAAAACTCATCCTTGTTTTCCAATACGTGTAGTTGGTTCCATCAAATAGGGAAGGCCTATGAGTGGACTGTCCTTCACCGTGATTGGAAATCAATGATTGTGTGGTTGCCATGGATCAGCTCTAGGATGTAAATCCTTGTAAAGAGAACAGAGCTTTGATACCAATTGAAGAACAGATGGCAACTCTAGAGGGGGGTGAATAGAGTTATAGCAATAATAACCAATTAAAAAATTAACTCTTTCACGATCTAAAAATAATCAGAGTAAATGCGGAAAATAATTGAGGAGTAAGAGAGCATACGCAAATACAGCCGATTTTAACCTGGTTTCCCTCGTGGAGGACTAGTCTAGGCCTGAGAACTCTAGCTCAGGATTAAATCCAATATTTGTGAAATAGTAGTTACACCCCGTGCCTTTACTTCAGAAGAGCACGTCAACTTCTTTACAATGGATCGCAGTGGCGATGCTTGGAATTTTCCAAGCAACTTCTTGAACTCTTGCACAAGACTCCTAACTGAGAGATGCTGAGCACTCGAGACTTAGAAAACTTGTGGCTAGTAGATGAGAAGGGTATGGCTTATATTGAGCTTAAGAGAGAAGAGAAGAGAAGATTGGATGATTGAAAATGAGAGAATTCTTGGCCTATTTATAGGTTTTTAACAGGCAGAATTCGGCCAGAATTCTGGTAGGAATTTTCAAAAATTTGGCCGTTGGACAACCAGCAACCAGCCAACCCTAAAAATTAGGGTGCTGATTTTTAGGGGACAGAGTTCGGCCCGAACTCTGTGTGGAGGCAGAGTTCGGCCCGAACTCTGTCTCCAGAGCACAGAACTGGTCCAAGGGTAGAATGGGCTAAGTTTGGATGTGGATTTTTACGGGCTTTGGATAGGTTGTGGTTTGAGTCTCAAGAGCCCAGCATAACTCAGCTTACAATCATTCTAGACTCAATAAAATATAAAAGTACAGACGCAAAAACTACTGGTATTTGTACAATTGAGCTGTCGTCTGAGATGTCGTCTGGCTAGAGCAGAGGAAAGTCGTCGTGTGTCTTATTGAATTATCACAAGTATTATTTAGTCAATGTTATCAATATTTGGTTGACTGTGACTTTGTGTCAACAGCTAGAGTTATGCTAAATCAATTTTTTCTTCCGAAATACTTTTGGGCAGAAGCTGTCAGCACAGCGTACCATATTTTAAATAGGGTGTTGATTCGACCCATCTCGAAGAAGACACCCTATGAGCTTTGGTTTGGTAGGACTCCTAATGTTTCTTATTTTAGAGAGTTCGGTTGTTACTGTTTTATTCTGAATACCAAAGACAACTTAGACAAATTTGATGCCAAAGCTGATGAAGGTATTCTTCTTGGCTATGCGGCCAAGAGTAAGGGATATAGAGTGTTCAACAAGCGCTCCATGATTGTTGAAGAGTCTACTAATGTAACTTTTTATGAGAACAATATTACAGCTGTTATTTCCAATGACGATGATGAACAATCTACTTCGACATCAATAAATGCAACATCTGAAACCAGCTCTCCAAAGAAATTACCAAAGAAGTTCCATTTTACTCCCTCTCATCCAAAGGACTTGTTAATAGGTGAAATATCAAAAGGGGTAACTACTCGATCCTTTGTAAGAGATACTATAGCTAGCACTGCATTTATTTCTCAAATAGAACCGAAAAACGTTTTAGAAGCTTTTAATGATGAATTTTGGATTTCCGCGATGCAAGAAGAACTCAACCAATTTGAGAGAAGCCAAGTTTGGGAACTTGTTCCGAAACCTAATGGCCACTCAATAATTGGCACAAAATGGGTTTTTCGTAACAAAGAAAACGAGGACGATTCAGTCACTCGTAACAAAGCTCGTCTCGTAGCCCAAGGATACAATCAAGAGGAGGGCATCGATTATGATGAGATGTATGCTCCTGTTGCCCGACTAGAATCCATTAGGATACTTTGTGCATTTGCAAATTTTCAATACTTTAAGCATTTCCAAATGGATGTGAAAAGTACTTTTCTAAACGGTTTTATCAAGGAAGAAGTTTTTGTCAAACAACCACCTGGTTTCGAAAATTACAAATTTCCTGACCATATTTTTGAACTTAGAAAAGCTCTCTATGGCCTCAAACAAGCTCCTCGAGCTTGGTATGATCGTCTGAGTACTTTCTTACTAGATCAAGGTTTTTCAAAAGGGAAACTAGACACTACAATGTTTATAAAATCTCTTGATGACACAATTTTTTTAGTTCAAATATATATTGATGATATTATTTTTGGATTTACAAATGAGGGTCTATGCAAGGAATTTGCCAAGTGTATGCAGGATGAGTTCGAGATGAGCATGATGGGGGGGCTCAACTACTTCCTTGGATTGCAAATCAAACAACTCTCACAAGGCGTCTTCATCAGTCAATCGAAATATGTCAAGGACATGCTGAAGAAGTTTGAGCTTGACAGCACCAAACCTATCAGCACCCCTATGGCTACTACCACAAAGCTGGAACCTGATGAAAGCGACAAATCGGTCGATCAACATAAGTATCGAGGTATGATTGGTAGTTTATTATATTTAACTGCTAGTTGCCCCGACATTATGTTCAGTATTTGCTTATGTGCTAGATACCAAGCCAATCCTAAGGAATCACACATGACCACAGTTAAGCGTATCTTTAGATACCTTAAAAGAACTATTACGGTAGGCTTGTGGTATCCTAAAACCACTTCCATCGATTTAATCGGATATTCTGATGCTGATTTTGTGGTATGCAAAGTCGACCGTAAGGGTACCAACGGTACGTGTTATTTGCTAGGAAAGGCGTTAGTCTCATGGTTTAGCAAGAAGAAGAACTCTGTAGCACTATTCACAACAGAAGCTGAATACATAGCAGCTAGTCGTTGTTGTGCACAGATTTTGTGGATGCGACAAACCCTTAAAGGCTACAACTTATGTTTCAAGCACATACCTATTTTCTGCGATAACACTAGTGCCATTAATCTGACCAAGAACCCTGTTTGTCACTCACACAATAAACACATAGAGATTAGACATCACTTTTTGTGCGATCATCAACAACATGGCACGATTAATTTAGAATTCATAGACACTGAACATCAGCTAGCAGACTTCTTTACCAAACCACTGGCCGAAGAGCGCTTCAATTTTCTTTGTAGTAAATTAGAAATTTTGGATGAAACGGTTATTAAATAAATTAGTCTGCGTAAATAATGATTATGACATATATCTTTATGGTGACTTTGCTACAGGTATAAGCCAAAAGGGTCCTTCTGACAACAAGGCGTAAAAGCCTAAGCAACACGGTGCACTAGTCTTCGGACAACCGCTAGCTGGGATCCAGCCCCTACAGCTACCCCATGGCAGTTTCATCGTAATAGCCATTGTCATAAATCCTTGTTTATTATATGGTTTAATTTTATTTATAACTTAGTTAATTAAATTTTTTTAAATTCTATTCTTTTTCATCAAATATTTGCCACTTTTCAAACTTTCAAAATTTTATTCTTTTTTAACCAACACTTAGTCATTTTTCAACTGTCCTATGTTCTGTGCCCATGGAGGCAGAGTTTGGGCCGAACTCTGCACCACACAGAGTTCGGGCCGAACTCTGTGTCCCTGGTCACAGAACCTTCCCTGATGCTCAGCCATCCATTGGTTTGATCCAACGGTCCAAATTTCACCCGCTTGGCTTCTCCTAAACACTTTAAACCCGAAAAACACCCTCTTTTCATTTTATTCTTCTTCCACCTCCCTCCAAACGCAAAATTCTCAAACCCTAACCCTAGAAACTCCACTTTTAGGGCTCTCCTTCTACCCAAACTCAAGATTTTAAGCTTTTGGGGAGATCTCTTCCATATTTTCTCATCTTTGTGAGGTATATTTTCATATTCCTCTCTATTTCCTTGTCACTTATTTCAAATTCTCTATGGCTCCTAGACTTTTTGGAAGAGACAAGAGAAGGAGTGAAGGTGCTTCATCCTCCTCCTCCTCTTGCTCCTCCAATCTATCTACTTTTTAATCCTCCACCACCTCATGAACCTAATATATTCAATGAATAAATTTTTGATTCATTGGAGGCTTCCAATGAATGGTTCAATGACTTTCGTTCAAGGAATGTGTATGCGGGTCATCCTATCAATTTCACAATATTTTCTAGATATGACTCATTGTTCCATGATCTTTGTCTAGATGAGTTAGTTTCTACATCATCTCTTATATATTTGAATGCTATCCAAATGTTTTACTGTAATCTCACCTTTGATGACACACGAATCTATTCTCGCATCGCCGGAATCGACATCACTTTTGATGATTTTGAACTTGCAGAATATCTCGAGATCCCGAAACCCAATTCTTGGGAGAAACTTATCGATGCACGCAAGTTTTAATTTCCCGATGGATCGTCCTTTAAGAGTTTCAATGATGAGTTGTGTACTCCCAACACTCGTCCACGCAAATTACTTGCTAAATTTTGTAACCCATATTTATATGAACTTCATCGTATCATTTTCTCTACGATCTTGCCCAAAGCGGGATTGACCGATGAAGTATCTTATCTTGAGATCTCTGAACTTTATCATCTTCACTACCATGTCCATTTAACTTTCCATGCACTATGACGGACTGATGATTAGTGCACGGAAGAAACCTCGATCATTGGTCTACGCTCTATATTTGCCAATGATTTTTCGTGCATTCAATATTCCTCTTGATGAGTGCAAGTTCCTTCCAGCCCCTGCCTATTAGTCTAAGGCAAGACGGCTTCTAGCAGCTGTTGAGTCTTCTTCCGAATCCGAACATTCCGAGTCTGATGCTCAGGCTGATCCTCCTGCTCTTGGGCAACCTGCGCCCGAGCCACCTGCTACTCTTGAGTCCATTCAGACCATGCTGCGTGATCATTTTCGCTTGGAGGACGATCGCTGGACTCAGATGGACTATCGTACTGTAACGCCCCAGTCCCAAAATACGTAGGACTAGGAACGTAGACATGCCAGCCGTATAATAAATATACGTAAACTGTAAAATGCAGTAGAAACCATAACTAATCTCATCCACACAAAAATAAATAAAATAAAGATGTCATATAATGAGAAAGAATTATCTTGATACAATATGTTAGGCGGAGACAAATCTACTACTAACAAAATAAGGAAAAGTACATAGAAAATGAAATGAGTGGCGAGCGAAGCGAAGACAATCCAAGTGCAATCATCCTCGAAGAAATAGTAATAATCACGGCTAGAGCTAGAGCACCTGCGAAAGACAATAGCACACACCTAAAGAGATAACCAGGTCCTCAGAGGGATGTAATACGACACATAATATCATGCCATATAAACTGAACAAATATTGCTCAAATAAATAAGTCAATTGAATTTATAACATGGTCCAATACACACCTATTGAACGAGCATACCATCCCCCCAACCAAACAAGGACAAGAGATGGTAAACTAATTCACGGTGACGTATCTTTCCATGCTATAAATCCAATATGGTATCCGGACCCCAACAAGGTTCAATACCTTCTCATCGGAGTAGTAAGTCACACCTACAACCAAACAAGGACAAGATGTGACGAACTAATCCGCGACAAGTTATTGTTCCAAGCCACGGTCAGATACAAGTACCCAAACCAAAAGTACTCATACCTAACGGATAAATGTAGCCTAACCATTCTAAGTGAAATGTTGTTAAGAACAATCCTTCCTACGCATGGGCCCTGGCTAAATAGGATCGACATAGTCCCCCCTTGGGGCACCAGAGGCCCAATCAATAAGAGCATGACGTTCCGCAGAACGTCAGTGGCCGTCAGTAATCATGGGTAATCTGACCCGTATCTCCGATAGAGCTCACGGGTTACAAAAGGGAAGTGCATCGAAGCCCATACGCTAAGAAATTGTCCTCCCCGTCCAATGCCTACTGTGTTGTATCCACAACACAAAACTACTATAACCGCTAAGTCAAACTAAGCATGCAACCTCTATTAGCAGTTATTCCTATCGTACGGCTTGTACGTAGTGGTGGCCAGCCAATCACGCACGTCCGTGTTCTACATACGACACACATCTTCGTGGTGCAACGTGTCAAGGCCATGAATGCAACACACAGGTGGTCCCTTAAATCTAGGTTTAATGTGTAAGAAAAATAATACATAGCAGAATATAAATGAACAGTAAGTTCTAACAGGTTATGCCATGTATCACAGTTTATTTTGCATAAAAAAATAATAAACAATGCATAAAATATGAGCTAAAATATGTAAACAGCAAATAGCAAGGTGTCTTGCCTGGTAGGACGCCCGCGGTGGTACAATGATCATACTGGCACAAAATCTGCCTTAGATGTCACAACTACACAAGGAGACCTCTGATGGTGGCACGGGCAGTTCCATTGGGTCCAGGATGGTCAAATTAGTTAGGGTGGACATAAGGAAGGCTTTGAATTGGCGAGGGAACATGAATAATGGGATTGGTTATGTGCAGGAGGAGATTCAAAAGAAAAATAATAAGATTTAGAAAACTATTTATAATATTTAAAAAGGATATATTATTAGTTAATATTAGTTTTTAGATAAATACTTAAAAAAGTATAAAAATCGTTTTAGGCAAACACTTAAACTTTAAAAATGTGGTTTTTTAGAGAGTAAATAAAACCGTTTTTGGTAAAAACTATACGTTTATTAACTATTTAAAAATCGAAAAATATTCTATACATTAATTGAAACTATATATATATATATATATATATATATATATATATATATATATATATATATTTCCTTTTTACTAGTTAAGATAAAAGATTTATACAAAAAATAATTTAAATCGAAAATCCATTCATAATAAGCTAGGAATATATAATATTACTAGTAATAATAATATTAACAATAATTATATATTTTTACTTATCAATAAAGAATACTTGGTAAAATAATATAAATACTGAAAAATTTATAATCAATAATAACATTAAAACTATACAGTTATATATTATTATAATATACTCAAAATATTATTAATAATGAAAACACTAGAAATATTAGGCTGCGGTATACAAACATTATTAATAACATTAATAATAATAATAATAATACTAATACGAATAATAAAAATAAAAATAATGATAACTCACTGTTCCTTCTCGTTTCACGAGAAATTACTAACATTAATAATAACAATAATAAAAATAAAGACAATACTGATAATTATAATAATAATAATAATAATAATAATAATAATAATAATAATAATTAAGAAAAAGTAAAGTAAAATAAATGAAATAAAAAAATAATAAAAACACACAACGGTTGTGTTTCTCCTCTTTCGAGGAGAAACTCTACAGCAATTGAACCGCGCATATAAGGGAAAAGAGTGAGCGAGTGAGTATGGGAGGAGAGAGAGGAACGAGAGAGGCTGGGCGGAGACTTGGTGGTCCGGCAGGGAGCGGAGTCGGGGCTGAGGAAGAAGGGGCGGAGAAAATGGGTCGCCGACGGTGGGGTTTTCGGGCGGCCAAGGGAGCAGGTGGTCGGTCTCGAGGGCGAGCTAAGGCGGTGGTCGGCTGGGAGGCGGAGGAGCGGCGGCGGTGGTTTTGATCGGGCGACGGCGGTAGTTTTGAAGAGGGTTTGGAGGAGGCGACGCACGGGAGCGGAGCGGGCGGTGGCGCGGACGCTGGGGAAACATAGGGCTTGGGCATGTTCGGTCGGCGGGGCAGACGGAGGAGATGGCTCGGAAGAACAGGGGGTTTTAGCTTACATGACGGTGGCGCCGAGATGGGGAAGCTGGCGCTCGCGGTGGAGCCGGAGGCGCGGAGAGCTCGACGGAGGCCGAAGGAGCAGATCCGGCGCCGGCACGGAGTGAGGATGAGTGCGACGGCGACGAGGGCTGACGGTGACGGGTGTGGCTCCGGTGCGGCGCACGTCGGCGGCACATCCGGAGGCGCGGAAGTGGGGTCTCGACTAGTACGGCGGCGGAGAATCGACGGTGAGTATAGAGTTAGGGTTTTTCCTTTCTTTCTCTTTTTTTTTGGTTGTGGATGACGGCTGCGGTGGCCGTCGTGGATGGTGGTGATGGGGGTTTTGTGGTCGACGAGCCTGGGGGAGATGGCGGTGTGGTTGATGGATAGGACCTTACTGTGGGCGAGGCTGTGGGGATGATGTCGAGGATGGCGGTGTTGGTCTTGGTGGCAGCGGTGGTGTGCAATAATGGCCGTCGACGACGGTGGCGGTAGTGGTGGTGGAGTTTCTGGAGTGTGGCCGGGTCTGGAATCAATGGCAAAGGAGAGGGGGAAGATGCGAGCGGGGATGGGGTTTAGAGTAGGGTTAGGGATTTGATTTGAGTTGTATCGTGTCGGGGTTGTCCGACACGACGGAGAGGGGAGTCGGGAAATTGTAAATGTAATGGAAAAATATATAGTAGTTGGATGAGGCACAGACACGATGCACAGCACGGTTTGTTGTAGAATTTGGAGAATAGGAATATATGGATGAGTACCTGCCTATTTATAGGATGTGGGAATTTCCAATTGGATAGGATTAGGAAAAGATTTAAAACCCAATTTAGATAATCAAATTACTAAATTTAAATCAATTCAATAAATTCAAATCCAAATCAAATTCCAATTCAGATCTAATTAAATTCTTTTGGTTCAAAATCAACTGGGATAAAGCAAATTCCAAATATAGATATTAATCTACTATTTAAAACACATCCATAAATCAAATCAAGTTTTAAATTGCTACAAAAATTTCAAAATATGTTTTCTAAAAATACTCAAATAATAATTTCGAAAATACATTATTATTTACAATTAAACTCAATAAATATTTATGAAATATATATGTATACGCGAATAATATTATTTATTAGTAATAACTATTTTTTTTCACGAAAATAAATAAAATAATAATTTGAAAACTTTGGTACGATAACAAAATAATTATTATGTATATTATTTTGAAACTATAAATGATAGAAAATATTTTTCTAAAATATGTATGCTCGCACATATTTGCACTCGTCGAGCAAATTCGAAAAAAATGAACTTCCGTACACGACGTACAATATGACTACGTGTCGTACAATACAAAAATTTAAACCAGTACCAAATTTAATAAATAAAAGAAAAAAATTTATAGTAGAAATTTAGGGGTTTTACATCCTACCCAACTTAAAAGAATTTCGTCCTCGAAATTAAAAATTAGTAGGGGGTGAGAAGACATAAGGGGGTAGATAGAAGGGTTCCTTAAAGAAGTTTATATGGTCGTAGTCTAGGTTGAGGATATGATTAAGAGACGATTGTAATCACTCTTAAATTCAAGTGATTAGAAAGTCAAAATTGTAGAATTAGGGTCGAGGGAAAGGTCGAGGAGTTTATGATGAAGACATAGCAATATCGAGTGGTAATGGTCATAATTGATAGGACAACTAGAGGAATTTCATGTACAAGTGCCTTCGTCCTTCTAAAATTGGTGATGGCGAAAGCGATTTAAGGAGTTCAATGACGACATTATCAATGACGACATTATCAATTACGAATACGTGGTTCAAAGGCGATCGTATAGATTTCAAAAGAATCGTCAAGGCAGTCGTGGATGGGATTCCAAGGGGTAAGTTTAACTATTTCACATCCACGTAGATTGAAAAGACGAACCAAAGTGCACTCGGTTGATCAGACCATCATGCACCGGTTCTGATTAGACAATATGTTAAGTGGGTCGACCCAAATAACATATGTCTTGAACAAGCTCGATAAAGGAATAAGCTTGCAAAAACTAGGCTATATTAGCATCATTAGTTAAGATGGTAAAAACATAAGCACGAGAGATTTAAAATTGAAATAAGGAATAAATATGAATAGTCTATGAGTCATAGGAACCTAAGTCTTGTTTACTCCTATACCACCATTCAATGGTTTTATTGACCAGGGCTTGGTTTGACTCAAATGGGTTAAATTCCTTTAGTCCCTATAGTCTAGACAATCCTATTTGTATTTTCCTTAATGGTCAAGGGT
The DNA here is from genome assembly GCA_029216955.1 of Iris pallida. Lineage (NCBI taxonomy): Eukaryota > Viridiplantae > Streptophyta > Magnoliopsida > Asparagales > Iridaceae > Iris > Iris pallida. The sequence goes on from JANAVB010015920.1 coordinate 249,708, forward strand.
GTGTCAGGTGGGGTATTCTACCCAACTTAAAAAAAAAAATAAGCTAAGAATGTTTGGGACATCTTAACAAGTCGGGTCAATCTCTAGCAAGCACGAAGGAAAGATAAGATTTATGATAGAAGGAATCAAGTAAGATGCAATCGATGAGTCAAACGGTAGAAACAAATTTAGGAAAGAGGTCAAGTATGTGGATGAGATCATAGACTTCTAATCCAATTCGCAGGCTTGCTTGGCACGGTAAAGTAACCAAACAATTTATCTTGACCTGCATGGGCCACCACAAAAATATGTAACGCTCCAGTCCCAAAATACGTAGGACTAGGAACGTAGACATGCCAACAGTATAATAAATATATATAAGCTGTAAAATGTAGTAGAAACCATAACTAATCTCATCCATACAAAAATAAATGAAATAAAGATGTCATATAATGAGAAAGAATTGTCTTGATACAATATGTTGGGCGGAGACAAATCCACTACCAACAAAATAAGGAAAAGTACATAGAAAATAAAATGAGTGGCGAGCGAAGCGAAGACGATCCAAGTGCAATCATCCTCGAAAAAATAGCCATAATCACGGTTAGAGCTAGAGCACCTGCGAAAGACAATAGCACACACATGGAGAGATAACCAGGTCCTCAGAGGGACGTAACAAGACACATAATATCATGCCATATAAACTGAATAAATATTGCTCAAATAAATAAGTCAATTGAATTTATAACATGGTCCAATACACACCTATTGAACGAGCGTACCATCCCCCCAACCAAACAAAGACAGGAGATGATAAACTAATTCACGGTGACGTATCTTTTTATGCTATGAATCCAATATGGTATCCGGACCCCAACAAGGTTTAATACCTTCTCATCGAAGTAGTAAGTCAGACCTACAACCAAACAAGGAACAAGATGTGACGAACTAATCCGTGACAAGTTATAGTTCCAAGCTACGGTCAGATACAAGTACCCAAACCAAAAGTACTCATACCTAACGGATAAAGGTAGCCTAACCATTCTAAGTGAAATGTTGTTAAGAACAATCCTTCCTACGCATGGGCCCTGGCTAAATAGGATCGGCATAGTCCCTCCTTGGGGCACCAGAGGCCCCATCAATAAGAGCATGACATTCCGCAGAACGTCAGTGGCCGTCAGTAATCATGGGTAATCTGACCCGCGTCTCTGGCGGAGCTCACGGGTTACAAAAGGAAAGTGCATCGAAGCCCATATGCTAAGGAATTGTCCTCCCCGCCTAATGCCTACTGTGTTGTATCAACAACACAAAACCACTATAACCGCTAAGTTAAACTAAGCATGCAACTGTAGAAGCATAGAAAATAATAAAGAAAGATCCATGCGGCCAGGGAACCCCATGCGGCTCAGATAGCCTATGCGGCTCAAAGATTCATGCGGCACGAGGGACTATATGGCTCAATACGGTCCATGCGGCTCATAAGAGAAGACACGTGGCTTGCAAACAGTTCTCCCCTCCGCCCTATACTGCATTAATTACTTTGACGGCTGACAGCTCTGACAAAGTGACAGCCCTGACACAAAGAGGTAATTATGACTCTGTCATAATGACAGACCCCTAGGGAAACGAAGGAGATCTCTGACACAATCCTCCGAGATCTAGAAAATGCCACGTAGCCTTGACACGTGGACGCTCGTATGCGGCTCAAGCGGAGGCCCCCTCTATGCGGCTCAAGCAGACATTTCCTTATGCGGCTCAAGTAGAGGCCTTCCCATGCGGCTCGCAAGGATCATCTCCATGCGGCTCACTACCCGTTATGTGGTCCAGATTATCATGTGGTTCGAAGATTCGGGGGCCACTCCCCAGACAGCCCTGACACGTGGCCAGGCATATGCGGCTCAACCCTTATGCGGCTCAATCCTTATGCGGCTCAGTGACTCCCAGGACACGTGTCATAAAGTCAATCAATTTCCCAGATTTACTGCAATCAAAGATTGTGTCAAATCCCAATAATCTGGGACACGTGGCTGGAGAATGAATTAAACTTATTCATTCAGATTCGCAGACATCAGCAAATCCTCATCACGGAGATTTATTCCAATCAGCATTAATTACTGATAGGATTTGGTGCAATCTACACTAAATGGCCCAGATTCATCACACTCAAGATTAATGGCCCAGATTGATCAATCAACAGCCCGCCGCCACTCTAAGGGGCAATCATTACAAACCCTAATGATTGCATTCCCTTCTTATAAATAGCAAGGTGTCATTCCCTTGCGAAAGGACCCCTTTTCGAGATCAGAGAGAGCACCAAAATACTTGTAGAGAAAAAGAAGAGAGAGCAAAAAGAGCATTCCTTCAACGCCTAGCAATCTTCTGGAGCCAAGGCTGCATACTGATCGTCCAAGGAGTAAGGGCAGAGCTGTCGTAGCTTTCCCGAGCCTCTATCGTCACCCTCCAGAATCTAAAATAAACAATTGTACTTAGACTGCTGTACCTAGGTTTTCGTCCCTAGGCTTTCTTTGTACAAGCGAGTTTATAACATGAAGTAAAAGTCCAGTCCTCCGATAATTGATCTGTCCTTTTACATTTCATAGAAAACACGATGGCGACTCTGCTGGGGATAAACTTCTCCACAGCTGAGGAGTTGGTGACGCAATCGGATGCAGCCAAACTTGGCTCCACACAACAGAAGATGGTCGTCCGCTTCGACCAATAGGCGTTCGAAGGAATGCTCTCCGAAGGAAGCGCTGGCCCGGTCTAGAATTGCACCCGCACAACTAAGGCTCGCAAAAAGTGGAGGCCAAAATCATTTGCCCCTCTCCAGGCCCTCGATGGAGTACTCGCTGCTACCCAAGACGGCGAAGGTGACTCTCGTGCGGCCCCACTTCAAGCCATAGAAGACTCTGCGGTCCCCAAGTCCGACAGAGGAAAGCACTACGATGCTGGAATTACAGGGGCAAAGAGCGATTCTATGGGCTCCAGAAAGAAACATAGCAAGGGCACCAGCCGCAGAGCGAAGGCTCATGCGGCCCAGATTGCCAGCCACATGAATGATGACCATGCGGCTGAAACCACTAGCCAAATGCATAGTACTCATGCGGCCATAATTTTTAGCCGCATGGAGAATACTCATACGGCCAGGGTTTCCAGCCGTATAAGGATTGCTAATTCCAGCCGCATGATGCTTACTCCACATGGCTCTGTCTTCGACCGCCTCTCCTATGGTCCTGATCTCCTATGCTCCCAAGAAGACATGTCTGATTCTCTCCAGCACCACTTAGACTCTTCCTACTATGTGCCCTTACGTGCTAGAGTGAAGAAGTCTAAGGCAGCACGAGCTTGGCAAGCTCGGTCCGTTGATCCGACCTCTGACCATCCGAGCGTCCCGTGTACTATTATACCGGCCTCTGATAGAAAGTTGTACAAAATCACTCGAGTCCAGCCCCCGACGGCAAATGTACAGAGAGGTTCCCAAAAGTCTTCCAAAATCCAAGGAGCAAATATGGTCGATCCGGATCAATCTGACTTACGTGAGGCCATCCTCCACAAACATAAGGAAAGAGAAGATGCCCCAGGATGCCAAGAGTCCTCTCACGGACGTCACTGCACCCAAGTCATCGTCAACTGCTGCTGCAACAATGCGACGGTATGAGAAGGCCGGTAGTCCGTCTTTCAAAGACTGCAACAGCCGTCTTCTGAGGACGAGGTACTTCCCGTCGTCTCCTGTAACTCTGCTCGGAAAGTCCCCGCTGATGGAAGAGGGAAGAAGACAAATGTTCCCAGCCCGAAGATTTGAACCACTTCGACTAAAAGACTACCATCCAAGCGAGCTCCTACCACCGGAGTTTTCCAAGGTACTCGCTCTAAGACGAAATCTACCACAGTGGGAGATTCGTCGTCCAAAACACAGGGGGTTACTGGGACTGGAGGTAGCAATCCTCCGAACATCCACGATAATCCGATGTTCCAAGGAGACGAGCCGAGGGAAGCAACTCTTCCATCAGATACAACAAATATTGACGTTCCCGAGAACGTCCACGACTCTCAAGATGAAGCAAGCTCTGAAGCTGGGGGCACTGCTCCTTCCGAGTCTGAACCCGAGGAGAACATTCCTACATACCCCGATGACTTCTCACTACATGGGTATGATTCGGAAGGTGCTTCCTCCACCGCTCCGTCCGTCTCTCCTCATGTGAAGACGGTGTTCATGACAGACAGCAGCCAAGGTAGTTCCAGCGATCGCCAACGCATCGACATAGTCGAAGCCATATTGCTTGCCTTGGTCAAGTCTGTGTATGAGATCAAAATGGCCCTTCCAGCTCTGCAAGGAGGGACGCCTGGCCAAACAACCACGGGACCTGCGGTCAATGCAAACTCAAATTCGACGGCACCGAACCCGGGCAACAATCCTCCTAAAATAACGGCCCCCACCGCCGTGGATGAGGCCCGCGAAGCGAGAAGAGAGGTCCAGGAGCTCCGAGCCATGTTTCACGCTCGAGAAAACTCTCAAGACCTCAGAATACGGCAACCGTACGCTGCCGCCTGGAGGGACGTTCCATTCCCACCAAGATATAAGCCGTTCAATATCAATCCCTATGATGGCAAGACCTCAGAAAGTCGGTATATCACCTACTTAGAGGTTACCACCGACCATCTAGCCTACGATAACGCCATCCTCATACGATTATTCATCGGGGCATTGGAAGGGGTCGCCTTCGACTGGTACCACAACCTGCTAGACCACTGCATCAACTCCTTCGCTGGCTTCAAGTGTATGTTCTTGGAGAGATTCTACGAAGTAGGACAGGACATCACAATGTCCACCCTCATGGACGTCATCCAAGGGGAGAAAGAGCTGACAAAAAACTACATCGAGCGATTTTGCCAAACCGCAATGAAGCTGCCATCTGGAAATCCTGATTCCTCCTTGATTAAAATTTGTCAAAAGAGATTGCTCCCAACAATCAGTCTCTGGATGGGCAAAAGTCAATTCAAGGACTGGAAAACGTTCATCATCAGTGCCACAAGCGTCGAAGAACGATTGAAGAAGGCTCGCCAATTGGGACTACACATCTCGGACGGAGAGAACAAGGGCAAGCGTCCTAACAACGACAATGGGGGTAGCCCCTCCAACAATTGGGACAGCAGGGGTAAGCAGGCTATGGTGGCCGACACAACACAGAAACCTGAGCCAAAGCTAGCAGACAAACAATGGCCGCAAATCACTTACTCCTTCGAAGATGGTCACGTAAAGCCCATCTTGGACATGCTCATACAAAGAGACAGAATTCAGCTTCCTCCACCAAGACGGGAACCGCGGCAGACGGACATGGAGAACCCAAAATACTGTCATTACCATTGCTATGTCCACCATGCCACACACGACTGCTACCAACTAAAATGGTACATCCAAAATCTCATCGATTCGAACGCTCTGGCCATCGATTTCGAAGAGGTAACAGTCGCAGCCAATATGGTGTCAGTAGAATTCGGCAGCTTTCCTCCAACGGAAACTCAAGACGGCGTGGTCCCCATCCCTCTGGCGACAATGGAGATTGCTAATCTTCCACTTCCCCGGGATCAGGCTGCTGGTCTAGTGCCCCTCACCACATCACGAAGGGAGGTCATGTGGGTCCATCCAGACTTAGTATCGGAAGTGACTCGGCCCACATCATCTTCATACGGCAAGAAGAAGAGTAAAAAAGTCAGGTCCTGCCGCACAATCTCGGCAGATATCGAAGAAGCTACAACCGTCGTCACGCGGTCTGGGGCACAATCCCAACCGTGGCTGACAACCCGACTGAAGATCATCAGCCCGCTACAACTAACGCTCCGGGACCGGCTCAGCCTCCGACGACCGACAAGCCTAGGCCGATGGAAACTCGCTTTGACAAATCCCTCCGAAAGGAGGCACCACAAGGGCTGGAGAAGCCCTACAACTTTGACATCTTAGCGTAATTGGCCAACACACCGACCAAGTTGTCATTATACGAGCTTCTAAGACTCTTAAAGGATGTTCGCGCGGCTTTGAGCGATGCACTCCAAAATGCCGACGCATACCTGGCTCAGGTCAACCTCACGGGAGAGAATCCGCCTGCAGATCTCCAAGACAGCGCCTGTACAGGAGCGATTCCCAACATTATCTTCACTTCGCAGGACATGCTCATCAAAACTAACTTGCACGATCGCCCGTTATACTACACCGGATACATCGACGACGTAAAGATGGATCGGATGCACATTGATCTTGGCTCTTCCATAAGCATTATCCTGAAGGGTCTGCTATATCATCTCCGTATTCCAATGCATCGTCTGACGCCTACAAGCACTGCCATCAGCGATTTCAATTCGGACAGGAGCTACCCGATTGGGAAGATTCGTCTGAAGTGTCAAATTGGCGATCTCCAATCAGAAGTCACTTGTTACGTCATAGATGCAGACACTTCTTACAACATCCTCTTGGGGTGCCCATGGATACACGATTATATGATCGTGCCTTCCATGCTGTACCAGTGCTTCAAATATATCGACAAACATAGCTTCGTAAAGACGAAATTTGCTGATATCGATCCCTTCAAAGGGGTCGAATCCTATTACTCAGACTCCTGCCTATACGAAAAGTCAAAGTGGCACCTTGATGAAGGAGATGTACAAGCTCGTACCGAGACAGTCACAGGATCAGAAGAACCTCTGACGATCCACCTTCAAGCTCGTAAACCTGGCAAGTCTGTACCCCTTATCGCCACTCTGCGTAAGGACGCAAATAGCCTCTCGGCACAGGAAGAGCAGATGATAATCCGGCTGCCAAGGTCTGGACAAATGCCAAGACCCTTAACGGAGCCATTGACAATCAGGCTGCCGAGAGTCGATCAGCCGCAAACAGAGAAGCTCAATCCTTACGACAAGCCAATGACGATACGCCTTTCCAAGAAGGGTCATCATTCCGATGCAAGTCCTGGAGTTTCTAGCGAACCAACCACTCCCCGTCCAGTATCGAGTACCAGACTGGGGGTCGCTAGTCTGCCGACAACTCTATGCCCTACTCCACCAGTTAAACCTCTGACAATCAAGCTGCCCAGGTCGTCCTCTCAGTCTTCGTTTATACAGGGGGTAGCCGAAGAGGAACCGGAGCTAGCCAAGTACGTGGCTGCCCATACTGATGTTCCCTCCGCAGATAATGTAATCCCTCTAGAAAAGATACCTTACTTCATCAATAAAGGGCTATCTTTGAACTACCTCGAGCTTAATAAGCTTTGTACAATGTATGCTATGTAACACGGTATAGGCACTCACCTACACACACAGGTGACAAATGTGTACACCACCATCCAGATTATGCCAGTGGAAGACGCTTACCGCATAATCGAGAGAGGGGACCATCCAATCATCTTCGGTCGGAAGGACGATCCGCATCCCTTTACCATAGAAGAAGTCGACCTTGGGTCAGATGTCGGGAGACTGTCTCTGTATCTTTATAGCCCCCAATCCAAATATCTCATGCAGAGATAGGGGTATGATCTAGAGACAATGCCAGGCTTAAACTACGGCACTGGACGACGATTACCTTTGAAGCAACCGGTTTCGGCTGACAAACCACGGGACTACTATAGCAAAACTCGATGCGGACTATGGTATGTAACGCCCACGACGACCCCTGAGAGTTCAGATGAAGAATGTGGCTGGCAGTCACATTCAACCGGGTCACCAACTTCTGATTCGGATACCAGCATCGGAGACATATTCAGGCAAGTCTTGTCAGTCAACATGGCATTCGTCGATGCATATGAGAAAGATGAAGACATCCCTGAAATCCTCGAGCTAGAGCCGTGGGCCCAACAGCTGGATACACAATGGAAAAAGCGGTTCGAACAGAGAGAACCTCCTACTGAAGATGAGGTCATACAAGTGGATCTTGGCAGCGAATCTTCTCCAAAATCGATCTTCATCGGTAAAAGCCTAACAGACGGAGAGTGAGAATCATTACTGGAACTTGTCAAAGAATATATTGATGTGTTTGCCTGGAGCTATGAAGACATACCGGGGTTAAATCCCGATATTGCTCTACATAAACTCAACATTCGGCCAGATGTAAAGCCGGTCAAACAACAACAGCGATGCTTCCGCCCGGGCATCATGGACGCAATCGAGGCCGAAATCAACAAACTGATAGCCAGTGGCTTCATTCGTGAGGAACGACATCCGGATTGGGTCGCCAACATAGTACCAGTCCTCAAGAAGAATAGGAAGATTCGAATCTGTATCGACTTCCGTAATCCGAACGAGGCATGCCCCAAAGATGAATTCCCCCTCTCTATCACGGACATCATGATTGACAACACCTGCAACTTCGAACGCATGTCATTTATGGATGGATTCTCGGGGTACAACCAAATCAAGATGTCTCCTGACGATGAAAAGCATACATCATTCCGAACACCGATTGGCACATACTGCTACACAGTCATGCCTTTCGGTTTGAAGAATGCCAGTGCCACATATCAAAGAGCCATGAGCATCATCTTCAGAGACCACTTACGCAAGATGGTAGAGTGCTATGTTGATGACATTGTCGTCAAGAGTCGCTGTAAGGGAGACCATCTGCAGGATCTGAGGACGGTATTCGACCTGATACGAGTGCACAATTTGAAAATAAACCCTACGAAGTCCTTTCTGGGCGTATCCAGCAGGAAGTTCTTGGGTTTCATCATCACCGCCCAGGGTATCCATGTAGACCCTGAAAAGACGAAGGCAATTATGGAGATGGGTCCCCCGAGAAATCTCTGCGAACTCAGAGGCCTTCAAGGGAGGCTAGCTTACATCCGGAGATTCATCTCTAACCTCTCCGGGCGATGTCGGCCATTCATCCATCTCACAAAGAAAGGCGTCTCGTTCGTATGGGATGAAGAGTGCCAACGTGCCTTCGACAGCATCAAAGAATATTTGTCGAACCCTCCAGTCCTGGTGGCCCAGGTTGCTGGAAAACCATTCTTGCTATATGTACGAGCAATGGAGCATTCCCTGGGCGCTTTGCTGGTGCAAAAAAATGACGTAGGCCACGAACAAGCTATATATTACCTCAGCCGAATGATGATTGGGCCAGAGCACCGATACACTGCTGTGGAGAAGGAATGCCTCGCCCTGGTGTTTACCATTCAAAAGACGTGGCACTATGTCACAGGACAAACCATATATGTGATCTCACGAGTCAACCCTCTCAGAGTCCTCATGACTAAACCAGGGGCGCTCAGCTCCCGCCTCGCTACATGGGCAATACTGCTATCTCCTTATCATACGGTCTTTGTCCCGCAAAAAGCAGTCAAAGGTCAAGCTCTGGCCGACTTTCTAGCAGCCCACCCAGGCTCGGAGTTATCCACAATATATGAAGGAATTTTAGATGAGGTCGTTGACCCGCATGTGGCCTCCCACGATGATATATGGCGAATGTTCTTCGACGGTGCTTCGAGAGCGGGACCCAAGGGCAACATTATTGTTGGAGTCAGGGTAGTGTTGATTTCTCCTTCCGGACTGGTGATCAATCACGCTTACTCCCTCATGGAGCCCTGCTCTAACAATGTGGCTGAGTACAACGCTTTGTTCATCGGCCTTCAACTTGCAAGAGAGCTGGGGGTTGAATACCTTGAAGCATACGGCAATTCGATGTTAATCGTAAATCTGATCCGGGGTTCATACGAAGTCCGCCATGAAGACATGATCCCCTATCACCAAATAGCGATCAATATTATCTCGTCATTTGAGGGATTCTTCATCGAGCACGTTCCCAAACTCCAGAACATCGAAACCGATGCCTTGGCAGGCCTTGCCGTTTCTCTAACAGTGCCGAACTATACTCATCATTCGGTTGATGTGATAGGCCAAGAACTGGTCTGTCCCAAGAATAATGTTCAAGTCGTGGCGAGTTATTCTGCCCAGACGATCGACGAAATGCCAGACTGGAGACAACCATTCATAGACTTCGTAGTCTACGACATCCTACCCGAGAACCCAAAGGAGGCTACTTCCATCAGAAGGCGTTCTCTCAGATTCTTCTATGATGCAGAAACAAAAATGCTGTACCGGCGATCCTACAATGGGTTATTGCTTCGATGTCTGTCAAGCACAGAAGCCAGAGAAGCCATACGCGAAGCTCACGACGGTGTCTGCAGGGTCCATCAGCCTGGCCCCAAATTATAAGACCATCTTCACCGAATGGGCTACTACTGGCCCACGATGGTAGCAGACGCGATAGACTATGCAAGAAAATACAAAGCCTGTCAAGTCCATGCGGACTTCATCTACCAACCATCCGAGTTTCTACATCCGACAGTGGCGTCTTGGCCATTTAAAGCATGGGGAATGGACGTCATCGGTCCAATTACCCCACATTTCTTTCGTGGACATCGCTTCATACTTGCGATCACGGATTACTTCTCCAAATGGGCGGAAGCTGTTCCACTCGCAGAAGTAAAAACTTCAAACGTGATCAGCTTCCTCAAGCATCATGTCATCTACTGCTTTGGACTGCCCCGAACGATCATCCATGATAATGGTCCACAGTTTGCAAGCCACACCTTCTATCGGTTTTGCGACAAGCATCGCATCCAGAATATTGCTTCAACACCATACAACCCAATAGCAAACGGGTTGGCAGAGGCATTCAACAAAACAATCATCAAACTCCTCAAGAAGTTTCTCTCTTCCAACAAACGCGACTGGAACGAGAAGCTCGGTGAATGTTTATGGACGTACCGTACTACAGTCCGAACAGCCACCGGGAACACACCATTCTCCCTGGTATACGGGAGTGAAGCAGTTCTCCCATTAGAGACTCAGATACCCTCACTCCGTGTCGCCCTTGCTTACCAATTGACGATGAATGATAACTACCGTCGTCGGCTACAAGGGTTAGAGGCCTTAGATGAAAAGCGCCTCTTGGCTCAACAACGAATCGAGCTATACCAAGCACGCATCTCTGGAGCCTTCAACAAGAAGGTTAAAATCAGAACATTCCAAGTGGGCGAGCTCGTTCTGGCAGTTCGGAGACCGATGGTTATGACTCACAAGACCGCCGGCAAGTTTCAACCAAAATGGGAAGGCCCATTTATCATTGAGGCCGTATTCTCCAACGGAGCCTACCGCCTCGCAAAACAAAATGGAGACTTGCTCATGTTGCCCGTCAACGGCAAGTTCCTGAAGAAATATTATGTCTAAACGACATTCTCCAGATCATCGAGTCATGTACCCGCTGGTACAGCTGAACTCACCCTCACAATTTTCCAGATTTTCGAGTCATATACCCGCTGGTACCTCTGAACTCATACTCACCATTTTCTAGATTTTCAAGTCATGTACCCTCTCGTACCGCTGAATTCACTTTTACATCGAGTCACGTACCCTTTTGTACCATTGAACTCACATCCACAACATTCCAGATTATCGAGTCATGTACCCGCTGGTGCCGCTGAACTTACACTTTCACAATATCGAGTCATGTACCCGCTGGTGCCTCTGAACTCACATCCCGGTCACTCTTTCAGATAGTAAGTATTGTATGATCATAGCTCTGAACTTTCTTCCTGGAAGAGATCCTCCCTCATGATCTAATACCCGCACTCCCAGTGCACAAAAAGGGTAGTCGATCCACAAATTGCCAAAACGGCCCTGTCCTTATTACCTCTGAGTCGTTCCACTTCCGCCAAAAACAAATCTTCCCTTACATAGAACTTTTATGTCCTCATTACCTCTGAGTCGTTCTATGTACCTCCTCTTCATTGAGCCCACTCCTGCCATGTCCTTATTACCTCTGAGTGGAAAGGCTCCATCGAATAAACCTTCATACTTGCCATGTCCTCATTACCTCTGAGTAAGTATTTTGATTCCCTTTCAACCTATTATCTGTACCCACAACCGGAGTACGACAAGGATAATAGGTCCACAAATGTCCTCTGTTTACCACAAATATCCTCCGTGAATTCACTCCTGCCATGTCCTCATTACCTCTGAGTAGGAAGATTCCACGATGAAACCCTCATGCTTGCCATGTCCTCATTACCTCTGAGCAAATATGTTGGTTCCCCTTCATCCTATTATCCGTATCCTAAGCCAGGGTATGCCAGGGATAATAGGCCCACAAATATCCTTTGCTAAGTTTCTTATCACAAGCCCACCATCTTTCATCATGCCCCGGGAGCCCAGCTGCTCTACGGCATTCTTTTTCCCGATACCAGGAGCACCCATGACCACTTTGCCATGACTGTTCCAGATATCCTATCCAAACTTGTTATCCGTACCTAAAACTAAGGTATGCCATGGATGACGGGTCCGCAAACAAGTCCCCCGCACGGGGCAAATACCACCATCATATCACAGGCACAACAGCAATACAAATGAAGGGCAGAATGGAAAGTACTCTTTTATTTGAAGGAAGAAAAAAGCATTACATGTTTCGGGACCACGTCCCTCTCTAAAAAGAAAAAAAAGTAAAGAAAAAAATAAAAGAAGAAAAGGCCGACTATAGTTCGGCATTACACAACTCCAAGAGACGGTTTTTCACCAAGGCAGTCCCCCGTTCGAGCCTCTGTTTAGCTCGGCGCTCGACTTCTTGGGACAACTGCTCTGCATCATTCAAGTACATATACGCCTGCCAGTTGTTCTCCATCTTCTTCAGGGCAAGTTCTAGATTGGCAGAAGCCCTGCTAAACTTGTCAGCCTCCTGAATGGCAATCTCTTTCTCAGTACGAGCAGCTTCGAGCTCGGACTCCAGAAAGGCCAGCTTTCTTTGGAGCTCGAGGATCTGTTCCCGGGTATCGGTTACCCCTCGGGAGGCATCCGTTTTTCGAGTCGTGCAATCTTCAGTTCGACGGCTCCATTGATCGTACAACCGAGTCAGATCCCGGCGGTCCTTCAATATAGCCGGCTTGAGCGACACCCGGGCAATCATTACCTTTTCTACCGTGGTAACAAGGAAATTGCGCTCTTGGTTTATCGTCGCAGGTAAATCAGATTGTTGCAGCCTGCGAAACTGGGCCACGAGACGATCAGCCTCTAACAATTTAGGCTCCAAAAGTGCAGCCAGTTCCCCTCCACCAGGGAGTGTCCTAAGGATATTGATCTGGCCACAGGCGCATTGACGGGCCAGAGTAAAGGGAGTCCCCCTTTCCACAGCTGCCTCGATCCCCCTCTTCAGGTGGCGGTAGAAACTGTCGACCACATCCTGGGATACTTCATCCAAAACCTCTGTAGAGGACGACGTCAAAGGGAATATGGCAGGCAGTACCGAAGGAGTAGCCTCAGAACTTGTCGTCCCCGCCACCAAGGAAGCAAATTTCATGCGAAAAGATGCTTGAATAGCGGCTAGCTCCTCTTTCGCCGCCCGAAGGGCCTGGATGCCTGGCAGGGCAGAAAGGTTAACCCCCGAAACTATATTCGCAAAAGAGGGCGCAGGAAGCATAGTCCCTTGCCCTAGCTGTACTGCCTCCTGGGCTCCCGAACTCGATCCAGATGGAGGCCCCTCAATGCAAGGAGGAGGCACGCGTGCTTCCATCAGATCCTCTCCGGTAGGGTTTGCCCCAACAATGTCCGTCACCGGCAATAAAGGGTTGGGACCTGAACGCCCAAAGCAACCATTAATCGACGTAACCCGAAGGATAGGATGATGGAGTAAATAAGCTTCTTCACAAGTAAAGGTTTGACTTATCTTACCAGGGAAAGCGTATGGAGGCTGCGGCTCGTTCACAGCTGGCATAGTTTTCTCACCCGCAGCTTCCGATCCGAATTCAACTGGTTTCTCTGTCACGGCCATCCCTGAAAGGGAGCCAGCCAGGACCGTGTCATCCTGTTGAAGTTCAGATGTCTCAGGGACGGGTGCAGTAGAACCCCGTTCCCCTGAGTTAAGGTCCCAGCAAGGTGAGACTCCTCGACCGATTCCGGAAGAACCCCAGCAGCAGTGATAGCAGTGCACACATCATTGACCAAATGGGACATGATCGGATCAACCTCGGCAATCGGGTCCTGAGGAGCGGACTCATCTGACGCCTATAAAGAACAAAAGGAAAAAATAATTAGGCCATAACATAGAAAAAGAAAGAAGGAGGTAGTTGAAACTCAAATTACCTCAGAAACAACGTCAACATCATCAATAAACAGCCTACAACGTCTTACCGCAGCGTGCTTTGTGGAGTAGGTTCGGCCATCAGCGGTAATCACGTGCCTGCTTCGCTTACGCGAAGGGCCAGGCACAGCAGATGGTTGATCCTCCACCATCTCATCAGACCAAGTAGGCGGCTGACCTGCCACCCTTTCATCCGACATAATAGAGGGCTGATTCCCAACTTCCTCATCCGAAGAATGCGACGAATCATCGGCGTCTTGCTCATCATCCTCCTCGTCCGCCGTAGTGGACTCCGAGTCCGGCGCAGGAATCATGTTCGTCCCTCTCTTCCAATTCTTAAATCCCTCGGTCTTCCCGACCAGGCCAATGCCAGCATTGAAGCTAGTACTCATGTCAAAGTTGACAGGAAGCTTGCTCGCTGCAACATGATAAAGGGCCGCCATATACAAAATATCCCCTGCCATCTTAGCGTCAGGGACCGAGAAGCTAGCCCGGGTATGGGCCGCACTGTAGTAATGCCAAGCCCGGATGCCATCGAGTACGCTGCCCTCAAAGCCCAGGCAAGCGCTAGGACAATCAAGAAATAATTGAATATACCCGAATTGAAGGGAAAATCTACTGGGCAGATAAGGCTCCAGGTATACGTTATTTCGGTAACGATATACCAGGTGCGCAGGGCGGATGTTACGCAGCCAAAGAAGCATCTTCTCAGATAAAAGTTGGGGAGGATCAATGCCGTCAACGTGTACTCCCCTCACTTCTCTAGGGGTAAACTGAGGAAGTGAGACAAAGAACTCAGGCCCGTCAACTCTTGCCAACGCCCTCCGGCAGGCCGACATGGTATCATGCTCCCAAGGCTGATGACGATATCAGAAAAGGAAGGCGTCATCAGCAGTAACATCCTCTTCAGTTCCTGGCCTCATCAACGACCGATAGTGCATTAATAACCACCCCATGAGGTAATGGTATGGAAGTTCTATCCACTCAAAACCCAGCGTCGTCTCGCGAGCAATAACCTTAGACAAAAATGCGCGGAGGCCGTGGTGTATGCTACACACCATGGCGGGAAGAAGGGCCAATCTGATTTTGAAGACCAGCTTCACCGCCGGAAGAATGAAGTGGCGGCTGATCCTTTCAGTTGAACCCGCCCCTCCTGAGACTACGCAATTCCGTAGCCACACCATCAGGAACCCGGCCAAAAGTGCCTTTTCAGACATCTCCCGGGTACCGTAGTGGAAATAACAGAAGGAGTCAGTACGACTCCCAAATCTATCGCGTTTGGACCTCGACCTTTTTGTATTCAACTTCAGGTCCCTTATCTCCGCTTGGGTTTGAGGATGCCGAGAAGAAACCCGGCCAGAAGGACGCAATGTGAAAAGATACGCGACCCAGGCCGTGGTATGGGGGGCGCTCCCTTCCAAACTATTCTCCTTCTTAATAGCAGTCTGATGACAGATGCTATGGTGGCACAAAAGTTCCCGATACGCATCGACGAAACCCGGGAATCGTCGATCCAGGTCATTGAATTCCTCATTCATTGGGGTCTATAGTTCAAAAGCCTCGCATCCCCACGGCAGCTTAGAAACAGCATGCATTTCATGGAGGGCAAGTCCCAACTCCCCTCCGGGCGCGAAGAACGTCCCCGTATGCCGGTTATACAGCTCCAAAAGGGCCATAAACAAAGGCTTGTTGATGGGCAACCCGTAACAGGTGCCCCGGATGGCGTAGTAAAGGTCAATCTCCCGAAGGAACTCTCCGTAATTTCTCAGGATCCACGAGGTAAGATTGGCCTATGTAGGAATGGGGTTTACCTAATTCAGCAGCGACAATCTGCCCACAGGATACGACCCCTTGCGAGCGAGCTGATTCAGAAAGGTATCAGCTCGAGTAAAAGTGAAGTTGGGACCAGCCACGTTTATAAAAGTACCAGGAAGCAGCCCCATCACACTCTGAGTAACTGAATCCTTGCCGCACATGCTGAACCCGTACGTCTGTTACAGTAGATGTTGCCCACAAACATTCCCGATTGGGTGGGAGTCATGGAGCCCACCATTGTCCTGCACAATGGTACCATGTTAAACCACGAGAGGGGATAATACCACTCTATCTTAGGAATATGGATCTCCACCCCATCTAAAGTGAAGTTCCAGTTCTCAGAAACATCCAGCAATCGAGAGTTATTTATGGAAAAGGCATCCCCAAAGAGAAAAGCCGGTTTCAGATATTCTCCGTCCAGTTTCCCCGAATTTATCATAGAACAAAGGTAGTGGAAAGGCTGGTTGTTGATGACAGCCACCCTCTCCCTAGGTTCATTAGCGGGAAGCTGATCCGTTATATGTCGAATTAAGTCGTCGAGCCGCACGTCCATGGCAAACTGAGCTGAACCTACAAGAAGCTCTCCTGCTGGGTTGGTTGGGAGGTTCACTGGAAAAGGACAAAAAGAAACAGGATTAAGAGATGGTTAAAGCGAAACTACTAAACTCAAGTTTCCACGAGCCTATGCAGCTCGGATCAAACGAAGCCAATGTGGCTCAATTTCAATTAGGCTCCAGGTGGCACGGCCCCAAGGGACCTTATGTGGTTCGGCCAGCACAGCCTCATGCGGCCCAAATCAGGCGGGAGTTCTATATAACATTGGTTCGATAGCTTATGCGAATCAGTTGAACATATGCGGTTCTAAGCAGAAGAGCTTTTGCGATGCTAAATGCTATGCGGCTCCGTTCAAAGGAGACTTCAAGCGGTTTATATCCAGAGACTCAAATCCTTCTCATGCGGCTCAAACATAGGGCATCTCCTATGCGGCTCGGATATGAGAGGGTCATGCAGCCCATACAGCATAAGCGGCTCTATCATGGTCGAACTTGGGTGAAGGCTTGTGCATAAATATGCAACAGAGCCATGGATTCTTAGGATTCAAAGTATCCAAATACAACCCTTACCATTAAGAGCAGGGCGGACATCAGGATGCACTTCGGGCACGACGACTGACGAGGAAGCTGCCTTCTTGCCCTTCGCAGCAGCAGAGGCGACCTTGAAAGATTTGGGGGCCATAACCGACGATCGGAGAAAGGAAATGAGGGAAGAAAGGCTAGACAGCAATAATTGGAATGAAAGAGGAAGTAAAGAAATCCCTCCGACTGAACCCATCCTTATTTATAAACAAGAGCAAGACGTTTCGATTCCCGTGCGTACACAAGACCGACCCTACGGTTATCGAGGCAAGCCGCCTAAAATAAAGGCCAAACTCATGGGATCCCGCACCAAAAAGTGCCCTTTAAAAACTGACAGCAAATCAACAACATTTAATATAAAAGATTTCCATACCTGGCAAATGATGACATGGCAAAGAGCTATGCGGCTGAGACACCCCTGCGGCTCGAAAGACTCCGCTGCTAAGCCATCCATGCGACTGAAACAACTCTGCGGCTCGAAAGTTCCTGCGGCTGAAAATATCCATGCGGCCAAGACATCTATGCGGCTAGGACCTCATATGCGGCTAGAAGAGCTTGCACACAGCCATGCTTCTTATTCAAAGTATTTCAATTTTGTAAATTAAAAACTTTGAAGGGGGTCTTGTAGAAGCATGGAAAATAATAAAGAAAGCTCCATGCGGCCAGGGAACCCCATGTGGCTCAGATAGCCCATGTGGCTCAAAGATTCATGCGGCACGAGGGACTATGCGGCTCAAAACGGTCTATGCGGCTCATAAAAGAAGACACGTGGCTTGTAAACAGTTCTCCTCTCCGCCCTATACTGTATTAATTACTTTGACGGCTGACAGCTCTGACAAAGTGATAGCCCTGACACAAAGAGGTAATGATGACTCTGTCATAATGATAGACCCCCAGGGAAACGAAGGAGATCTCTGACACAATCTCCCAAGATCTAGAAAATGCCACGTAGCCTTGACACGTGGACGCTCGTATGCGGCTCAAGCGGAGGCCCACTCTATGCGGCTCAAGTAGACATTTCCTTATGCGGCTCAAGAGGACCATCTATATGCGGCTCAAGTAGAGGCCTTCCCATGCGGCTCGCAAGGATCATCCCCATACGGCTCACTACCCGTTATGTGGTCCAGATTATTTTGTGGTTCGAAGATTCGGAAGCCACTCCCCAGGCAGCCCTGACACGTGGCCAGGCTTATGCGGCTCAACCCTTATGCGGTTCAATCCTTATGCGGCTCAGTGACTCCCAGGACACGTGTCATAAAGCCAATCAATTTCTCAGATTTACTGCAATCAAAGATTTGGTCAAATCCCAATAATCTGGGACACGTGGCAGGAGAATGAATTAAACTTATTCATTCAGATTCGCCGACATCAGTAAATCCTCATTACGGAGATTTATTTCAATCAGCATTAATTACTGATAGGATTTGGTGCAATCTACACTAAATGGCCCAGATTCATCACACTCAAGATTAATGGCCCAGATTGATCAATCAACAGCCCGCCGCCACTCTAAGGGGCAATCATTGTAAACCCTAATGATTGCATTCCCTTCTTATAAATAGCAAGGTGCCATTCCCTTGCGAGAGGACCCCTTTTTGAGATCAGAGAGAGCACCAGAATACTAGGAGAGAAAAAGCAGAGAGAGAGCAAAGAGAGCATTCCTTCAATGCCTAGCAATCTTCTGGAGCCAAGGCTGCATACCGATCGTCCAAGGAGTAAGGGCAGAGCTGTCGTAACTTTTTCGAGCTTCTATCGCCAGCCCCCAGAATCTAAAATAAACAATTGTACTTAGACTGTTGTACCTAGGTTTTCGTCCCTAGGCTTTCTTTGTACAAGTGAGTTTGTAAGGTAAAGTAAAAGTCCAGTCCTCCGATAATTATTTTGTCCTTTTACATTTCATGGCAAACAGCAACCTCTATTAGCGGCTATTCCTATCGCATGGCTTGTACGTACTGGTGGCCAGCCAATCACGCACGTCCATGTTCTACATGCGACACATATCTTCGTGGTACAACGTGTCATGCCCATGAATGCAACACACAAAGATGGTCCCTTAAATCTAGGTTTAATGTGTAAGAAAAATAATATATAGCAGAATATAAATGAACAGAAAGTTCTAACAGGTTATGCCATGTATCACAGTTTATTCTGCATAAAGAAAATAATGAACAATGCATGAAATATGAGCTAAAATATGTAAACAGCAAATGGCAAGGTGTCTTGCCTGGTAGGACGCCCGCGGTGGTGCAATGATCATGCTGGCACAAAATCTGCCTTCGATGTCACAACTACACAAGGAGACCTCTGATGGTGGCACGGGCAGTTCCACTGGGTCCAGGATGGTCAAATTAGTTAGGGTGGACATAAGGAAGGCTTTGAATTGGCGAGGGAACATGAATAATGGGATTGGTTATGGGCAGGAGGAGATTCAAAAGAAAAATAATAAGATTTAGAAAACTATTTATAATATTTGAAAACGATATATTATTAGTTAATATTAGTTTTTAGATAAATACTTAAAAAAGTATAAAAATCGTTTTAGGCAAACACTTAAACTTTAAAAATATGGTTTTTGAGAGAGTAAATAAAACCATTTTTGGTAAAAACTATACGTTTATTAACTATTTAAAAATCGAAAAATTTTCTATACATTAATTGAAACTATATATATATATATATATATATATATATATATATATATATATAAAATATATATATATATATATATATATATATATATATATATATATATATATATATATATTTTCTTTCCACTAGTTAAGATAAAAGATTTATACAAAAAATAATTTAAATCGAAAATCCACTCATAGTAAGCTAGGAATATATAATATTACTAGTAATGATAATATTAACAATAATTATATATTTTTACTTATCAATAAAGAATACTTGGTAAAATAATATAAATACTGAAAAATTTATAATCAATAATAACATTAAAACTATACAATTATATATGTTTATAATATACTCAAAATATTATTAATAATGAAAACACTAAAAATATTAGGCTGTGGTATACAAATATTATTAATAACATTAATAATAATAATAATAATAATACTAATACGAATAATAAAAATAAAAATAATGATAACTCATTGTTCCTCCTCGTTTCACGAGGAATTACTAACATTAATAATAACAATAATAAAAATAAAGACAATACTGATAATTATAATAATAATAATACTAATAATAATAATAATAATTAAAAAAAGTAAAGTAAAATAAATGAAATAAAAAATAATAAAAACACACAACAGTTGTGTTTCTCATCTTTCGAGGAGAAACTCTCTAGCAATTGAACCGCACATATAGGGGGAAAGAGTGAGCGAGTGAGTATGGGAGGAGAGAGAGGAACGGGAGAGACTGGGAGGAGACTTGGTGGTCCGGCGGGGAGCGGAGTCGGGGCTGAGGAAGAAGGGGCGGAGAAAATGGGTCGCCGGCGGTGCGGTTTTCGGGCGGCCAAGGTAGCGGGTGGTCGGTCTCGAGGGCGAGCTCAGGCGGTGGTCGGCTGGGAAGCGGAGGAGCGGCGACGGTGGTTTTGATCGGGCGACGGCGGTGGTTTTGAAGAGGGATTGGAGGAGGCGGCGCACGGGAGAGAAACGGGCGGTGGCACGGACGCTAGGGAAACATATGGATTGGGCATGTTCGGTCGGCGGGGCGGACGGAGGAGATGGCTCGGGAGAACAAGGGGTTTTAGCTTACACGACGGTGGCACCGAGATGGGGAAGCCGGCGCTCGCGGTGGATCCGGAAGCACGGAGAGCTCAGCGGAGGCCGAAGGAGCAGATCCGGCGCCGGCGCGGAGTGAGGATGAACGCGGCGTCGACGAGGGCTGACGGGGACGGGTGTGGCTCCGGTGTGGCGCACGTCGGCGGCACCTCCGGAGGGGCGGAAGTGGGGTCTCGACTAGTACGGCGGCGGAGAATCGACGGTGAGTCTAGAGTTAGGGTTTTTCCTTTTTTTCTCTTTTTTTTGGTTATGGATGATGGCTACGGTGGCCGCCGTGGATGGTGGTGATGGGGTTTTATGGTCGACGAGCCTGGTGGAGATGGCGGGGTGGTTGATGGTTAGGACTTTACTGTGGGCAAGGCTGTGGGGATGATGTCGAGGATGGCGGTGTTGGTCTTAGTGGCAGCGGTGGTGTGCAATAATGGCCGTCGACGACGGTGGCGGTAGTGGTGGTAGAGTTTCTGGAGTGTGGCCGGGTCTGGAATCAATGGCAGAGGAGAGGGGGAAGATGCGATCGGGGATGGGGTTTAGAGTAGGGTTAGGGATTTGATTTGGGTTGTATCGTGTCGGGGTTCTCCGACACGACGGAGAGGGGGGTCAGGAAATTGTAAATATAATAGAAAAATATATAGTAGTTGGGTGAGACACAGACACGATGCACAGCATGGTTTGTTGTAGAATTTGGAGAATAGAAATATATGGATGAGTACCTGCCTATTTATAGGATGTGAAAATTCCCAATTGGATAGGATTAGGAAAAGATTTAAAACCCAATTTATATAATCAAATTACTAAATTTAAATCAATTCAATTAATTCAAATCCAAATCAAAATCCAATTCAAATCTAATTAAATTCTTTTGGATTAAAATCAATTGGGATAAAGCAAATTCTAAATATAGATATTAATCTACTATTTAAAACACATCAATAAATCAAATCAAGTTTTAAATTGCTACAAAAATTTCAAAATATATTTTCTAAAAATACTAAAATAATAATTTCGAAAATACATTATTATTTACAATTAAACTCAAGAAATATTTATGAAATATATATGTATACGCGAATAATATTATTTACTAGTAATAACTATTTTTTTTTCACGAAAATAAATAAAATAATAATTTGAAAACTTTGGTACGATAACGAAATAATTATTATGTATATTATTTTGAAAATATAAATGATAGAAAATATTTTTCTAAAATATGTATGCTCGCACATATTCGCACTCGTCGAGCAAATTCTAAAAAAATGAACTTTCGCACACGACGTACAATACGACTACGTGACGTACAATACAAAAATTTAAACCAGTACCAAATTTAATAAATAAAAGAAAAAAATTATAGTAAAAATTTAGGGGTTTTACACGTACCACCTTGCAGATGTCAGCCATCTGCAACACTCTACATGACATCCAATACTCCTTGGCCTCTCATCCTACGGTGTCTTACCCTATGGTACGAGACCCTTCTCGCGAAGTTTATCGTATCGATGACGCCTGGGTCAGGAGGTATTTGGATCCAAATGCAGCATTTGTTGACCCTCGTCACTCTGCCAGTGACCCATCCGACTCTGCTGGACCTTCCCGTGCTCCATGACGGCCGCGATCCATTTTTTGATGCTGCTGATGCTTAGGATGTCTTTTGTTGATGCACTTTGTTTTTTTTGTTATTCAGTAATTATGTAGTTGAATACTATGCTTTGTACTACATTATGCTTTATGGATTTTATTTGGATTGTTTACTAGTTATCTCTTACCTTGGACTTGAGCTTGGTTATGTGATTGCATGGTTATTTTCCTACGGGGGAGCATCTATCTCATTTTTCTAAATGTTTTATGGGGAGAAATATATGTGATATTTGCTTAACCATGTATGGATAAATAATTGTGCTATATTGTGCTACACTTGTTTTATATTATTTGGACCAGTACTTCTATCATGACTTCTTTATTTACGGGGGAGCCGAATTGTCCATCTACGGGGGAGCAATATATGTGTCCAGGTATGAATGTTGCGACACGCAAATATCATAATTTTGTCAATTATCAAAATGGAGAAGATTGTTGACCCAAACTGGATCGCAGTCAACCTAATCTTGATAATTAATAAATCGATATTTGACATGATCCAACTCGACACATACATTGTCATCAAAGCTACAAATAGTTGACTTACACACATCAAGTCAGACAACCATCATCGACAACTGCTCGACGAATTCTGCTGGAACTTGTCTTCGGAGGTCTGTATTTTATATTTTATTTGAGACTAGACTATTCTACGTTGAGTCGCACTAAGTACCTCAACCATAGACTAGATAATCAAAAAGCCCCACAAACAAAAAGCCAAACTACCAAAGCCCAATAGCCCAAATGAGCTTTCTGTCTCCATGGAGGCAGAGTTCGGGCCAAACTCTGCCCCCACACAGAGTTTATGTCGAACTCTGTCTCCTAATTTCCAGGAGCTAATTTTTAGGGATTGTTCATTGCAAGTTATCCAACGGCCATAATTTTTGAATTTTGGACAGAGTTCAGGCCGAACTCTGCCTTCCAGGACTAGGGATGGCAATGGGGCGGGTAGGGGTCGGGAACCATATCCCCCATCCCCATCCCCGAGTAGTGTTTGAATCCCCATCCCCGTCCCCATTCCCCATCGGGTTTTATTTTTTACCCCCATCCCATCCTCGTTAAACAATGCATTCCCCGTCCCCGTCCCCGCCCCGTTAACACTTTCGGGGCCGAATTTTTTCATCTCCATCTCTCGTTCGATTAACAAATTTTCATGTACATTATATAAGTTTAAAAAAAAAAATTTATTCAAAAAAACTACATGGCATGCTAATAATGGTTTTCATAATATATATATATATATATATATATATATATATATATATATATATATATATTACTAGTTAGATCAAGAGAACATATCATTTCCAAAGGGTTGCACATATGGATATGGATATAAGTAATAAAGGTCGGAGATTTATCGGGGCGGGGAGTACAATACCTATACCCGTCCCCGAATCCGATCGGAGATTTTTTTAATCCACATCCCCGACCCCATCCCTGTTTTTAAATCCCTAAACTCGTCCCCATCGGGTAAAAAAATTGGGCCCCCGTCGGGTTCGGGGGGATATCGCCATCACTACCCAGGACTAGTATATATAGGCACCCTTTTCTCCTATTTCAATCCATCCAATCTTCTCATCTCTTCTCTTTTATAGCCTATACATCCCAAAGAGCCATACTCTTCTCATCTACTAGCCACAAAACTTTCCAAGCCTACAAGGTGCTCGGTGCGAGTCAATTAGAAGTTTTGTGCAAGAGTCTTCAAGAAGTCACTTGGAAAATTTTAAGTTTTGCCTCAGCGATATTTTCAAGAAGTTGGCGTTCTCTTTTGTGTAAAGGCACGTGGTTGTAAAGCTGCTTCACAAATAGTGAATTTCAATCCTGAGCTAGAGTTCTCAAGCCTGGACTAGTCCTCTACGAAGGAAACCAGGTTAAAAATTGTTGTGTCTGCGTATGCTTTCTAATCTCTACTTTATTTCCACATTATACTCCGATTAATCATCTACTAGTTGGGATTGAATAGAGTTAATTTTTTAATTATTTATTATTGTCATAAAAATACTATTCACCTCCCTAGAGTTTTCTACAAATACTTCAATTGTTAAGACGGCTTTTCGATCGAGGTATGGACACTAAAAGTTCTTGGTCGTGTCCTTCGGGTTGACCAATGCGCCCGCAGTCTTCATCAATTTAATGAACAAGATCTTTCACCAGTACTTGGACAAATTTGTAGTCGTCTTTATAGATGATATCTTACTCCAAGAGTCAAGAGGTGCATGTGCAGCATCTACGGATTATTTTAGGAACATTGAGGAATGAGCGACTTTACGCGAAGCTTAGCAAGTGTGAAATCTTTCTCAAGGAGGTTTCTTAGACACATTGTTACTAGAGATGACATATCAGTAGATCCAGAGAAGATCACAGCAGTCAAGGCGTGGCCCGCTCCTACATCAGCTTCCGAGGTGAGAAGTTTTTTTGGACTTGCGAGTTACTACCGAAGGTTCGTAGAAGATTTCTCTCGAATAGTAGGGCCTATGACTCGACTTACTTGCAAGGATCAGGAGTTTGTATGGACAGATGAGTGTCAAGACGCTTTTGACGAGTTGAAGAAGCGCTTGACCACGTCACCTATCCTGACACTACTATCAAGACCGGAAGGATTTTTGATCTACAACGATGCATCCGGGATGGGATTAGGATGTGTATTGATGCAGCACGATCTCATAGTAGCATACGCATCGACAGTTGAGGGTGCATGAGAAGAATTATCAGACCCACGATCTAGAGCTCGCATCTATTATGTTTGTCTTGAAGCTATGTAGATACTACTTGTACGGCGAGAAGGTTGATATCTACACTGATCATAAGAGCCTCAAGTACGTGTTCACACAAAAAGAGTTGAATATGCGACAACGACGTTGGTTGGAGTTGATGAGAGATCACGAAATTGAGCTATATTATCATCCGGGCAAGCCTAATGTTGTGGCAGACGTATTAAACCGTAAGCCCATACCTCATTTCTTGACCACACAGAGAGAGTTGATTAGAGATTTGCAGCAGCTTGGTATTGAGGTAGTATTGCCTGGAGAAGATGGCGTATTAGCTAATCTCCAAGTGCAATCATCATTGGTAGAGCGGATCAAGGCGGCATTGTCCACATATGCTAGATTTCAATGGCTTAGAGAGAGGACTGAAGCAGAAGAGCAGACGAGATTGAGGATTCATCTCGATGGGACATTACGATGTGGCGATCATATTTATGTCCTTAATGGAGAGAAACGACAGAAGTTGATGGCGGAAGCGCACAATTCAACTTACTCTATTCATTCTAGAGGAACTAAGATGTACCGGGACTTGCGGTAGTATTATTGGTGGCACGAAATGAAGTGAGAGATAGCTCATTTCGTGGCCAAGTGTTTGGTATGCCAACAAGTAAAGGCCGAGCACCAGAGGACGGCCGGATTATTGCAACCGCTACCCATCCCCGAGTGGAAGTGGGAGCACATTACTATGGACTTCGTCACAGGATTTTCTCGAAGTCCTAGTGGACGGGATGCAGTATGGGTGATTGTTTATAGACTTACAAAATCAGCCCACTTCTTACATTTTATAGTAGGACAGTCCATAGAAGTTTTGACGGACAGTATATGAAGCAAATAGTGAAGCTGCACGGTGTGCCAGTTAGCATCGTATCGGACCATGACTCGAAATTCACCTTGCACTTTTGAAGGAGTATGCAAGCAAGTTTGGGTACGCATTTGAAGTTTAGCACTGTATACCATTCGCAGACAGATGGCCAGACAGAGCGTATGATTCAGACGCTAGAGGATATGTTGAGAGCGTGTATGCTTGACTTCGGCAGATCATGGGAAGACCACCTTCATCTTGTAGAGTTTTTTTACAATAATAGCTATCAAACGAGCATTCAGATGGCTCCGTTTGAAGCATTATATTATAGAAAGTGTCGATCTTCTATCTGTTGGAGCGACATTAGAGAGCGACAGATATTGTGACCCGAGTTGGTGTTGAGCACAGTAGAGAAGGTTAAGAAGATATAAGACCACCTGCGAGCAGCGCAGGATCGACAGAAGCAGTGGGCAGATAAACGTCGCCGACCTTTGGAATTCAAAGAAGACGACCATGTTTTCTTGAAGATATCCCCCACTAAGGGCACGATTCGAATCGGAGGACGTGGCAAGTTGAGTCCAAGATACATCGGTACTTTCGATGTCATGGAACGAGTTGGAGAGGTTGGCTATAGATTGGCATTGCCACTGTCATTAGAGGAAGTACATGATGTATTCCATGTGTCGCAGCTAAGACGATACGTGGCAGACAGCAGTCACGTGCTCGATCACTCTGAAATCACAGTTGGACCGAGTTTGTCGTACCAAGAGCAACCAGTAGGCATCCTTGATCGCCGAGTGAAGGTGTTGCAGAATCAATCTATACCATTGGTTCGCGTGGCATGGAAGCACCACTCGTCGGGATAGTTTACTTGGGAGCGCGAGGACGACATCCAAAATCGTTACCCTCATTTGTTTGACAACCAAGGTATGTCTTGCACATGTTAGTTCATTATAGATTCTTGCATTGCATCGCATTTCCCCTACCTTAGTTTAATTTCGAGGATAAAATTTCTTTAAGTTGGGTAGGATGTAAACCTCCATATTTATTCCTAATTATTTTTAGTATTTTAATTATTTTTGTGATATTTAATTTGAATTAATTTATTAGCTGCTAGTAAAAATGTACATATATACGATGTATAGGTATAGGTGCTTGTACATCATACTATTATTGGTAGACTACAATTTTTAGAAATTAAGTATATATATTTATATTTTTTTTGGGAATTTTTGTGCAATTTGTCAGATTAAATTAATAATAGGTTAATATAGAATTATTATATAAGAGTTAAGTTAAAAAAACAAGTCATGTACTATTGACGAAAGGCGAACAATACTAAATATTTTAAAACCCGAGTCCCTTCTTCTGTTTCTTTCTGCGAACGAACGAGCATTGATAACAAGAATTGAATCAAATCTCAAATTTTGGATATCATCAAATCTAGCAGGATGAGAAGGAATCGGATTTACAGTAGAAATCCTAGGGCTAATAGGTTCAAAAAAATCCAAGACTCAAACAGAGAAGGAAAAGAAAATTTTGGCCAAATATATTGGAGCGCTCGGCCTGGATACTCTTCCCAAAGAAATTCGAAAATCGATCTCCCCTTCCACGAAGCCCAGAGACTCGTCAAAGTCCCCTGACTCCAGACGAGCCCCTCAACCATCTCCTTCGACCACCCCGAGCCCTGTCGACGCCGGAGATTCCCTACAGCCCGCCAAGAACGCCCGCCTCCTGTTCTTGTGTCATCCAAGGTAACCCTATTTGCCTTCCTCTTTTATCTCCATCTCACGGTTAATTTTGAGCCAACCGGTTCGTTGTAAACTCGACATATAGGACAACAATTTCTGCCAATTAGATCGGGTTAGATATCCCAGATTGTCACGTCAAATTCCTCGAAAGTTCGACGAAAAGTCAGTGATTGTTCGCCTGAACAAAACAGTTTGACGCGATTTAGGAAGGCATTTTTTGGCCAAAAAAATGGAAAATTTGAAAACCTAAATTAAAACAGTAAAAGACAACATAATCGAGAGTAAAACGCACTTCGTAGATTTGTATTTCATTTATTATACATGAAGTTATTCACTGTCAAACTTGCGAGAAAACTGCCATTAACACATTAAAAATTTGAAAACTTTCCCGGATACGGCGTGCGCCCTGACAAACCGGATGACGTGGTCGCGCCATATAAGCATCGAAAGGCGCACATGGATGTTGCCGACGTGTGGGAACTGACGGAACCTAATTTCGTTGCGTGTGCGAGACGAAATCAGTACGTATCCGTCGAGATACCCCCGTATTGACCTTTTGCAAACTTGGTCATGACTTCGTGTATGTTCATCATATCGAGACGAAACTTACGCCAGCAGGACCGAATCAAAATTCTGGTCCTGTATGCCAAGTTTGGTCCGATTCTGAGAAGGTCGACTAGAACGCCTAATTGGCAGGCCCGCAACCCGATCCAACATGCAAAATTGTATACGCCTACCGGAATCCAACTTTGGACATACCGTTGGGTTCGTCTTTTCAAACCGAACCCGTGGACATGTAGTTTGACGACTTTAGAGACCGTAGGCTTTGGCAAGCATTTTCGTAAAAAACGGGTCCAACGGCAGACATCATTTTGACCCAAAATTACGATTTTGCCCCTGTTCCAGAATTGGACTTTTGGACAAGCATTTCTTAGAGACATATTTTACATCGAGAATGTTCTAGATGTTTGTTTCAGTATCCAGAGTCGTTCGTGGATTCTGAGATTTCTTGCTGACGTGACTGATTGCTTGGAGTTGCTATTTCTGTACTGCCAGGCAAGATACCTTGCCACCTTACTCTGTGATTTATATATTCTTATTTTAGTTTTTATTTTCATTATTTCTTATTTATTAATATTATAAACTGTGTATCCAAGTCACACTTGGGTGCAAGCGACTCTATCGGTCGTTTTCTTGCTTTTATTTATTTCTCTTGCATTGACTTAGTCTAGTGACCACCCCTTTGTTGATGGGATATTGGTATATCTCATACGGTCTTGACACTTGCTTTACCACGTGTTGTAAGTCACATATAGGACACGTGCTCACGTAGTCGGCTGGCCACCGATATGTATGAGGCGTGCGCAGATCGGAGTAACTGCCAATAGAATTGCATACTAGTAGACTTGGCAGTTACTAGAGGTTTCATGAGTCATGGATGTGACCCTACTAGGCATTCGATGGGGAGAACGGTTTCCTTAACGTATGGGTCACTTATGCACTTCCTATTTCTGATCCTGCTGGCCTCTAACATTCGAAAAATGTTATGCTTTGAGGTCCCTGGTATCCTGATGGGACCATATCTGAGTTACCTGCACCTGAGCCAAATGCCCATGCGTTGAAGGTTTGTCCTTAACTGCATTATCACTGTAGAACAGGTAGGCACCCGATTTTCATTCATCTTTTCTTATATTATATATCACAGTTTATATGGCATGGTGTTTTCTTGTATCTTGTTACGTCCCTCTGAGGACCTGGTTATCTCTACAGGATTAGATGACTTTTCGCAGGAGTACGGAGCGGCTCTGGATCCATCCTACATTGATGACGAGGCATCTTCTACTGACTTCTAGTTTATTGATTTCCTTGAGACATTTTAGTGGACATTTTTACATATCTTTTCTTTCTATTTTGCGGAGGTTGGACTCTAATCATTATGACTATTTTTCATAGATGTTTGGAGTGTGTATGTCCACCCAACTATCTCTTTGCTATTCTCATTTATTATTTGGACTCTGTTATCTTCTGTGTTGAGCTGTGATGATTTTTAGATGATTATATTCTGGCCTGTGATTATTTATCATATATACCGCTTATGTACGTATATGAGGATTCCATATATTGGAGTATTCTTCGTATATGTGTAGCTGGCATGTTTGCGTACTTGGTCCTAAGTATTTTGGGACTGGGACGTTACATATTTTTGTGGTAGCCCATGCAGGTCAGAGAATATTGTTGGGTTACATGACTGTGCCCAACAAGCCTGCATATAGGAATACTATCTCATCCAGAACTACTACCTCCTTTTCCTTCCAACCTTTTCGAAACTTCCTTGATTATTTAATTTACCTCATATCTAACCTTTCTTAATATCGTCATATTCTTCCTCGTGCCAATAGTATGAATCTAAGAAGCGTACGCACTTCTGCCTTAGCCCTCACATCAGGTGAAGAGGCTACCCCGGTGGGACAGAATCCCCCAATGACTCCGGTGACACCATACCAGCTAAGACAGTCGTAGCTTACTACGATGTCAATGACGGTACACCCAGAGATCGCAACACCTCCAGTCAGCCATGCTGGACAGACCACTACCACGCCACCAGGAGGGAATGTACCACTGCCTCCACTACCGTCATTCCCTCAGCAGTTTCTACCACAGTCGGGGCCTCAGATGCCTCTACCACCGACTGATGGGAGCCTACTTTCCAATTTATGTACGCTATGATGCAGGCTCAGTGGCAGCAGATTAAGCTGATGAGACAGACTATGATGGCAGCATTGGCTAGACCTCCACCTCTAGCACCGGTACCAGCACCAGTACCGCCTCTGCATCCTTATGAAGGTTCTATCAAGAACTTTACAGACTTGAACCCCAAGGCCTGCAGAGGAACGGAGAAGCTACTAGATGTGCCACAATGGCTTATTTGTACAGAGAAGCTACTAAAGGCATCCCAGTTGCCAGCTCGAAATTGGATGACAGCAGTGTTGGCCCATTGGTCATGGTCAAACCTAATTTTAATAATTGATCAAACTCTGTCTTGATATAAATACAAGTCAACTCAGATGTTATCTACGATGTTTTGGATACTGCTCAACAATGGTTATCAACAATGTTAAAGACTGAAGCCATTTGCTATTCAGAATGTATTTCCTACTAAGCAATGTAATCTTTCATTTTATTGAGTCTAGGAATACATTGTACACCGAGTCGTACAGGCAAATAGGATATCCAAAAACGTTTTTCAAAACCATCCTATTCTTTTACAAATGACCCATGTTTTTGAAAAATATTCTTTTTACAAAAAGCTTTTGAAGGATTGTTCAAAAAGCCAATATTTATTTTCTCCAAAAATAAACAGGCAGAACCTCGGGAGAACTCGGCCCGAGTTAGGCCAGAGTTCTGCCATTTGGAACGTTAGTGAACGTTGGGTTTTTGAACTTGGTCATCCTTCAGTTACGGTTTGATACAAAGAGTTCTGTCCGAATTCTGCCCGAATTCTGTCAGAGTTCTGTCTTTGGAAAAGCTATAAATAGAGAAGCATTTCGATCATTTCAGAACACCAATTCACTTTCAATCTCTTCTCTTCTTAAGCTTACATTCTCCAAAGAGTTCTTAAAAGCTTCCATTTTCAAATCCCAAGCCAGTTACAATCCTCTAGTCGATTTGCTAGTACGGTACGGTCTAGAAGTTTCAAGAGCGATTGTAATCAGAGGCTTGATAGAAGATTCAACTCTTCACAATTAAAGTTGGACGAGTTCTTCGTATCAAAGCTCACGTATGTAGAAGTTGCAAGGACTTCATATGAAAACTTGCGGGATTTTTCAATAGTGGATTCAACTGGAAGCTAGAGTTCTTCTGACTGGACTAGTCCTCACCAGAGGAAAACCAGTATAAATTTCGGTGTTTGTGTTTGCCTTATGATCACTTTTAAATTATGTCATTTACTTTTTGTGATTATTATTATATCAATGATCTAACCGCTAACAAGTTTTTAATTAGCAATATTCTGCTGCCTACTCTATTCACCCCCCTCTAGAGTATTCTGCTTTACGATTTCCGTCCTACAATTGGTATCAGAGCGGGTTATACAGGTAAAACAAGGTAAAATTACAGTTATATTCAAATTTTATATAGATCACAACATTACACATGGCAACTATAAAATTCATAAGTGAAGGCCAAGCCACAAATAGACCTCCACTGTTTGACGGCACAAAGTACACCTATTGGAAAACACGTATGAGTTTCTTTCTGAAATCTTTTGATTTTGACTTATGGTATGTGGTTATTGATGGCTATAAAAGCCACATCGTATAAATGTTGATAGAGTTTTAACTGAAAAAACCCATGACAAATATACAGAGGAAGAAAAAAAATATCAGTCTTGACGCACGTGCTATTAACGCTTTATTATGTGCTTTAGACAGAACTGAATTTAACAGGGTATCTATCTGCACAACTGCAAATGAAGTGTGGAAACTTCTTGAAGTCACACATGAGGGCACAACTCAAGTCAAAGAATCAAAGGTCAGCAGACTTACTCAAGAGTATGAGGCGTTCAAGATGAAGCCCAACGAAACAGTTACTCAGATGTTCGAGAGATTCTTGGATATTATAAATCCTTTGTCCTCCCTAGGCAAAGATTACAGTAACCATGAAAAGATTCGCAAACTCCTGTAAGCACTTACAAAGAACTGGATTCCGAAGACTACTGCAATCATTGAAGGAAACGACCTCACTACTATGACACTTGAAGTACTCATGGGTAAGCTACTCCCTCATGAACTAGAGTTACAAGACTTTGAAGAGCCTGCACCAAAGGAGAAGACGATCGCATTCAAGGCTCAGCACAAAAGATCTGCTGAAAATGATTCAGACAACAGTGAATCTGATGATGAAGATCAAGCACTCCTTGCAAGAAAATTCAAAAGATTCTTGAGATATGAGAAGAAGACAAAAGAGAACAATAGCGACAACAGCTGGTATCAAGATGACGCTGTCTACTACGACTGCAAGAAGAAAGGACACATGAAGAAGGACTGTCCTACAAACACATCAACAAGCAAGAAGAGCAACAGATACGAGAAAGGGAACCTGAAGAGATCAACATCTCGGAAGTATGCCAACACCAGCATATGGCATGAAAGTGAAGCCAGCGACTCAGAAGATGAACAATCAGAAGATGATGCAAATGTATGCTTTATGGCATCCGATCAGGTACTTTCTGAACCTATAGTTGATACATATGATGACTTCACCTTTGAGCAATTAGGAGAAGCCTTTAGTGAACTGTTAAGTGATTACAGGAAATAGCGTAGAAAATATCAGACCTCTAAGAAGGTACTCAAAGAGTACAAAGGTGAAATAGGAAGACTTACCGACCTACTAGCTGAGGTTAAAGATAATGTTAGTGAGTCTAGTGAGCTTTCTTCTATTAAGCTCTTATTACACGAGACTACCAAGTCATCTGAAAAAAAGACAAGGTTATTGACCAACTGAAAGAAGATCTTTCTAAAGAGAAGAAAAGTCTTCAAAGTGCACAAGTCAGAATGGAAGCACTCACTTCTGACTACACTAAGTTATATGACACTTCCAAAAGATTGGAAATTAGGTTAGAAAAACAACCTGAGACTGCTGCTTCCTACACTAACACGTGTCACTTACCGAAAAATCGAAACATTTCCAAACCTAACACTGTCAGACCTAACACTATCAAACCTTTGCCTAAAAAGGTTATGCCTAAACAGGATAATAGGTATGCTTTCTTCTATACTAGAAAACCTAAACCTACCAACCATGCACACCATTCAGCTTTCAACACTCAACATGATAAATGTCATTATTGTGGCCTCATTGGTCATATATCTTCTGCATGTAGAATCAGAAAGTTAGTAGATCTAAATATTTATGCATGGATACCGAAGACTAACCAGTCAGGTCCCTACAAGAAATGGGTACCAAGAGTTTCATCTGCAAATTATTTTGTAGGTGGGACGCCCTTCACATGCTAGGAGCGAAGGGATCCTCGATAGCGGTTGCTCACGGCACATGACCGGTGATGCTTCATTATTCGTAACACTGTCGAAGAGGAATGAAGAAGGATACGTCTCCTTCGGCAATAATTTAAAAGGGTATATAATCGGTATTGGTAATATTGGTAAAGCTTCCTATCCAGTGGTTAAAGATGTTTGTCTTGTTACTGAGTTAAAACATAATCTGCTCAGCATAAGCCACTTAGCTAATCACGGTTATGGTATTAACTTCGTAAAAGACAAATGTACTATTATTAATAGTTCAACTGGTAGTACTATATTTGAAGGTATTAGAGAAGACAATATATATGTTTTCTATTTGTTGGAAGATACTAACATTTCAGGTAGATGTTTAATGGCTAAAAGCGATGAGAGTCATCTGTGGCATATGAGACTCGGTCATGCAAATATAGATACTATTTCCAGATTATCCACGAAGAAGCTAGTACGCGGTTTACCGGACATCACATTCAAGAATGATTCGGTATGCAGTCAATGTGAAAAGAACAGAGCTACTCGATCCACTTTCAAGTCAGTAAACGTTGTATGTACTACTAGACCTCTACAATTACTACATATGGATTTATTTGGTCCTAGCAGAGTTGCTAGCCTCGGAGGTAAGCTATATGCTTTTGTAATTGTAGATGATTATTCTAGATACACGTGGGTATATTTTCTGACACGCAAAAAAGATACATTACCGGAATTTGTCACCTTTTAGAAAAAAGTACAGAATGAAAAAGGTTACATGATCACTCGTATTAGAAGCGATCATGGAAGCAAATTCGAGAATGCAGAGTTTGAGCAATTTTGTGACACACACGGTTTTGTGCACGAATTCTCCTGCCCTAGGACTCCACAACAAAATGGAGTTGTGGAATGTAAGAACAGAACTCTATCCGAAATGGCCAGAGTAATGTTAAACCAGTATAGTCTACCCAAGTATTTCTGGGCTGAAGCTGTCAATACAGCTTGTTTTGTTCTCAATAGAGTTCTAATTCGACCCAAATCGAAGAAGACTCCGTTTGAGTTATGGTTTGATAGAATTCCATCAGTTTCATATTTTAGAATATTTGATTGTAAATGCTTTATTCTTAATAAAAAAGATAATTTGGGAAAGTTTGACGAAAAGGCCGATGAAGGTATATTTTTAGGTTATGCGGGCAAAAGTAAAGGATACAGAGTCTTCAACAAAAGAACCATGATCATCAAAAAGTCAATCAATGTCACCTTTGATAAACTAAATCAAACGACAATCGATAACAATGACGAAGATCTCAATGTACGCAGCAAAGCACCAGCTGATCCTCCTAGAGAAGATTCAGGAACCAGCTACCTTCGGAGTCTGCCAAAAAGATTGAAGTTCACGGCTGATCATCCAAAGGACTTGGTAATTGGTGAGATTACCAAGGGTGTAAGTACTCGCTCCTCTAATAAAGATATAGCTTCTTATGTTGCTTTTGTCTCGCAATTTGAACCCAAAAATATTGATGAAGCATGTAGTGATGATTTTTGGATAGAGGCTATACAAGAGGAATTAAACCAATTTGAACGAAATCAAGTTTGGGAACTTGTTCTCAAGCATATTGATCATCCGGTCATTGGCACCCGATGGGTATTTTGAAATAAACTGAACGAGAATGGTTTAGTGACTCGTAATAAGGCTCGACTCATAGCTCAAGGATACAATCAAGAAGAAGGTATCGACTACGATGAGACTTATTCCCCAGTTGCGAGATTAGAATCCATTCGCATGTTATGTGAATTTGTATGTTTTCTTATTTTTAAATTATTTCAAATGGATGTCAAAAGCGCATTTTTAAATGGTTTTATAAAAGAAGAGGTTTATTTAGCTCAACCACCCGATTTTACTGATTTCAAATTTCCTGAATATGTTTCCAAGTTGAAGAAAGCTTTATACGGTTTGAAACAAGCTCCTCGTGCTTGGTACGATCGTCTAAGATCTTTTCTACTTGATAACGGTTTTTCAAAGGGAAAGGTTGACACTACTTTGTTTATAAAGTCTTTGAATAACAATATTCTTTTGATGCAAGTCTATGTAGATGATATTATCTTTGGATCTACTGATGATTTTCTTTGTCAAGAATTCTCAAAGTGTATGCAGAATGAGTTTGAGATGAGCATGATGGGAGAGCTGAAGTTCTTTCTCGGACTGCAAATCAAACAAACCAACAATGGGACGTTCATAAATCAAGCTAAGTACACAAAAGATCTACTATAAAAGTTTGACATGGAAGCAGCAATGCCACTTAGCACTCCAATGGTGACTTCAACCAAGCTTGACAT
This sequence comes from Iris pallida, assembly GCA_029216955.1. Classification (NCBI taxonomy): domain Eukaryota; kingdom Viridiplantae; phylum Streptophyta; class Magnoliopsida; order Asparagales; family Iridaceae; genus Iris; species Iris pallida. The sequence goes on from JANAVB010015920.1 coordinate 285,810, forward strand.
TGATGAACAAGGCAAACCTATCGACATACGTAAGTATCGAGGTATGAACGGTAGGCTACTTTATTTAACTGCCAGTCGACCAGATATTATGTATAGTGTTTGCTTATGTGCTCGTTTTCAAGCCAATCCAAAGGAATTTCATCTGTGCGCAGTTAAGCGTATCTTTCGATACCTTAAAAGAACTTCTTCTGTCGGCTTATGGTATCCCAAAACTACGTCGTTTGACCTAACGGTTATTCCGATGCTGATTTTGCCGGATGCAAAGTAAATAGAAAAAGCACTAACGGCACATATCATTTACTAGAAAAAGCTCTAGTCTCTCAATTTAGTAAAAAGCAAAATTATGTTGCATTATCAACAACCGAGGCTGAGTATATCGCCGCAGGAAGTTGTTGTACACAAATTTTGTGGATGAAACAAACTTTAGAAGACTATGGATTGCATTTTACACATATACCCATTTTTTGTGATAACACTAGTTCTATTAATTTGATTAAGAATCCTGTAGGTCATTCTCGTACTAAATATATCGAGATTCGACATCATTTTCTTAGAGATCATCAACAAAATAGAGATATAGACCTTGTATACATAGACACACAGAATCAATTAGCTGACATATTCACAAAACCTTTAGCGGAAGATCGTTTCAACTATTTACGTCGAGAATTAGGAATATTAGATATCAATAATATTAATTAATTTTGTTTTATTAATTATTTATTAGATACTCATAAACTGTTTTTGAGACAAGCCTAAAAAAAGTTAGTCTGTCACCACGACTACGGTCGAAGGGAAGCGGTATTTAAGAGTTTCCCGGTAAACCTCTGTTAGCTGGGACAGTACTCCTACAGCTAATCTGAGACAGATGCTGAGTAAAGAATATTAATTTGTAAAATAATATTAATTATATTATTTTGAGATTTAAAATTACTAAACTTTGAATTAAGCATTTGAAACGAATTAATAAAAAAGAATGTGGCCTCATTTAATTATATATATATATATATATATATATATATTTATATATATATATATATATATATATAAAAATATATATATATATATATAGCCAGGCAACCCTAGGCGAATTCGGCCAGAGTTCGGCTGGATGTTTATATATACCAGCACCAACCCGAGGCCTCCTTCTTCTTCATACTTCCCCACATCCTCAAAACAGCAGCTCCGCCCCTCCGAAACTCTAGTTTTTCTCCCTCATTGTTCTTCCAATTCTTGTGGAGTTTTTCATCAAAACTTTGGATTCGTGCGGAGATCGTCATCCTCTACAACATATCCTATTCTTGGAAGGTATAATCCTTTATTTCCACCACTTTTCATACTTAGGGTTTATAGAAAAAAAATTTGGGAAAGAATGCCTAAGTTCAATCCCTTCAGGAGGAAGAAGACCAATGTCAGTGAAGAGGCATCGTCTTTTGATCCGCATACGGATTGCCTCTTTTCTCCGGTCCAATTGGACGATGGTGCGTCGGATGAGTTTTATTTTAAAACTTTCGATCAAGCGTTATTGTGGTACGCTGATTTTAACATGCATACTATTTGCACCGGATCATCGATTAAGTGGACTATCTTTCCGGATCACCGCCCATATTTTGAGGCACTAGGGTTGCAATATTTTGTCACCTTACAATTCCCTATTGCTACTAATGCCATTAGATTATTCTATTGTAATTTCGTGTTAGACACTTTTACAGCGAGGATACATGTCGAAGGAATTGATATCGAATTCACTGATGACACGTTAGCAGAAACCCTTGGTATTCCAAACGAAGGTGCCCCGCTCGATGACATCACTGATTTTGATTTCTCCGATGGTACGACACTCGTTAGTTTCAAGAATGAACTTTGTGCGCCCGCACGCGTTCTTCCAGGAATGTTCAAGGCTAATAACTTGAACTTGTTTAACTACGAATTACATCGCATCATCTATTCCACTTTACTTCCAAAATCCACTTCTAAAGATGATGTCACTGCACTTGAGCTTTCTGCTCTTTATCATATACTTAAGGGGATTCCTTTTTCTGTCCCTAAGACTATCATTCAGATGATGGGTAGATGTCGCGGGAGAGACCGCAACCTATCTTATGCGATGCTCATTTCTCGCATTTTACAGAGATTTGATATTGATTTATCTACTTGTGCTGTCGACCCCGAGCCCAAGTTTCTCAAACTCTCTCGTCGCAGCATTGCATCTGTTCCTCCATCTACTCCACCTACTCCTACTGATCCCACAGCACCTGTTCATCCTCATTCTTACCCTATGACATTTGAGGGTATCCATCAGCACTTATCAGATCTGCAGTCTTTTTATGTTGAGACCTCCAGGGAATACGAGTTCCGTGATGTGACTCGATTCCAGGCGATTGCCAACTCCTTCGTCGATCTGAGGTTTACGCAGATGGGTCATTCTGCTAGCTCTCTGCCTCGAGACCTTTCTGTTTCTGGCTACCGTATTGATGAGAGGCGGTACACTCTCTGTTTCAGCCAGGAAACACATATGATTGGTATCGTACCGCTGGCGCCACTTCCCGCACTTCTGGCACTGGTACTTCTAGAGCTAGTCCTTCTGGACATGCTGGAGCTGCAGCTGATGTTGATGATGATGAGTTTTAAGATGTTAGATTATTGAGACTGTTACTTTTTGTCTTATGTTTACTTGGAAATGCTCCGACATTCTAAAATTTTATCAGTACTTTTTTTAGTTATTATTAGTACTTTTTCTGTTATGTGACTATTCATGGACATGATTGTTTTTTATTATGCCTCAGTTTTGGCATCTTAGTCTATTATTCAGCACGTTATTTGTTTCAGTTTATAGTAGCACTATCTATCTTTTGTTGCTTCTTTCTTTATTAATACTGCCTGAGACAAATACATGCCTGTGTTGTTGTTCTATAGTCTATCTGTTTTTCTTACTGTTTCTACCATGCCTGTCATGATTATTTATTTTTATTGTGTTTCTTCACTGTTTGTTACTTATGCATTGATTGCGGGGGAGCTTTCTCTTTTACAATTATTTTGCTAAGTGACAACGGGGGAGAAATAAGGATCTAACATATTTGTGAAATATAGGTTATGAACAACTTTTTGATTACTATTTTGAATTGATTCCAAGCTTAGAGGTTATATCGGCAAGGTTTGTCAAATATCAAAATGGGGGAGATTGTTAGCCCATTGGTCATGGTCAAACCTAATTTTAATAATTGATCAAACTCTGTATCGATATAAATACAAGTCAACTCAGATGTTATCTATGACGTTTTGGACACTGCTCAACAATGGTTATCAACAATGTTCAAGACTGAAGCCATTTGCCATTCAGAATGTATTTTCTGCTAAGCAATGTAATCTTTCATTTTATTGAGTCTAGGAATACATTGTACACCGGGTCGTACTGGCAAATAGGCTATCCGAAAACGTTTTTCAAAACCATCCTATTCTTTTACAAATGACCCATGTTTTTGAAAAATATTCTTTTTACAAAAAGCTTTTGAAGGATTGTTCAAAAAGCCAAAATTTATTTTCTCCAAAAATGAACTGGCATAACCTCAGGAGAACTTGACCCGAGTTCGGCCAGAATTCGGCCAGCGTTCGGCCATTTGGAACGTTAGTGAACGTTGGGTTTTTGAACTTGGTCATCCTTCAGTTACGGTTTGTTACAAAGAGTTCTGTCCGAATTTTGCCCGAATTCTGTCATAGTTCTGTCTTTGGAAAAGCTATAAATAGATAAGCATTTCGATCATTTCAGAACACCAATTCACTTTCAATCTCTTCTCTTCTTAAGCTTACATTCTCCAAAGAGTTCTTAAAAGCTTCCATTTTCAAATTCCAAGCCAGTTACAATCCTCTAGTCGATTTGCCAGTGCGGTACGATATAGAAGTTTCAAAAGCGATTGTAATCAGAGGCTTGATAGAAGATTTAACTCTTCACAATTGAAGTTGGATGAGTTCTTCGTATCAAAGCTCGCGTCTTTAGAAGTTGCAAGGACTTCGTATGAAAACTTACGGGATTTTCCAATAGTGGATTCAACTGGAAGCTAGAGTTCTTTCGACTGGACTAGTCCTCACCAGAGGGAAACCAGTATAAATCTCAGTGTTTGCATTTGCCTTCTGATTACTTTTAAATTCTGTCATTTACTTTTTATGATTATTATTATATCTGTGATCTAACCTCTAACAAGTTTTTAATTAGCAATATTCCGCTACCTACTCTATTCACACCCTCTAGAGTATTCTGCTTTACGATTTCATTCCTACACGCAGTGGACCTATTATTAGAAGATAATGTTCACCACTGGTGGAAAGCGGAAGAGAGACAATTAGGTAATGGGATAACCTGGAAGCAGTTCTATGATCTATTCTATGAGAGATTCTTCTCCATCCATGTTTGAGATGGTCTATAGGACCAATTCCTTCATCTGAAGCAAGAAAATATGACTGTTGATGAGTATGACTCAGAGTTCAATTGTCTAAGTAAATTTGGGGCGGGACTGATCCCGACCGAGTTAGATGAGGCAAGGAGATTCCATCAGGGACTAGCACCGGAGCTCAAGTCTTATACGACTACACAGTCTCGAGTCTCCCATTCAGCTGTCTTGGAGGAAGCTCGTGCTTACGAGATTCTTTGTAAGGAGCAGCAGCAGACATCGAGACGTCATACACCAGCAGTGACACCAGTCCGAGTTACTCAGGGTTGACCTATCAGGAGGCCCACAGGACAGTTCCAGCAGAGGCCCACATCTTATCATAAGTCCACCTGCAACTATTGTGGGAAGCAGGGACACATCTTGAAGGACTGTCGAACTCTCAAAATGGGAGAGATTGTTGGCCCATTGGTCATGGTCAAACCTAATTTTAATAATTGATCAAACTCTGTATCGATATAAATACAAGTCAACTCAGATGTTATCTATAACGTTTTGGACACTGCTCAACAATGGTTATCTTTGCCATTCAGAATATATTTTCTGCTAAGCAATGTAATCTTTCATTTTATTGAGTCTAGGATTACATTGTATACCGAGTCGTACAGGCAAATAGGCTATCCGAAAATATTTTTCAAAACCATCCTATTCTTTTACAAATGACCCATGTTTTTGAAAAATATTCTTTTTACAAAAGCTTTTGAAGGATTGTTCAAAAAGCCAAAATTTATTTTCTCCAAAAATGAACTGGCATAACCTCAGGAGAACTCGACCCGAGTTCGGCCAGAATTCGGCCAGCGTTCGGCCATTTGGAACGTTAGTGAACGTTGGGTTTTTAAACTTGGTCATCCTTCAGTTACGGTTTGTTACAAAGAGTTCTGTCCGAATTCTGCCCGAATTCTGTCATAGTTCTGTCTTTGGAAAAGCTATAAATAGATAAGCATTTCGATCATTTCAGAACACCAATTCACTTTCAATCTCTTCTCTTCTTAAGCTTACATTCTCCAAAGAGTTCTTAAAAGCTTCCATTTTCAAATTCCAAGCCAGTTACAATCCTCTAGTCGATTTGCCAGTACGGTACGGTATAGAAGTTTCAAGAGCGATTGTAATCAGAGGCTTGATAGAAGATTCAACTCTTCACAATTAAAGTTGGACGAGTTTTTCGTATCAAAGCTCGCATCTTTAGAAGTTGCAAGAACTTCGTATGAAAACTTACGGAATTTTCCAATAGTGGATTCAACTGAAAGCTAGAGTTCTTTCGACTGGACTAGTCCTCACCAGAGGGAAACCAGTATAAATCTCGGTGTTTGCGTTTGCCTTCTGATTACTTTTAAATTTTGTCATTTACTTTTTATGATTATTATTATATCTGTGATCTAACCTCTAACAAATTTTTAATTAGCAATATTCCGCTACCTACTCTATTCACCCCCTCTAGAGTATTCTGTTTTACGATTTCGTTCCTACACGCAGTGGACCTATTATTAGAAGATAATGTTCACCACTGGTGGAAAGCGGAAGAGAGACAATTAGGTACTGGGATAACCTGGAAGCAGTTCTATGATCTATTCTATGAGAGATTCTTCTCCATCCATGTTTGAGATGGTCTATAGGACCAATTCCTTCATCTGAAGCAAGAAAATATGACTGTTGATGAGTATGACTCAGAGTTCAATTATCTAAGTAAATTTGGGGCGGGACTGATCCCGACCGAGTTAGATGAGGCGAGGAGATTCCATCTGGGGCTAGCACCGGAGCTTAAGTCTTATACGACTACACAGTCTCGAGTCTCCCATTCAGCTGTCTTGGAGGAAGCTCGTGCTTACGAGATTCTTTGTAAGGAACAGCAGCAGACATCGAGACGTCATACACCAGCAGAGACACTAGCCCGAGTTACTCAGGATTGACCTATCAGGAGGCCCACAGGACAGTTCCAGCAGAGGCCCACATCTTATCATAAGTCCACCTGCAACTATTGTGGGAAGCAGGGACACATCTTGAAGGACTGTCGAACTCGACTTGGAGCATGCTTGAGATGCGAGTCAGGACAACACAAGGTAAAGGATTATCCGGAGCAACAGTCCTTAGTTTATGCCGATCATGACCCGAGACCGACAGCCCCAGCCCTTCTAGCACCTCGTCCAGCAGCAGGAGCACCTCGTCCACTATTACCACACCAGTCAGCACAGTTCGAGAGGGCCAGAGCTCAGGGTCCAGGATAGAATTTTGGGCAGGCATTCTCACTTTCTGTAGAGGATTAGAGACTGAGACAAAGGTTATAGCAGGTATGGTTTTAGTTGCTTCATTTCCTGCCATTACTTTGTTTGACACTGGAGCCACTCATTCATTCATAGCTACTAGTTTTGCCACTAGACACAGCATTCCCATTACGCCTTTATCTAAGAACATTAGAATCCTCACTGGAGGAGTTATACATGTTAGTGGTGTTTGTTGACATTGTCCTGTAGCGATATGTGGTAGAGAGATAGCCGGATGGACCATACCTGAGTTACCTGCACCTGAGCCAGATGCCCAGTCCCAAAATAGTTAGGACTAAGTCCTCAAAAATATAATATGGTATCGACACTAGTTGTCTGACACCCGTTTTTCGGATACTAGTAGCATACATCAAACTCTGAGGGCATGTTAACCTTTTTATACATCAAACTCAGATTTAAACAATAGTGCGGCGTCTGGACACTCAGATATGAATTTATTCACCTACACACACAGGTGCCATTTTCTTTTTGCCCTTTTAGATATCACCTTCATATCGTAAGATCTGAATTAATTACTTATTTCCATTTTGCCATTTTTATAGTTTTTGCCTCTGTTATCCATATATGAATCTCGCGTTAATTGTTTTATTTAACTTTCCCTTCAACTATTTGAATAACCATGAGATAGAGATTAGAATGTTTATAATTTTTCTATCTTTAGAAATTTCCTCCCTAACCAATCATTATATTTTCAAGACTTGAGACTTATAGAACAGATACCTATACTTTTCTTTGGAACTTGTTTGAATTTCTAGAAACTCCTTGGAGATTCTTATGGATATAGTTGGAAGAATTTTTCGAGGACTTACAATAGCAAGGCAGATGCGCAATGTCCCATTTTATTTGGATTATTGATATTGCGGGTTCACGACAGCCAGCACTGCACTAGCGTGGCATGACCCCTAAGTTAAAATAATTTCAAGTAAGCGTAGGTTGTCAAATATTAGTAAAACTATATCCTAGTTGCATTATTTGGTCCTTTGATTTATTGTTTCAATATTGGATAGAGTTGATAGAGTGTTCGATACCATATTATATTTGAGTCATGATACCAAGGGTTTACTGCAGCCAGATGTACACTGGAGGGGCATAAATTTTCGGTAAGGTGACTTCATGTATACATATGGTTTTTGAATATTATAGAGACTACATCCTTTTGGCATATGATATTGATTTATTTCTTATTTTTTTTCTTTATTTCTTGAACCTTTTTATCCTATCCTTTTATTTTTGGAACGTTATTTGGCTGCTAGCAATCTTTAAAACCTATTTGATTTTCTTCTGCTAGATTTCTAATCTTATCTAGATGTTGATTCTTAATTGTATCTTCCAAAATTTCGAGAATGAAATTTTTCTAAGGTAGGTAGATTTGTAAGCTCACTTCCCGATTTTTTTTATTTGATTATGATTTACTTTTATGGTCATTAGAAGTCGTACCTAAGCTCATAAGGGAGCTATAATCATATTATGGTCATTTGGACCATAGTAAGAATTATTTAGCTATTTTATAGTTTATCATAATTTTTAGATATTTAGATATTTTTAAATAACTATTTTATAAAAAAATTTATATATTTTATTTAATTTCATTATTTACCATATGGCCATTTAGGGTTATTTTTGGGACCCAGTATTTTATTTAGGTTCTAGAACCTCAAAAACTATTTTCTAAATTTACTGGAATTTTTTTAGTATTTTTTGGAATTAATTTGATAATTAAATATAGGAAAAATATATTTTCTAGGACTTCTAAAATTTATTGTGCTAGCCTAAGAGCAAATATTGACCCCAAATATTTTTCTAGGGTTCATTATGCTATTTTATATTTTATAGAATTTTTCCATAATTTTTGGGAATATTTACGTATTTATTTATTAAGGTTTATATATTTTTAAAGGCTTCCAATATTTATTATAAGGTCATTTAGGACTAATATGAGGAAAATCATTTTTATTTATATTCTAGAAGGTTAGATATATTTCTATAATTTTCTACATTTTTTTAGGAATTTTTAGGATTTTATTTGAGTTTGTTTGGCCTTAAAATTATTTTAAATCAATTTCTGGAAAATTAATTATTCAGTCAGCGCTGCAGGCCCACATGTCAGCCGAACAACGCTAAACGAGGGGGCCCGCCTACTAGTCAGTAGGTGCTGACTGTGCCCGCCCACTATGTGTGTGTATATAAAACGCAGAACAGTGAACCCTAATTTATTTTCTGCCGAATTTTGAGTTTTTGATTCTTTAGAGAACCCCGACCTCCCGAGTTGATTGCCGTCAACTCCGACCTCCTTTTAGCGTGCCATTTTTTTGTTGAATTCGTATTACGGTATACTTTCTGAATATCTAATTTATTTTTATAAATTCTGAACCTTAATTTCTGTAAAATTCGTAGGGTGTCGATTGTCCAGAACTTAACACATTTTGGTATTTTTGAGATTCCGGTAGAACCAAAAATCAAAATCATGAACATTTGAAGTTTCAGAAAACTAACACAGAGCTCTACAACATATATTTTTTTCAGAAATTAATTCGTTCATCTAGTATTTTATTTATTCTGTTAAACTCGTAATTGATCGGTGAATCATCGTTTTGGTCACGATTAGCTATAACGGCGATTTCTTTTGACCAAAACGTGAATTTGTGGCATGGTTGATTCCAGCGCACTTGTGGCGTTGAAATCTACCAAGGTGCATTTTCAAAATCTAGAGTTCACGATATTTGACCAGATAGTCAATGGTACGCCTCGATTTGCGTGCCATGGTTTCCAAAATTAGAAACATGACTTTTTATGGCCAAACTTCCATATTTAGATTATATTCAGATTATTATTATGTTAAATTAGATTTTTAAGTAATTTATTCCAAAATTAACTATTATTAGATTAGTCAACCCATTAGCCACTAATTCCATGAATTTAGAACTATAACCATAGAATTGACTTGTGGTTTTCGTGAATGGTTTGTGGTACGTTGTATGTTATAGGATGACAGCTTCTAGATTGGTAATCCCCTCATCCTCGACTTATGACTATGGTTTGTGCAAGGATTCAGGCAATTGCACTTTCTGATTGCTTTCGATTCATAGTAGTCTTTTCATTTCATGTTTATGCATATGCTCTCTTGCTTGTTGACACATTGTTACACGGATTAGTGTCATGGATCTCTACATACTTTATTTTGTGATTGTCGTATTTTCGTATTTCGTGACTTGTTCGAGTCTATGAGTACTAGTCGAGAGGGGAAATATCTTAGTAGACATGTGGACTACCCAGAACTATCCCTCGTGTCTTTCGTAGAGAATAGCAGCTGCACACGACACGTGAAGGGTGCATGATTTCCTCCTTAGCCATTCACATGTCGAAACTGGTATTTCTAAACACATAGATAGTTGTCTTTACTTCTTTTCTTCACTACTTGCCATGTCATCCTAGTTACATGTTCATTTTCTAGCTGATATATCATGTTGTAGAGTTATCTACTTTACTTCGTGATTTATCATGATATCGGTCTTATTTTCTATATTATCTCATATATGTTATTTTCATGTCTTGTGAATTCTATTATGTTTTTGATTTGTCGTCGATTTGTGTGCTTGTTCCATTTCTGACTAAAAACCAATATTTTTCAGGTTTAGTTGTGGCTTTACTTAGCATTGGAAGATATGGGTGTACTTGCAGGCAGAAACCTAGAAATTAGATAGAAGTGGTATTATTTTCATTAGTTGTAAGAATCTGGTATTTTCTTTAAATATAAATGTTGTAAAAGTTGTAATCAATTTAGAAATGTGAATGAGTAATAAATATTATATTTTATGATTTTGAGCATCTTGTCCGTGACAGCGTTCTACCGCCGACTCTGCGGTGTAGGCTGGCTTGGACACGTCTCATATCCGAAAAATGGGTGCGGGTCGTAACATCTTCTTAGGTTAATATGCCCCAATCGCAAGTGCCAAAGATATGTTTGGTTCATACAAGAAGGTTCATTTCTCTTATTTAAGTTAGATGACAAATTATTCACTTCCATAAGTTGCATTGTGGGCAAAACCGGATTAATGACATACATATTATCAACTAATGCACCAGAACAGATAAAATGTTTATTCTTTCTAATAACAATATTGTCATTAAAATTAAATGAATATCCATCCTTAACTAACACAGAAACAGAAACTAAATTCCTTCTAAGTGAAGGTGCATAAAGACAATCTCTCAATGTCAAAGACTTATTTCTACCAAAAGATAAAGAAACATCTCCTAATGCAACGACCGCTACTTTTGTAGTGTCACCCCTGAACAAGCATCTCTCTCCATCAGAGAGCCGCCTGGTTTCCTGGAACCCCTACAATATATTGCAGACATGATTAGTGACTCATGTATCTACACACCAGGTGTCGGTAGATAACACCGCTCAACATGTTTCAACTACTAGTAAATGAGATATACCTTCTTTGTTCCCTTGTATGAGAAATGGACAATCAGTCTTCCAATGTCCTGACCCTTTGTACTTGAAACATTTGCCTTTCAACTTTTTTACGGCGCCTTGAGGTCCCATGCCCTTCTTTACTGAGTTTGCATGTTTCTGAATGTTATTCTTCTTCTTACCGCCTTTTGGCTTAGAAGTAGAAGCCTTTTCAGAAACAAAAATATGACCACTCTGTCTAAAGAGAGATTCAACATCCTATAGCTCTTTTGTAAGTTCTGCCAAACTATACATCCTTTTGTTCATGTTGTAATTAAGGCAGAAATTGTCAAAACTTTTAGGCAGAGTCCCGAGAAGGATATCGACCTAGAATTCTCCATCGATTTCAACTCCAAGGATCTCCATCTCATTCAGATGACCCATCATCTTGAGAATATGATTCCTTACTAGTGTACCCTCAGCCATTTTTGTATTCATCAAACACTTCATAGCAAACTGCCTAGCTGCTCTACTCTGATGTCCGAAGAGTTCCTTGAGGTTATATATCATGTTATAAGCCGTGGCCATGGCCTGATGCTGATATTGCAGTACATTTGACTTAGATGCAAGAATGTAACACCGCGCCATCTCATCTATCTTTTTATACTTCTTATAAGCCTCTTTGACCTCTTCATCAGAGTTATCATCAGGCTTAGGTGGGCATTCCTCAATAAGTACATATTTGTACTCCTCAGCAGTCAAGACAATATCCAGATTACGTTTTCAGTCAATATAATTAGGTCCAGTAAGTTTGTTTTCTTTAAGAATCACCATAAGTGGACTGAAAGAACCCATTTTTGAAATCATGAGAATCACATAAATAAAAATTATGTAGGGCAAAAACTTTTTGAATTAATTAAATATTGATTTCCTCAAAACAATAGTAAGAAATTTACCAACACCTTAAACATCATGAATTTAGCATGCCACGATAGTGTGGACGTATACAAATTCAACTTTGTTCAAGTAGGTACTACCTATTAATTTTACTATCATGTCAATATAACTTTATGACAAATAAAATTAATATGTTGGTCTTGCTCTGGTCATACAAATAAAAACAGTGACTCCGATAGGAAGGATACCATTATTTCTATCTAAGTGTATACCATTACTTAATACTAAGTCCATTACCTTGTAATGAGTTCCTTCAGATGGAGAAATGAACACATACTAGGTAACTTTTCACAATTATCCCTAAGGAAGTTTGTACTGGTGATCCATAATTATACTCGTCCGATATGGAGGAAGGCACTAAAGCTAACGCACAAGTATAATTACATCACCTACAAACTAGTAATAGAGACCATAGGATTTATACTAAATAAATATCCTCTCCCACTTAGTTATTTAATAATAAGAATTTTTTACTAGTTGATATTATGTCCATGTTGTCCATTATTAATGTTGTCTTAGTTTTTCAAAAGAACATCCACACAATAATAAACAAACATAATCTGAAAAAAGCAAAATGACAACAAATAAGAGAAAAACTATATGTCTACCTCTGGACTGCTTAAAACCAATATCTCGTCCGGCGTTAGAAATAGCCACCACCGTCATCACGATTGATCAAAAATAATTTAGATTACATCAATCCTATGCCGCCCAAATGAGTTCACACATAATCTAGATTGAAAAATAAAATTATAAGCACGATCAAACCTCATGATTTTAATTATATCCACAGTAACAACAACATCTACGACATGTTCGTGGTTTAAAACAATCACAAAACAAAACATGCATTGGACCATAATAGTTGGATCTAAGATGTCTGCAAAACCGAGTTAGAACAGATCTACATCTATCGACTATTACACAACGCAAGTTTTATTAGACAACACGGACGTATCAATCAATACGCAGATCCAAAGTGGCTCCGATACCAATTGATGGAACTGGAGATTTCCAGGACCCTTACTTTGGTGTACATATTGATCGATAGAAAGTTAAACAGATTTAATACGTGTTCTAATCCTTCATAGGCGAAAACTAGGGTTCAAGAGTTATACCTGCGACGGAAAGATGACAAGTAGTTCCTGGCAATCTCGAGCGGACGACCCCAAGATCTTCTGTATGTATTCCTTCCTCGGGTTGGACGTCATGTGGGCGACGATCTCCCAATCTTTTTTTCTCCTTGGCAGCATACACTTTCTCTCCTTACGTGAATCACAAATTTAGAGAAAGCTTCAGATTTCTGATCAGTAATTTGGCGGCCAAAGAGTAGAGGATATATATGGGCTACAACAGGGACCATGAGGAGAAATTAGGGTTAGGACTCTTAACGGATCTGGATATCCCGTGTTCAGCCCGAACACATGATCCAGGCCCATTAACAATAGCTCGATCCACTAATGAGCTATTGTTACACTACTTCCCTAATCCCAAATTATATTTGTGGGCTTTTTTTATTATATGCTCGTTTGGCTTCCCTTGTTAAGATATCGAATGTCCATCGATCAAATTAAGTGACAGACAACTATATTGATTCGACATCTTTTATCTTTAAATAGTACCGCTCAACTTTATTTGTCATGTCGGATATAATCCACCTACAGGGTTTACATGACAATCCTTATGAGCTCCTTAAGGGGACATTATCAACCCGATGTATTGGGACATGGATTCCTTTTATAATCAATAGCCCATCATACATATAATGTTATTCCCCAATTCATAGAGGTTGTTGACCCATAATGAATCTTACTCTTTCATGAGTCAAAGTAATGCACACTGCATATACATGTCTGTTATTATATCCGGATTAAGAGCACAAGCACCCATAATAACAGAGGTGTTTGTTCACTTATGTAGTCAGTACAAAGCGAACAACCTCAAGTGGTCTTGTTCAATACACACAAAGTGTACTAGTGTAAACCTATAGTCAAGATAGACTAATACCGTATTATACTACATCCTTTCCAATAGATTATCCAAGTCCATCTAGGTTGTGAACTGTTTATATATTCCATAGGGAACTGATAATATGATCTTCTGTGTGACACCACACACCATATTATCTACAATATAGAATATCAGACATTTGCATTAACACTTGCAAAAAATACAATATGTAAACATTTGTCCATATGATTCTCATTTAAAATTTAAGGAAATAAGGTTACTACAAAAGTCATGCATTTAGTATATAACCCTAACAGTAAGGATTAGACTCAATGTTAAAAAATTAATGCTTTTCGCTCTTGGAATTAATTTCCTTTGGAGCTAAGCCCTGTACGGGCTAAGCGACTCGGACTCGGGCTCGTAGGCTCATGAGGCGTAATGTGGCATTTTTTCGGTGCACTTTGCACTAAGTACGTCAGCATCGTCGCTAGGCGCATAGTGCTCTTAAGTTTCGCTCGTTGCGCGAGCTTATTGCGCAGCCGTTCGTGCGCCAGTTCACACTGCCCGATCGTGCGACCTGATGGCGTGCCAGTTGGCATAGCAAGATGGTATGGCTTGATCGCGTGGCCAGATGGTATGCCAGTTGGCGTGGAAGTTGGCGCTGTAGTTGGCACGACGGTTTATGCATGGTGCACGCGGTACACGTTGTACGTAAGTGAACATGGGCGCAGTTGGCACAATTAGCACAGGTCGCGCAGATGGCACCTGCTGTGCGCCAATTGTCCAGGTCACACAAATTGGCGCACGCTGTGCGCCAGTTGACTCAATCATTTTTATGCATGATTTGAGCAGTTACGGAACGTTCAGAGCAGTTTTTCCCACATCCTGAACATTATGTATACCGAGCAGTTACTAGGAGCACCTATATAAAGTCTCTCTCTTCTCTCTCAGTAATAAAACTAATGTTCAAAATTTTCCTGAAGAAATTCTCTATGTTCATATTAGAGAAGGGAGCTATTTTGAGAGCAGAGTTTCGTGCCATCCGAGGAGTCAAAAGAGCGGAGTGTTCCAAAGTTCTCCGTCGAACTTGCTGGTTCCTGTAAGCTGTTCGTGTGGGGAGAATCAAGCTTTGAGCATCGGTGATCATTCACTCCTGTAGTCCTTTTTACCATTTATGTTTTCTACTTTTATCTCGTTCTAAACGAAAATGTTCCTGATCTAATCAGAAAATGTTAGTGGACATTCATCACTACCACTACGAAACTGTTTGTACCTTCTTCGAAGTGTTACAATCGATTTCGATTCTCAGAACCCTTCAGGATCTCTGTCGTGCACCTTCCTTGAAGTGTTGCATAATTCAGTTTTCCATCAAAAAATTATACCCCAGGATTAACAGTAACTGATCTCCGTAAACTTCTTGTATAAAAGCAGAAGATCGCAGGACCATCTCGTCCACCTGTAGTCCCACATCAGGAACACAATTGTTATCATCACCATAAAGTAGTGATCAAATGTTGTTGTCAATCAGCTAAATGGTCTGTCTTCGATTGTTTGAACTACACTCGAACTCCTGAACTCATTATGGTGGACGAAGATGAATTTCTATATGCTTCGGTCAACATGATGTCCCAAAGTACTGGAGGTGGTAAACGTCCAAGACGTAATGCATCTCGTAATCCCAGTTAACAATACCTTGATCGTATCCATGACTCCGACGAAGGGGTCTGCCAAAATACATGGTCAAGAGGCCGAGATCTACTCGGTCAAAGAAATCTTCCCACTCCTTGTCTTCGAGATGTCCTCGATCAAAGGAATCTTCTTGGTTCCGACCAAGAAACAATCGGTCAAAGGGATCTTCATTCTGACCAAGAAATAATGGATTAAAGGAATCTTCCTGATTCTGACCGAGATGTCCTCGGTCAAAGGAATCTTCCCACTCCTCACCTTGGGGGTAGTTTCCTACATGACTTCGATGCCAATAGTGAGAGCTCTGATAGAACTATCTTTTCCACCAGTTCATCTTCTATGGCTAGAGAAGTGACTGCCTATGTCACTAATGAAGAACATGATGCTTCCAGCTCTGCCAATCAGGAGCAGCAAATCGCTGCTTTAGAGGCCAACTTGAAAAACATGGCCAAAATGGTTGTAAATATGCATGTTATGATCGTAGTATACACACTGTTCCATCGATTGTAAATCCACTTACCACCCAAGAATATATAGCAGCATTTGTACCTATCAATACTGGTCTGGGGATACAATCTCCTCATAATGCTACCATGCCATCTCAGGTTACTCCAAGTCAGTCTGGTGCTAAGGGTGGTACTTATCATGCGGTTCTGTCTCCTAACACATCAAACCAGTCTACTACTCCCCAAGTATCAGGGGATACTATTGAGGCAGTGAAGCTTCTGCGTAATTACTTTAAAGATTTTCAGCAGAAAGACGGGCTACAAAAGTTAAGGATCAAACAACCCTACCCTATAGAGTGGAAGAAAGTTCTATTTCCACCTAAGTACAAGGCCCCAACCATCATGCTGTTTGATGGCAGCTCATCTCCGAGTCAGTATCTCAATCACTTCAAGGTAATGACCAATCAGCTCCAACCGAACGATGCTCTACTCACTAGAGTACTCGTTCGGTGCTTGGCGGGTGCAGCCTATGACCGGTATCGTATCTTGCCAGATGGTTGCATAACATCTTTTGCAGGATTGAAACAAATGTTCCTGGAACGATTCTATGAGGGAACAAACGACATGACCATGTCGGCTCTTATCAAGATAAAACAACGGCCTAATGAAACTACTGAACGTTTCATATAGCGCTTCTATCGCGAGGCAATCAAAATGCCCCTGGGTACTCCAGATGCATTGACTATAGATACATGCAAATCAAACTTGTTACCTATAGTCAGCATGTGGACCAGGCCCACACACTTCCAAGACTCGGCCTCCTTCATAGTAAGTGCCAGGGCAGCCGAGGATAGTGCAGATAAATTCGAACAACTAGGCATCCAGATGCCTAATCTCGAGAAAGATGAACATTCTGCAACAAATAGCGGTGGTCGTCAGAACAACCGCAAAGGCAAGGAAGTCTTGGCTATCAACGTAGGTCAATCAGCACCTGCAATGACGGCACTGTCACGACCCGTACCCACTTTCTGGGATGCAAGTTTGTACGCAAGCCAGTTACGTATCAAGCGGACTCCATCCTAACCGGAATACGTATACGCTATCTAGAATAAGGTATCACGTCTAATATGGTAAGCTAAACTATATTTCAGTCCACAAGAATAATATAAAACAAGAATGAACATTATGGATCATGGTCTGCAGCCCACTAGCATATATATCCGATTAGACTCCAAGAAATAACATGAGTCTATAAACTAGGCTAACAAGTAGAGTATGTCATGATACGGAATATAAAGCACGAGAGGATAATAAAGTAATATCACTAGCAAATACCTAGATCCTGCAGATATAAACAACTATCATCATGATTAGCTAACTAACTCAGTGCAATCAACTACCTGAAGATATTATCAGGTCCTTAGGGGACTAGCAAGATACATAAAACATACCTACTAATATGACAGTAAATAACATGTATGGAGGATAAGAAAAGTGCAAGAAGAACATCCAAGAAGCGACATGTCATAGGGAAATGTAATACTAGACTTGGCTAACAATCAATCGAATAACTCCTATAAACTATAGTACAATGTAAGATACTCCCATTCTATAATAGTTCTCGATTGTAGTACAATGCAAGATAGTTCCAATCGAGAATAGCCAATCCTAGTATCAATCTCATCTCCTAAAGGAATATAAAGGCTATGTAAAATCTTATAGACTGTAGTACAATGCACGATACTCTTAATCTATAGTATATCTCAATTGTAGTACAATACAAGATACTCCCAATTGAGAATGGTCAAGTCAGGTCAGGTCATACTCAAGACAAGTCCAAGTCCATCAATCACGACCAGGTCAAGTCAATCAAAGAAATATGGCATAACTGGCAACTCTATCATAAGACATGGTGAACACTTGGAAGACCAATAAACAATCAGTAAAAACAACTAATATCCTATACGTGCACGTAAATCTATAAAACAAGAAGGCAGTATATGATAACCCAAGTAGAATATAAGAAGCATGTCACAATATAAAAAGAAATACGACATAAAGGAAAATATGTAAATTTTGTACAAGTTCGACAAGGCATACTTGCCTAGTAATAGCACGTAGAACCAACACTATCTAGTCAATCGACGAGCCACGAAACTCAAACTCTCACAACAGTCTCCGGAGGCTGAAACAAATATTACCAACGTGTTTAGAATAGTCAAATTAGCTAGGATAGCCTACCCATAAATCTAATTCTGGTAACAAGGACAAAACGGTAATTTTGGGCCAAAACGATGTCTGTCGTTGGACCCGCTTTGCACCGAAAAGCGTGCCAGTACCTATGGTCTCTAATGTCTTCAAACTATACGTCTACGGATCCGATTTGATAATAAAAACTCAATCGTATTTCCAAAGTTGGATTTCGGCGGGCCATGCACAAATTCGCCCGTTGGATCGGGTTATGGGCCCGCCAAAATAGCGTTCCGATCGACCTTCTCAGAATTGCACCAAACTTGGCATACAGGACCAGAAAAATAACACGGTCCTGTTGGGACAAGTTTTGTCTTGATATGACGAACGTGCACGAAGTAATTGACTAGTTTGCAAAGAGGCCGAGACGGGGTATCTCGACGGATACGCATCGAATTCGTCGTGCACGTATAATAAAATCGAGTTTCGTTGAATCCCACTTGTTCGTAACATCCGTACATGCCTTTCGATGCTTACAGGTTGCGACCACGTCGTCCGGTTTATCAGGGCAAACGTCGTATCAAAGATTTTCTAGTTCTGAAAACTATTTTTAATATTTTTTTGTGAATTTCTGCTAAAATCCCTTACTACAGAGTTAGTATAATCAAAAATAATAGTAGGGTTTCCATGTCCTATATGTTTTCTAAATTAACGTTCAAGTAGTTTCTAAGAATTCTCACTGGATTGCCCTTAATCGGCCTTTCAACTTGGGTGTTTGGCCTGTCCGAATACTCTGTTTCTACGCTGTTTTTGCTCGACTTCATGTCGATTTCATGGGCAACGGGATTCGCTTTTACTGAATCTAATTGTTAGGGTTTGTAGAGGGTTAAATAGGCTATCCAAAACATTTTAAAGATCAAGTTTTCATGTAGCGATGAGGGAGAAGTCAGGGTCGAAACAGGGGTACCTCACATTTTTTATGCTGCTATGTTGGACAGAGCTCTGCATGCGCTCAGGCGGCTCCAATGATGGACAGTGGTTTCCAGCGGTACGAAGTCATCGTGGTGGCTGTCCAGGTGGCTGGGTAGGTCCTGGGGGTAACGGTTCAGATGGGGTTAGGGTTTGGATGAGATCTCCACCCCCCTCTCGTTCTCCCTTTATAGGTTATATTATAATACTTTGGGTCGGGTTCACTATGTTGGGGCTTGGCTGGGCTTTGTATTGATGTTGTTCCTGTATGGGAACAACATTCCTTTTCTTTTTTTTATTTATTTTCTTTTTCTTTCTCCTTTATGTAGATATCTGTGTATATATACTTCTCTTTCTATATAAACCTATATGTGAGTCTATCTATAACTATCATATATGTAACCACCAGTTTTCTAAAATGAGGATAATTTTGAACTTTTGTAAAAAAATGATCATGTTAGTTACTAAATATTGGATTTATATCATGTTAAGGATAAATTGGTGAATTTTGATTTTTTTTTAATATTATTTAATTTGATGTATTGTGACTTTGGTCTTTTGCTAGTGAAACCTTAGAACTACTTAGACTAGAGACTAACCATGACCATGGAGACATAGCTAATGTAATTATATTAGTTCACTACCACTTTTTAGACGAAGGATATTTTGATAATTTGTGAATTATTATTATTTTTGAATTTTATTTAATTAATAATGTGCTAAGTGTTATTTTAGGTCTAATCCTAGAATTACCCTAATCTAGATGTTGATCATGACCTTAGAAGCTTAGTTAGTAGAATTTAATAAGTTAGCTAAGTTCTAGAATATCTAGATATTATGTTAGGATCAAGATATTTGTAGGAAACCTACCCAGTTGGGCCTTTACTAAAGAGGACTGATTTACAACTTGAGAAGGCCTTTAAACACATGTGGACCTAACCCTAACCCTAGCCCATAACATAGCCGGCCAATCCTAGCCCCCTCACCATATATAACATATCATTAGCCCCCACTTGCCTCTTTTATTGCAAACCCTAACCCTAAGTTGTGTTCTTCCCCAAATTTGTCCCATTTCACCAAATCAACTCTAAATTAAGCCAAATCAATTGTAATACACTCCCCTAGTGTAGAGGAGGTCTCTATTGGCTAGCTGTTTGCCATGAAATATAAAAGAGCGGAATAATTATCGGAGGACTGGACTTTTACTTCACAATATAAACTTCGCTTGTACAAAAAAAGTCTAGGAACGAAAACCTAGGTACAGCAGTCTAAGTACAATTATTTATTTTAGATTCTGGATGGTGACGATAGAGGCTCGGGAAAGCTATGGCAGCTCTGCCTTACTCCTTGGACGATCGGTATGCAGCCTTGGCTTCAGAAGATTGTTTGGCGTTGAAGAAATACTCTCTCAGCTCTCTCTCTGCTTCTTCTCTCCAAGTATTCTGGTGCTCTCTCTGATCTCGAAAAAAAAGGGTCCCCTCTGCCAGGGAATGGCACCTTGCTATTTATAAGAATGGGAATACAATTATTAGGGTTTGCAATGATTCCCCTTAGAGTGGCGGCGGCCTGTTGATTGATTAATCTGGGCCATTAATCTTGAATGTGATGAATCTGGGCCACTTATTGTAGATTGCACCAAATCCCATCAGTAATTAATGCTGATTGGAATGAATCTTCGTGATGATGATTTGCTGATGTCTGCGAATCTGGGTGAATAAGTTTAATTTATTCCCCTGCCACGTGTCCCAGATTATTGGGATTCGACCCAATCTTTGATCGTAATGAATCTAGAAAATTGATTGGCATTATGACATGTATCCTGGGAGCCACTGAGAGGATGGAGCCGCATAAGCCTGATTTGATATGGGCCGCATAAGGCAATCTCGGCCTGAGCCACATAGGGAGTCTTTGCTTGAGCCGCATGGGGAGGCCTTCATTTGAGCCGCATAGGGTTGATTCGATCTGGGCCGCATGGGGCGACCTCGGCCTGAGTCGTATGGGGAGCTTCTACTTGAGCCGCATGGAAAGTCTTCGTTCGAGCCGCATAAGAACGTCCACGTGGCAAGGCCATGTGGCATTTTCTGGATCTTAGGGGATTTGTGTCAGAGATCTCCTTTTTTCCCTAGGGGTCTGTCATTATGACAAAGTCATAATTACCTCTTTTGTGTCAGGGCTGTCACTTCGTCAGAGCTGTCACACCTCAAAGTAATTAATGCAGTATAGTGGCAGGGGGGAGGACTGTCTGCAAGCCACGTGTCTTTTGAGCCGCATGGGATGTCTTGAGCCGCATACTTCCTTGGGCCGTGTGACTTTCTGAGCCGTATACTCTCTGAGCCTCATGGGTTTTGTGAGGCGCATGGGGTTTCCTGGCCGCATGGTTCTTTCTTTATGATTTCCATGCTTCTACAAGACCCCCTTCAAAGTTTTTAATTTGCAAAATTAAAATACTTTGAATAAGAAGCATGGCTGTGTGTAAGCCGCATAAAGGATTCCGGCCGCATGGATGTCTTGGCCACATAGAAATTTCTGTCGTATGGAAGTTTCAACAGTATGCATAGCGTCTTGCCACGTCATCATTTGCCATGCATGGCAATTTTTTGTATTAAATGCTGTTGATTTGCTGTCAGTTTTAAAGGCCACTTTTTGGTGCGGGACCCCAGGAGTTTTGGCCTTCATTTTAGGCGGCTCACCTTGATAACCGAAGAGTCGGTCTTCGCTTTGTGCACGAGAATCGAAACGCATCACTGTTGTCTATAAATATGGGTGAATTTGTTCGGATGGGTTTCTTTACTTTCTCCTTCGTTCAACTTGTTGCTGTCTCCTCTTCCTTATCTCTTTTTTCCGACCGTCGAAGAAAATGGCTCCTAAGTCCTCTAAGATCGTCTCCGCCGCAGCGAAGGGCAAGAAGGCGGCTTCTTCGTCGGCCGTCGTGCCCGAAGTGCCCGAAGTGCCCTCCGATGTCCGTCCTGCTTTCGATGGTAAGGACTGCATTTGGATACTTTGAATCTTAAGAACCCATGGCTCTGTTGCATATTTATGCACAAGCCTTCGTCCTTTGTCTGAACTACCCAAGCTCGACTATGATGGAGCCGCATATACTGTATGGGCCGCATAACCCTCTCTTATCCGAGCTGCATAGGAGATGCCCCATGTTTGAACCGCATAAGAAGGATTTGAGTCTCTGGATATTAACCGCATGAAGTCTCCTTTGGACGGAGCCGCGTTTGTTTCTGACAGACTAAACCGTATAGCATTTAGCGCCGCATAAGCTCTTCGGCTTGGAACCGCATATGTTCAACTGATCCGCGTAAGCTGTCGAAATAATGTTGCATGGAACTCCTGTCTGACTTGGGCCGCATGAGGTTGTGTTTGACCTGAACCGCATAGGCGTCCTTAAAGCCGTGCCACCCGATGCCCAGTTGAAATTGAGCCGCATAAGGCTCTGAGCCGCATAGGCTCATGGGAACTTCTTTCTTTTGAGATTTTGTTCAGTGATTTCGCTTTAATCATCTTTTAATCCTGATTCTTTTTTTTTGTCCTCTTTCCAGTGAACCTTCCAACCAACCCGGCAGGAGAGCTTCTTGTGGGTTCAGCTCAATTTGCCGTAGACGTGCGGCTCGATGGCCTAATCCGACATATAACGGACCAGCTTCCCGCTAATGAACCTAGGGAGAGGGTAGCTGCCATTAACAATCAGCCTTTCCATTTCCTTTGTTCTATGATGAATTCGGGGAGACTGGACGGAGAATATCTAAAATCGGCTTTCCTTTTTGGAGATGCTTTTTTTATAAAGAACTCCCGATTGCTGGATGTTACTGAGAACTGGAATTTTACTGTAGACGGGGTGGAGATCCACATTCCTGAGATGGAGCGGCATTTCCCCCTCTCGTGATTTAACTTAGTACCGATGAGCAGGACAATGGCGGGCTCTCTAACTCCTACCCAATCAGGGATGTTTGTGGGCAACATCCACTACAATAGGCGTACGAGGTTACCGTATGCGGGCAAGGAATCAGTCAGTCATAGTGTGATGGGGCTGCTTCCTGGTACTTTTATAAATGTGGCTGGTCCCAACTTCACTTTTACTCGAGCAGATACCTTTCTGAATCAGCTCACTTGCAAGGGGTCGTATCCTGTAGGCAGGCTGTCGTTGCTGAATTGGATAAACCCTATTCCCACATAGGCCAATCTTACCTCGTGGATCTTAAGGAACCACGGGGAGTTCCTTCGGGAGATTGACCTGTACTACGCCATCCAGGGCACTTGTTACGGGTTGCCCATCAACAAGCCTTTGTTCATGGCCTTGTTGGAGCTATATAACCGGCGTACGAGGATGTTCTTCGTGCCTGGAGGGGAGTTGGGATTCGCCCTCCATGAAATGCATGCTGTCTCTAAACTGCCGTGGGGGTACGAGGCTTTTGAAGTATATACTCCGACGAACGAGGAATTCGCTGACTTGGATCGATAATTTCCTAGTTTCGTTGCTGTGTATCGAGAACTGCTATGTCACCATAGCAGAGTCGCCATCGTGTTTGCCATGAAATATAAAAGAGCAGAACAATTATCGGAGGACTGGACTTTTACTTCATAATACAAACTTCGCTTGTACAAAGAAAGCCTAGGGACGAAAACCTAGGTACAACAGTTTAAGTACAATTGGTTATTTTAGATTCTGGGGGGTGACGATAGAGGCTCGGGAAAGCTACGGCAGCTCTGCCTTACTCCTTGGAAGATCGGTATGCAGCCTTGGCTCCAGAAGATTGTTTGGCGTTGAAGAAATGCTCTCTCAGCTCTCTCCCTCTGCTTCTCCTCTCCAAGTATTCTGGTGCTCTCTCTGATCTCGAAAAAAAGGGTCCTCTCTGCAAGGGAATGGCACCTTGCTATTTATAAGAATGGGAATGCAATCATTAGGGTTTGCAATGATTCCCCTTAGAGTGGCGGCGGCCTATTGATTGATTAATCTGGGCCATTAATCTTAAGTGTGATGAATCTGGGCTACTTATTGTAGATTACACCAAATCCTATCAGTAATTAATGCTGATTGGAATGAATCTTCGTGACGATAATTGCTGATGTCTGCGAATCTGGGTGAATAAGTTTAATTCATTTCCCTGCCACGTGTCCCAGATTATTAGGATTCGACCCAATCTTTGATCGCAATGAATCTAGGAAATTGATTGGCTTTGTGACACGTGTCCTGGGAGCCACTGAGAGGATGGAGCCGCATAAGCCTGATTCGATATGGGCCGCATAAGGCAATCTCGGCCTGAGCCGCATAGGGAGTCTTTGCTTGAGCCGCATGGGGAGGCCTTCATTTGAGCCGCATAGGGTTGATTCGATCTGGGCCGCATGGGGTGACCTCGGCCTGAGCCGGATGGGGAGCTTCTACTCGAGCCGCATGGGAAGTCTTCGTTCGAGCCGCATAAGAACGTCCACGTGGCAAGGCCACGTGTCATTTTCTGGATCTTAGGGGATTTGTGTCAGAGAGCTCCTTCTTTTCCCTAGGGGTTTGTCATTATGACAAAGTCATAATTACCTCTTTTGTGTCAGGACTGTCACTTCGTCAGAGCTGTCAGCCGTCAAAGTAATTAATGCAGTATAGTGGCGGGTGTTTCACTTAACAAAATTGCCAAACAAAAGGTTGGATTTTGAAAATAAAACGAGAAAAAGTACAAAAAGTACAAATTTGATTCTAGAAAAGTATTGCTATGGAAGTCTGATTCGTAAATGATCACTTTGTTCCTTAGACCATATGATGATGATGAAGATCACTGCTTGAAGTAGAACAACTTGGAAGAACTAAGTCACCAGAAAGGTATCGACGCACTTGGGCACTGATGGCGAGGCCGAATGCTTTCCTGCTTTGCTTCACTCTGTTCTGAAAGAAAAGTTGAAGAAGAATGCTCCAGAGAATCAAAATCGTGAAGTCCTGATCTCTGTATTCTCTCCTGTTCTCTCCCTGTCTCCTTGAGAAAAATGATTCTATTTATAGACTGGGTTTCTGTGCGTAAAAGATCATCAAAGTCTGTCTTTATACTAACAACTGTCACCCATGATCAGAGTCATCCTTTGCATACGTTGACACGCGTCCCATCATTTCAGTAAGAATAGGATACATGTACACACGTTCTTCGAAATATATGGCATGAAGGCCATGTAGGCAAACCACGTTCCAAACTGGCCAAAAAGAATAAAGCGTAAAAATAGCTCCAACACCCTCTGGGCGTAAAACAGTGAGATGAGCGTAAAATAGCTCTGTCATAGGTTTCCCGCGTAAAGTGGTTATTAAATAACCTTTAGCGTAAAATGGCTCAAATAGACTTTACACACACATTGTTTTATGAGCGTAAGAACTCATGTAAAACTCCGTGCGTAAAAGAAACCATACAGTGAGCGTAAAGTAGCTCGATCCCCATAAACGACAACAATGGTCTTTGTATAAGACAAATCCTATTGAATTCTGTGGTAAATGCCATCATTAATATCTTCATGTCAGAGTTTGCATTAAATGCGAGATTTGACAGTTTTGTCCAACGTAAAAGAGGCTGCTCTGTCCTTGGCGTAAAATCATAGGTGTAGACCCAAGCGTAAAATGATCAGCCTGCTTAGGCGTAAATTGATTAGCCTAGTCTTGGGCGTAAAAGAGATTACCCGCTCTGCTTGGTGTAAAAACCGATCACTTATGAATGGGATGACTCTTTCTTTGAAGCACTTTTTACGCTCCTACAAGACCCCCTTCAAAGTTTTTAAATATCTCCAAAATTTGAAACACTTTGAACAGAAGCGTAAAAGTTGAGATTTGATCTGCCAGCGTAAAATTTGGAATACGCAACAGCCATCCGCGTAAAAGCAGGGATGTCCAACAGTCGACGTAATTTCCAACAGTGTCGGTCAACACTTAATTTTCACAATGAATTTCTTTTTTTGAAACTCTCGAATGCCTTTTCGCTTCCCCGAGTTTGCATTTATAATGAACAGTTTCCAATGAGGAAGATGGAGAGTTGATTTAACCAAATAAATAAGGAGAAATTTTTCATTCTTGTCATTCACCTCCATAGTGACATGGCGCCCAAGAAGGAGATTAACAACAAAGAGGCTTCGAGCTCCAGGCTTGACTTCGAGCGGGCATGCAACTTTTTAGAGTGTTTTGGAGTAACTCCTGCCGTCTTTAATCGTATTGATGGTGGTCCCTCAACTGCATACGAAGGCTCAGGAGATGCAGAAGCGTTTTTAAATCTGATGCGTCGCTCTGGGATTCGTAACATGCGCGAATTGGGTGCCTCCCTTCGTCAACCCAACGAAGGAGAAAGAAAATGATCCATGTATTGCGACTCTCTTATAAATAGGGGTCCACTCCCCCTTTTATAAATAAAATCTTGATGTTAATCTCATCTGTTGGTAGATAGAACTGTTCAACACTTTGTTTTGACTGTTTCTATGGTTGTTCATTCCCGATAAACAAACCGACACGTGGCGTCTGTCTTGTGGTTACGAGAGCCTTTAAATAGGATCTTCCCCCAAAATAGACTCATCCCAACAGTTCTTCAGCCTTTATAAATAGCCGAGAATGTTTTATATATTCTCGTACTCATTCCTCTGAAGATAACTTTCTGTTATGTTGTTCTCCAACAAATGACAATGGCGGAGCTTTCCCACAGCGTTCTTTTGTACGCCCAGTCTTTAGACGTGGATTCAACCAATATTAGAGCCAAACCATTCAACTTAAGTGGTAAGTCCGATCGTAAGCAAATATCTGTCTTCGAAATTTTTTTTTTTGAAAACATCTATTCATGAGCATAAATTCTTGACGAGCGTAAAAAGAAAACTTGCTGAAACACTGGCGTAAAAGCCTTACTGAAGCACTGGCATAAAAAACCTAGCTGAATCACTGGTGAAAAAGCCTTGCTGAAGCACTGGCATAAAATGCCTTGTTGAATCACCGGCGTAAAAGACTTGTTGATTGCTGGCGTAAAATGCCTTGTTGAATCACCGGCGT
Organism: Iris pallida; assembly: GCA_029216955.1. Classification (NCBI taxonomy): domain Eukaryota; kingdom Viridiplantae; phylum Streptophyta; class Magnoliopsida; order Asparagales; family Iridaceae; genus Iris; species Iris pallida. The sequence continues at coordinate 313,124 of JANAVB010015920.1, forward strand.
AAAAGCCTTGCTGAAGCACTGGCGTAAAAATGCCTTGCTGAATCACTGGCGTAAAAGCCTTGCTGAAGCACTGGCGTAAAAATGCCCTGCTGAATCACTGGCGTAAAAGCCTTGTGATCTATTTTTAGTTAGCGTTTAATACGTATCTGATAATACTTCTGTTTTACAATACTTCTTCTTTGTTGTTTTCTGCAGAAGTTTGGCTGAGCAGCTTTTCCAGAACCGGCATTGGCAATTTTAACGCTGTGAGGAGCGTTCTTCTGACATCAACATCAGAGAGCTCATGCGCTTTTGACGCAGAAATCAGACAACTCAGAACTCTTCGTGAGATCGAAGGGTCTTCCTCTGTTGGTAGGAAGAGCCTTTATACACGGAGAGTTGGATGGTGGAGTCAACTCTACCCCGAGAAATCGGGTAGTAGAGTTCCTTTCACGGCAGTACTAGGAATCGTATCCCAATGCTGGATACATTCCTATCTCCTTTGAGGTGCCGCCACTAATCCACCAATTGTATGGGCAGCAACACACCTTCGGGCTGCCATACTCTGGGGTTCTCCTCTCGTCTGAGAGAGAAGACCAGAGTTTGATTCTTGCTGTTCTGATTGCCACTGGGGCTCAGTCAGTCAGGAACTGCCACCAACAACGAACCCGTCAAAGAGGATCAAAGAAGAAATAGATCTCTATTAGGTTATCGTTGGTGTATAGAATGAAAATCCAAGAATGTAAAAGATTTCCATTGTAACTTGTAAGAAAGTCTAAGAAATATAATAGACTTTTTGATGATATGGGAATGAAAATGATGATTCTTCTATGATCAATGATTTGTATCTATCTGGATTTAATATGGATATGATAGATAAATGAAATCTTATTTTCTGTTTTAGAGTATATGATACTATCAGAGGTAATATGGACATAATAGTATATATGAACTCAAAAGAAAATTAGATTAATAGCTATGCAGAGGTCAAATAGAAGTGATAGATAGGAAAAGTAAGTAGATTTAGTATTTATCCAGAGGTCATGGAAACATGATAAATAGCGAATCCCACTTTCTAATCAATTGATAAAATAGAAGATATAAAATCCCTTTCTCAGGAGACAAGAAATCAGCTTAACCAAACCTTGGTAGCTGGGGACTAAGGAGACAGATGTCATGAGCATATAAGTCCATCTTAATGTATGAATGAATCATAATTTTCGGAAAAAGAAAGCATTGATTCGATTCCGTAATTAAATGAATGAACCCGATAGAACGAATGGACAGGTCTTTTCGAAAATGAAAAGTCGTTTCTCCACTTCAGAAACTAGTTCATTAATAATTCTCCTCTATAAATAGGTGAGAATTCTCTGTAATCATTCCATTCTTATTTCTGCTTCTCTTATTGGAAATGTCTTCCGAAGATGTACAGCAAAAGAATAAAGTCTCCAGGAAATTTGAGGACGTTACTGAGATGTATCCCGTTGAGCCAACAGTGGCAGGCCCGACTCAAGTAAGCAACAGCTCTTCCACGCCCAAGCCACCATAAGATATCCTTGCGTTTTTAGTAGAGCCAGGGAAAACTCCTGAATAAGAAGCACCGAGGATGGCTGCCTGCAAATTTTTCATGTATTCAGGAAACGATGCCTTCTATGCCTTGGCCGACTATGTATTCAATAAGGAAGGGAGTGGCCCTCGTCCTTAGTCTTTTATTTTGAACAAAAATAATAATAAAAGAAGTTTTGTTTTTGTTCTTTCTTCTCTCTTTTTTTATACATAGTATTTCTTAAGAAATTTGCCATTGATCGGTAGCATGAGTAGATCTCCATTGGGTTTTGACAACCGATAGGCGTCATTGGAAAACACGGACTCAATTACATAAGGGCCTTCCCATTTTGCTTGGAATTTCCCTTTACTTTTATGAGTCATTACCATCGGTCTCCGAACAGCTAATACGAGCTCGCCCACTTTGAATACCCTCTCCTTAACTTTACGATTAAAAGTTCGAGATATGCGGGCTTGGTACAGTTCAATGTGTTGTTGTGCTTGAAGACGCTTCTCATCCAATCCTTCAAGTTCTTGGAGTCGTAACCGATCATTATTCTCTGTAGTTAGCTCATTAGCAATGGCTATTCGTAGAGAAGGGATCTGGATTTCCAATGGGAGAACAGTTTCGCATCCGTAAACTAATAAAAATGGTGTAAAACCAGTAGGAGTCCGGACTGTTGTTCAATAAGCCCATAAACATTCTCCAAGTTTCTTATTCCAATCACGTTTATTGGAAGAAACAAACTTTTTAAGAAGTTTGATGATCGTCTTATTGAAAGCTTTAGCTAAACCGTTAGCAGCTGGATTATAAGCCGTAGAAGCCAAATTTTGAATTCGATTCTTGTCACAGAATCAAAAAAATGCTTGACTGGCAAATTGTGGACCATTGTCATGAATTATCCGTCGAGGAATCCCGAAACGATAAATGACATGGTGCTTGATGAAACTGATCACATTAGATGTTTTCACTTCCGCAAGGGGGACTGCTTCTGCCCACTTCGAAAAGTAATCGGTTATAGCTAGTATGAACCGATGTCCTTTGACAGAAGCAGGGTTTATAGGACCAATGACATCCATACCCCAAGCTTCGAAGGGCCAAGAGGCTGCTGTAGGATGTAAAAATTCAGATGGTTGATGAATAAAATTAGCATAAATCTGACATGCTTTACATCTTCTGGCATAGTCTACAGCATCTGCTATCATAGAAGGCCAATAATACCCCATTCTCCGAATGCGGTCTTGCAACTTTGGACCCGGTTGATGAGCACCATAGACACCATCATGAGCCTCATGCAGTGTTTGTTTGGCTTCACTTTCTGAGAGACAGCGCAGCAAGAGTCCGTCATATGAACGACGATATAGCATATGTAAAGACGAATCATAATAGAATCGAAATGATCGTCTCTTAATTGATGCAGCTTCTTTAGGATCTTCAGGCAAAATTTCATGAACTGCATAATCAATGAATGGAGTTCTCCAATCTTTCTGCTGGGAACTTGACTCTGTAGTATAACTTTGTTCAATATACAGATTACTCTTCACACAGAACAAGTCTCGGTCTAACAAAGTAATTGTATTTTGCCTTCGGATTGGGACAGCCAAGTCTGCAGCTAAGTTGGTAAGAGCGTCAGCCTCCACATTCTGAGAGCGTGGTACAAATTCAATGAAGAATCCTTTGAATGATAGGACCAACTCGACTACCACTTGATGATAGGGGATGAGATCAGGATTTCTGACTTCATAAGTCCCTCTAACTTGATTAATGATCAATTGAGAATCTCCATAAGCCTCTAAGAATTCAATATCCAATTGTTTTGCTACTTGGAGACCAATCAATAGAGCATTATATTCTGCTACATTGTTAGAGCATGGCTCATTAAGAGAATAGGCACGGTATATGACCATTTTGTCAGGAGAAACCAAGACAATTCCTACCCCAGAGACAATATTGCCTTTAGGTCCCACTCGTGATGCTCCATCAAAATATAATTGCCATATATCATTCTTCAAAGTCATGTTACAATCCACTACTTCGTCTGGAATGTCTTTATATAACTTTGAAGTTTCAGGTATAGGATGAGCAGCTAAGAAATCAGCTAATGCTTGGCCCTTCACTGATTTTTGAGGCACATAAATCATATCATAAGGAGTGAGCAACATCGTCCAGGTAGCTAACCTGGAATTAAGAATGCTCGGTTTCCTCATCAATATCCGAATGGGATTTATTCTGGAGATGACATGAATAGTCTGTCCGGTGACATAATGTCTTGTCTTTTGGACGGCAAAAACCAAAGCTAGACATTCCTTTTCTACAGGAGTATATCTGTGTTCAGCTCCGCCATCATTCTGCTCAGATAATATATTGCTTATTCATGACCCATATCACTTTTCTGTGCCAGAAGAGCGCCAAGTGAATGATCTAAAGCTCGAACATATAGCAAAAATGGTCTTCCTACCACCGGAGGTACCAGAACAGGTGGGTTTGTAAGATATTGCTTAATGTCATTGAAGGCTTTTTGACACGCTTCATCCCAGACGAAAGATACCCCTTTCTTTAATAGACGGAAGAAAGGTTGACATCTCCCAGAAAGATTAGATATAAATCTTCTGATATAAGCAATACGGCCCTGAAAGCCACGGAGTTCTTTCAGATTACGAGGAGGACGCATTTCAAGAATTGATTTAACCTTGTCAGGATCAACATGGATACCTTGAGAGGTAATGACAAATCCTAGAAACTTGCCACTGGAAACCCCTAAGAAAGACTTAGTAGGGTTCATTTTCAATTGATGCTGACGCATCAATTCAAATAATGTTCTCAAGTCCTGAATGTGATCATCCTTTGATCGACTTTTAACAGCGATGTCATCTACATAGCATTCAACTATCTTCCGTAGATGTTCTTGAAAGATATTGCTCATAGCCCGTTGATACGTGGCACCGGCATTTTTAAGACCAAACGGCATAACTGTATAGCAGTAGACCCCAAGAGGTGTACGAAAAGCGGTGTGCTTCTCATCTTCTGGATGCATCTTGATCTGATTGTATCCTGAGAATCCGTCCATGAAAGACATGCGTTCAAAACCACATGTATTGTCTATCATGATATCAGTAATTGGAAGTAGAAATTCATCTTTTGGACAAGCCGTATTAAGATCTCGGTAATCTATACAAACTTGGACTTTTCCGTTCTTCTTCATAACAGGAACAATATTGGCCACCCAATCTGGGTGTTGTTCTTCACGAACAAAGCCACACGTAATCAGCTTTTTGACTTCTGCCTCAATTGCATCCATCATATCTGGTCTAAAGCATCGTTGCTGTTGTTTTACAGGCTTGACATTAGGCAAAATATTGAGTTTATGGGTAGCAACTGTAGGATCTAGCCCTAGTATATCTTTATAAATCTATGCAAAGATGTCAATATAATCTTTTATAAGTTTTATTAGCTCTTCCTTTTCATCTTCAGAAAGATTCTTACTGATGAATATTGGTTTGGACGTAACTCCATCTCCAACATCAATCTGGATAACATCATCTTCTGTAGGTGGTTGTCGTTGTTCAAAACGAAGTTCCCATTGAGTATCCATCTGTTGAGCTCAAGGATCATTTTCAAATGGCTCTGATTCATCATAGGCTTGAACCATATTGACTGAGAGTACTTGTCCAGATTCACAATATGAGGAATGAGAAATATCGGATTCGATGAATAGAATTTCTTCCGGTTCTATGTTGTCTTTATATTGATGACTTTGATTATCAGAAGATAAAGTCATTCTTTCAATAAACTTGACAGCTATATACTCGAACAAGAAATCTTTATTGATATCAAAAAGTACAGAATGATCAATATTTACATCACTTACAGTCTGATTGCTACGCTTCGGATTAATCAACAGTGGACCATCATCCGTCTTCTGCGTAGATTTGACAATCAACGGTAGTTCTGGATCATTCGTGCAAGAAGTACGTCCTTTGACCTTAATCATAAAAGGTTGAACTTGGCTCTTAGCCGGAATATTTATTGATTCCTCAGATGAAGTTTGAGTTCTTCCTTTAACCTTGATCATCAAAGGTTGATCATTGACAGGTTGGGATTGGATTCGTCCCTTGACTATGATCTTCAAAGGTTGCTCCTCTGGCGGATCTTCATTAATAGAGTGATCCTCAGAGGGTGATTGATCTTCAGCCATGTCTGATATATCTTTCACATGCTCTTGTTTATAAAGCCTTGAATCCGAGAAGTAGGCTTCAACACCTTTGAATGGATTAATATCAGCAAACTCAGTTTTCACAACTCCTTAGGAGTCCACATATTTGAAACATTGGTGAAGAGTTGAAGGCACAATATTGTGCTCATGAATCCACGATCTTCCAAGAAGAATATTGTAGGATACATCCGAGTTGATAACATAGAAAGTTACCATAGTTTGAAGATCACCAATCTGAATCTGCAGACGAATCTTCCCCAGTAGTTTGCTCTTGCCAGAGTTAAAACCGACTATCGTAGTACTAGTATAAGTCAGCTCACTAGTAAGAATCCTCAGGGGTCTTAGCATACTCTGAAGAATTATACTAATTGAAGACCCAGGATCGATGTAAATCCTGTCGATTTTAGTGGATCCGATATATCCAGTGTAACACAGAGGCCTATCATGTTTGTTGTGTTTCAATAGCATATCCTCTTGTGTAAAGGTGATGTTGGGAATTGCTTCCATCATACTATGGCATTGCGGACATGACACTGGTATATTATCAGGAGTCTTGAGTTGTGCCAAGCATGAATCTGCTTGAAGTAAAACTTCGCTCAAAGTCTCTCTGCTTTCTCTGGAAAGGCGAAGCAGTTCAAATATAGAAAGTCTAGCCGAAGTATTGGCTAACTGAGCTAGAATGTCAAATTTGTAAGGCTTCATCACCACCCCCTGATTGGAAGCAGGCTTCAATGGGATATCAAAGCGTACTGCCTTCTGTTTTCCCTTTTCAACCACAGACGGTTTAATAGGAACAGGAGAAGGTTGAACTGGTAGAGTTTCCACTATATCTTCCGCTTCTTTGGAGGATCCCTCATAGTCTTTATGGTACTCTTTTCCAGATCTTGTACCAGCGAAAGTTTCTTCTTCAGACTCAGGAGAAGGAAATACCATATTACAGGATTTAATCTTTCTTCCCTTAGTCTTCTTCTTGTGAGGGTTGTTATGAGGCATTTCAGAACCCAATCCAGCAGTGGAATTCTGATTTTGAATTTGTAAAGGAAGACGTATTCCTTTATCATAATTCAAACCTTCTGCCTTTTGAAAGTCGTAACCCATCTTCTTCATGAGATGAACAGATTGCTGACTATATAAATGAGTGGGCAGCGAACTTTTGACAGGTGTTTCAACAGAGGAAGAGGAAGAAGCAAGACCTTCTATAACCTCAGGAGAATGAAGAATAGATGTCTCTGTAGTTAAGGGAGAGAAGGATTCGGGATATAAGGAAAAATCCCTGTCGGAGCTTTTTCATAAGCAGCAAAGACTTATTGTGCCCGATATAAAGAAACACTATTCATGGCTAGCCACTGCTGATGGGTAAGCTTGAGCTTGGTAGGAGGAGCTAGACTTAGAGGATAGATGTTTAGTCCTTTCAGTCTACCTTCTAGAGGAAGGCCATCCCATAGATGATCCAAGTCATCGGGATTTGTAATAACATGAGAAATCATGTTGCAGATTTTGATTTTCTTACCTTTCTTGGATTTTAAAGTTTTACCTTTATTTTCCAACTCAGGTATTAAGTCAGGATGTACCCACATGATTTCACCATTCTTTAATGTGAGCGGCAACAATCCTGTATTTTCTCCCCTGGCGGGCGGGATATTTACGATCTTCATCGTCGCCTTCGGAATTGGGATAATTCCATCTGGGACTTGCTGTGGAGGAAAATCTCCAAACTGAAGAGAGACCATGTTGGTTGTAACCGTATGGTCATCATTGGTTAAAGCGATAGCGCCACCATTTATCAGGTCTTAGATCTTCTTTTTCAAGACATAGCAAGCACTAGTAGGATGATTAATGTATATATGATAGATACAATATTTGGGATTGTCAGTCAGATTCACCTCATTAGGCCTTTTTGGCTCTGGAATCTGAAGTTTGCCACTTTTCACCAGACACTGAAATATCCCTGGGATATCACTTTCGTCAAAAGAGTATTCTTCCTTTGGCCTGGAAGATTCCTGATTATTTGGCGTCATTTTGTTCTTGGAGAGATTGACCATAAGAGTATCTTTTCCTTTCACGTTACAATTACCAGGATTATTACCAGGATTTAATTTCTTCCCTTTATCTTCTGAAGCGAAAATCATCCCATGTTCCCGAGCCAACCTACCATTGGTTTCGACAAAAACTGCTGCTATGATAAACGAAGCCCAATCTGTGAATTGGGAACCTATGAAGACAGCAATGGATGGTCGCAGATTCATCTTGCATGTATCGATCAACGCTGAATCTGGCATACCAGGAGGCATCTTTAAAGTAGCCTGTCGGAAACGTTCAATGAACGTCCGAGTATCTTCTTTCTCCTTTTGTTTTATTTCTATTAAGGAGGACATGTTCATGTCCATACCTCCTTCATAGAAGCAGAAGAGAAACATTGCCTTGAATTCGTCAAAAGACGAAATAGAGTTATCGGGTAAGCTACGATACCAGTCATAAGCGAAACCCGTCAAGCACCCAATGAACACTCGAGTGAGGAGAGCATCATTTTTCTGCAAGTTTACAGTCATAATATCAAAGTAATTGATATATTGACTGGGAGATGCTTTTCCATCGAATAAAACCATGGATTATGGCTTGAACTTCGGAGGGAAGGGTACATCATTCCAATGAGGAGGATAAGGTTGCTTAATCCCTAACCTCTGGAGCTGATCTTTGTGCCTCAAAACTTCAAACTGTGCTTTGAGTTCACGCACTTCTTGAATGGCTTTACTGGTTTGAGGAAGCACATTTGATTGAATAGTCGTTGGATGTACCGTAACCCCCACTGGAGGTGGTACATCTTCTGGAATGATGGGATCTGGAGATGCAAAATTTTGATTAACAGCAGGCTCTTGAATGTTCGAAGGTATATCAGCCCCTTGACTATCTTGAGTTTGTGCTGCTACTGGTACCGGAGTTACTACTGTAGGTTGAGCAGTTTGCTGATTCAAAATTATCTGATGCATGCTTTGCACCATGTTGAGCATGTCTTTCAATGATTGCTCAACGACAGTGAGACGTTGTTCCGTATTAGCAGATGACGTCTCTGGTTCATCTCCAACAGCGTAAGATTCAACCTCTCTTGAAGATATAGAGGGATTAGTATAGAAGTATGAATCCATACTATCGGTATCAGATTCCAAAGACTGAGTACCCCCAGCTTCTGAATCAGAAGTCTGCAATTGTCTTTGTCTTCTTGATCGAGTATTCTGATATACTCCTTCAAAGGAATCAAGAAGTCTGTTGAACTGTTGTTGACCTGGAGTTTGGGACATATTTCGTCTCGGTCGTCGTCCTCTGTTAGTATGAGATGCCATGTTGACCGATGCATATGACAGCTCATCTTCTTGGTCTTCAGTTTGATGTTGAAGCGAGTTAAAACTTAAACGATCAAAAACTGACCGTCTTGAAGCTGAACAACAATAATTGATCACAACCTGATGATATTCACAATGATGTTTTTCTTGGGGGAACGTCACCGGAGATTGTGAATTCTTACGCTTTTGCATTAGCAATTCACGTAAGTCAGAAGGAGTGGAGGGAATATTCTTCTTTATTACATTTGGGGTAGAAAAACGTTTAGTCCCTTGTGTATAAAGAAGATTACTGGCTTCATTCGCAGAACCAAACTGTACATTTTTACGCGTTTGGAGTTGTATGCGTAAATCTTGAGATTAAGCACGAAGGACTCAATTTTCATGGCGCGTGATTTGCAAGTTTGGTACTTTGCGTAAAGCAGTATAAGAAGGTTGTTGGTGTATGACAGAAGTTTTATCAACAACATTTTTACGCTGTATGCATTTTGGTACATTCACATTAGATGTGCAAACATTGTTGTAAATTTTATCTACACTGTCACAGACAGGAGACTTACCTTTGCGCGTAAAACGTAAAAATTGATTATCTACCACGTCACAGACGGGAGATTTTGTTTTACGCAAGGAGCGTAATTTGTGTGGGCCTACCACGTCACCGACGGGAGACTGATTCTTACACTCAGAAGCATTAGGATCTGCCACATTACAAATGGGAGACTCATTCTTATGCCTTGAGCGTAAAATTTGGTTCTCACCCACTGAGCGTAAAACTTGATTCTTACGCAGTGGGCGTGAAACCTGATTATCTTTACCGTTACAAACGGAAGATAAAGCATCACACTTTGAGTGCAACTCTGAAGTAAGGACTGCCTCGTTACGAACGGGAGCCCCTACGACAAGAGTGGGAAGAATTCCCTTGTCATCAGAAACAACAGAGAGATCAGAAACCACTTTGGATTTGGAAATCCAAACTTTTCGTGCTTTGCGAGACTTTTGAACATTGGAATGGCGAGAACCACCCCCAGTTTGGAGCATTTCTTCATAGGCAGTCTGGTCGAAGTGCACGACCAGAGTCTTCTTGGTCGAACCGACCGAAACATCATCATATTGAGCAATCACTTCCTCGTCGGAGAAGAAAGTAGTCCCCAGCAGAGTTGCCATTTTGTTTCACTTAACAAAATTGCCAAACAAAAGGTTGGATTTTGAAAATAAAATGAGAAAAAGTACAAGAAGTACAAATTTGATTCTGGGAAAGTATTGCTATGGAAGTCTGATTCGTCAATGATCACTTTGTTCCTTGGACCATATGATGATGATGAAGATCACTGCTTGAAGTAGAACAACTTGGAAGAACTAAGTCACCAGAAAGGTATCGACGCACTTGGGCACTGATGGCGAGGCCGAATGCTTTCCTGCTTTGCTTCACTCTGTTCTGAAAGAAAAGTTGAAGAAGAATGCTCCGGAGAATCAAAATCTCGAAGTCCTGATCTCTGTATTCTCTCATGTTCTCTCCCTGTCTCCTTGAGAAAAATGAGTCTATTTATAGACTGGGGTTTCTGTGCGTAAAAGATCATCAAAGTCTGTCTTTACGCTAACAACTGTCACCCATGATCAGAGTCATCCTTTGTATACGTTGACACGCGTCCCATCATTTCAGTAAGAATAGGATACATGTACACACGTTCTTCAAAATATGTGGCATGAAGGCCATGTAGGCAAACCACGTTCCAAACTAGCCAAAATGAATAGAGCATAAAAATAGTTCCAACATCCTCTGGGCGTAAAACAGTGAGATGAGCGTAAAATAGCTCTGTCATAGGTTCCTCGCGTAAAGTGGTTATTGAATAACCTTGAGCATAAAATGGCTCAAATAGACTTTACACACACATTATTTTATGAGCATAAGAACTCATGTAAAACTCCGTGCGTAAAAGAAACCATACAGTGAGCGTAAAGTAGCTCGATCCCCATAAACAACAACAATGGTCTTTGTATAAGACAAATCCCATTGAATTCTGTGGTAAATGCCATCATTAATATCTTTATGTCAGAGTTTGCATTAAATGCGAGATTTGACAGTTTTGTCCAGCATAAAAGAGGCTGCTCTGTCCTTGGCATAAAATCACTGGTGTAGACCCAAGCGTAAAATGATCAGCCTGCTTAGGCGTAAATTGATTAGCCTAGTCTTGGGCGTAAAAGAGATTACCCGCTCTGCTTGGTGTAAAAACCGATCACTTATGAATGGGATGACTCTTTCTTTGAAGCACTTTTTACGCTCCTACAGCGGGGGGGAGGACTGTCTGCATGCCATGTATCTTTTGAGCCGCATGGGATGTCTTGAGCCGCATACTTCCTTGGGCCGTGTGACTTTCTGAGCCGCATACTCTCTGAGCCTCATGGGTTTTGTGAGCCGCATGGGGTTTCCTGGCCACATGGTTCTTTCTTTATGATTTCCATGCTTCTACAAGACCCCCTTCAAAGTTTTCAATTTGCAAAATTGAAATACTTTGAATAAGAAGCATGGCTGTGTGTAAGCCGCATAAAGGATTTCGGCCGCATGGATGTCTTGGCTGCATGGAAATTTCTGTCGTATAACCATCTGAGTCGCATAGTTGTTTTCAGCCGCATGGCCATTTGAACCGTATAGGCTCTTTGCCACGTCATTATGCCATGCGTGTAAATCTTTATGGGACAGGATCCCAAGAGCTTAGTCTTTAATCGGCTGGTTTGGCTCGATAGCCAAAGAGTCGATCACGTTGTACGAGGCGTCGGTCCATAATTTTCCGTCTATAAATAGAAGGGCATTTGGACGATCTTTCCTCTTAGACTCTTCTCGACTCAGATTTCTGTCGTGTTTCTTCTTTCTCTGATCATCAGCTGCACATAATTAGGACTAAGTACGCAAACGTGCCAGCTGCACATATATGAAGAATGTTACGACTAAGTACGCAAACGTGCGGGTCGTAACATCTTCTTAGGTTAATTCACCTACACACACTATAACATGAGTAGGTGAATTTTCTTCCATACTCTATAATGCCCCAGTCCCAAAATAGTTAGGACGAAGTACGCAAACGTGCCAGCTGCACATATACGAAGAATACTCCAATACATGGAATCCTCATATACATACATAAGCTGTATATATAATAAATAATAACAGGCCAGAATATAATCACCTAAATCTCATCACAGCTCAACACAAAAGATAACAGATTCCAAATAATAAATGAGCACAGCAAAGAGATAGCCGGATGGACATACCCACTCCAAACAACTATAAAAAATAGTCACAATGATCAAAGTCCAACCTCCGCAAAATAGAAAGAAAAGAGATGTAAAAATGTCCACTAAAATGTCTCAAGGAAATCAAGAAACTAAAAGTCAGCAGGAGATGCCTCGTCATTAATGTAGGATGGATCCAGAGCCGCTCCGTACTCATGCGAAAAGTCGTCTAATCCTGGAGAGATAACCAGGTCCTCAGAGGGACGTAACAAGATATAAGAAAACACCAAACCATATAAATTGTGATATATAATTTAAGAAAAGATGAATGCAAATTGGGTGCCTACCAGTTCTACAGTGATAATGTAGTTACGAACAAACCTTCAACGTTTGGGCATCTGGCTCAGGTGCAGGTAACTCAGGTATGGTCCCATCAGGATACCAGGGACCTCAAAGTATAACATTCTTCGAATATCATAGGCCAGAAGGATCAGGAATAGGAAGTGCATATGTGACCCATACGTTAAGGAAATTGTTCTCCCCACCCAATGCCTAGTAGGGTCACATCCATGACTCCTGAAACCTCTAGTAATTGCCAAGTCTACTAGCATGCAATTCTATTGGCAGTTACTCTTATACGTCCCATACCTCATACGTATTGGTGGCCTGCCGACTACGCGAGCACGTGTCCTACATGTGATTCAAAACACGTGGTAAAGCAAGTGTCAAGGCCGTATGAGATATACCAATACCTCATCAACGAAGGGGTGGTCACTCGACTAAGTCAATGCAAGTAAAATAAATAAGAGCGAGAAAATGACCGTGCTGCATCAATACCATCCTAATCCCTTCCCGGATGCATCGCTGTAGATCACAAATCCTTCCAGTCCTGATGGTAGTGTCATGATAGGTTCCACGGTCAAGCGCTTCTTCAACTCATCAAAAGCGGCTTGACACTCATCTATTCATACAAACTCCTGATCCTTATATCCTTATAAGTTAGTCGAGTCATAGGCCCCACTATTCGAGAGAAATCTTCTACGAAACTTCGGTAGTAACCTGCAAGTCCAAAAAAACTTCTCACCTCGAAAGCTGATGCAGGAGCAGGCCATGCCTTGGCTGCTGTGATCTTCTTCGGATCTACTGATATGCTGTCTCCAGTAACATTGTGTCCAAGAAATGATACCTCCTTGAGAAAGAATTCATACTTATTAAGCTTCGCGTAAAGTCGCTCATTCCTCAATGTTCCTAAAACAATCCGTAGATGCTGCTCATGCACCTCTTGACTCTTAGAGTAAATCAAGATATCATCTATAAAGACGACTACAAATTTGTCCAAGTACTGGTGAAAGATTTTGTTCATTAAATTCATAAAGACTGCGGGAGCGTTGGTCAACCCGAAGGGCACGACCAAGAACATGTAGTGTCCATATCTCGATCGAAAAGCCGTCTTCGTAATGTCTTCCTTCCGAACCTTCAGTTGGTGATAACCCGATCGTAAGTCGATCTTGGAGAATACTTTTGCTCCACTCAGTTGATCAAATAGATCATCTATACACGGCAAGGGATACTTGTTCTTCACCGTCACCGCATTCAAAGCTCTGTAGTCGATAAACATGCGCACTGTCCCATCTTTTTCTGGCACAAAAAGTATGGGTGCTCCTCAAGGTGACGTACTGGCACGAATAAAGCCTTTCTCCAATAAGTCGTCAATCTGCGTCTTCATCTCTAGGGTGACAGGCGATACACTTGAGATGAAATAGGCTCGGCTCCAGAAATAATCTCAATAGAAAACTCAATGTCTCGGTCAGGCGGCAGTCCTGGCAAATCCTCAGGGAACACATCCTCGAACTCAGTGATAACAGGGTACAAAGGGGTGTCCTACATCATCATATGAGTCCCCAATATGGGTGCATCAAAACTCTCTCATTCTTCTTTGGTGAACTCAAACTCCGTCATATTCGGTGGTCCAAAGACGATACTGCCCCTATTGCAGTCTATGAGAGCAAAATGCTGGCTCAACCAGTCCATCCCGAGAACCACATCGAACGTAGGCATAGAAAATACAAGGAGTCGTGCCAGCTGTGTGTGAATTAATTCATATTCTGAGTGTCAGACAACTGGATTAATTCACCTACACACACAATAAAAATTATGACGGATCATCAGACAACTGGATTAATTCACCTAAGAATTATGACATGCCAAGTGTCAGACAACTGGATTAATTCACTCTTCTCGACCCTCAGAGTTTGATGTATGCTACTAGTATCCGAAAAATGGGTGCGGGTCGTAACATCTTCTTAGGTTAATATGCCCCAATCACTATTTAATTTTATTATACAAAATAACATATTATCCTAGAAAATTCCTCGATTAATCCATTTGGGCCTAGAACTCAATAAATCATTGGCTAAATCACATTGCCTACTTAATAATCTTAACTATCCGAGGGGGAAATTGAATAAGAGACTCCTAGTCCTAGTCATTCTTCTAAAATGAAATCAATCCCAATTGCGAATGAGCACTTTCTAGTCGCAGGCTCGCAGTAGTACGACTAACTTAAGTACTACCACGAGTTCGTAATCTTTTGTGAAAATGGACCTGCATGGGCCACTACAAAAACTTGTCACGACCTGTACCCGCTTTTCGGATATGAGACGTGTCCAAGCCAGCCTACACCGCAGAGTCAGCGGTAGAACGCTGTCACGAACAAGATGCTCAAAATCATAAAATATAATATTTATTGCTCACTCACATTTCTAAATTTATTATAACTTTTACAACATTTATATTTAAAAAAAATACAAGATTCTTACAATTAATGAAAATGATACCACTTCTATCTAATTTCTAGGTTTCTGCCTGCAAGTATGCCTATATCTCCCCATGCTAAGTAAAGCGACAGCTAAACCTGAAAAATGTTGGTTTCTAGTCAGAAATGGAACAAGCACACAAATCGACGATAAATCGAAAACATAATAGAATTCACAAGACATAAAAATAACATATGTGAGTTGATCTAGAAAATAAGACCGATATCATGATAAATCACGAAAGAAAGTAGATAACTCTACAACATGATATATCAGCTAGAAAAGAAACATGTAACTAGGATGACATGGCAAGTGATGAAGAAAAGAAGTAAAGACAACTATCTATGTATCTTGAAATACCAGTTTCGACATGTAAACGACTAAGGGGTAAATCGGGCACTCTGTACGTGTCGTGTGCGGCTACTACTCTCCACGAAAGATACGGAGAATAGTTCTGGGTAGTCCACATACCTACTAAGATATTTTCCCTTCCGATAACTCATGGGCTCGAACAAGTCACGAAACACAAAAACACGACAATCACAAAATAAAGTATGTAGAGATCCATGACACTAATCCATGTAACAATGTGTCAACAAGCAAGCGAACATATGCATAAACATGAAATGGAAAGACTACTATGAATCGAAAGAAATCAGAAAGTGCACTTGCCTGAATCCTGGCACAAACCGTAGTCACAAGTCGAGGATGAGGGGATTGCCAATCTAGAAGCTGTCAACCTATAACATACAACGTACCACAAACCATGTACGAAAACCACAAGTCAATTCTAATGTTCTAGTTCTAATTTCATGGAATAAGTGGCTAGTGGGTTGACTAATCTAATTATAGTTAATTCTGGAATAAATTGCTTAAAAACCTAATTTAACCTAATAATAATCTGAATATAATCTAAACATGGAAGTTTGGCCATAAAAAGTCATATTTCCAATTTTGGAAACCATAGCCCACAAATCGAGGCGTGCCGTTGACTATCTAGTCAAACATCATGAACTCTAGATTTTGAAAATGCACCTTGATAGATTTTAGTGCCACAAGTACACTGGAATCAACCTGCCACAAATTTACGTTTTGGTCAAAAGACATCGCCGTTATGGCTAATCGTGACCAAAATGGTGATTCACCGATCAATTTTGAGTTCAACAGAATAACTAAAATACTAGATTAATGAATTAATTTTTGGGAAAATATATGTCGTAGAGCTCCGTGTTAGCTTTCCGAAACTTCAAACTGTTCATAATTTCGATTTCTGGTTCTCCCGAAATCTCAAAAATACCAAAACATGTCAAGTTTCGGACAACCGACAACCTACGAATTTTACAGAAATTACGGTTCATAATTTATAAAAATAAATTGGATATTCAGAAATTATACCTCAATACGAATCCAAAAAAAATGGTATGCTAAAAGGAGGTCGGAGTTGACGGCAATCGCCTCGGGAAGCCGGGGTTCTCTAAAGAATCAAAAACTCAAAATTCGGCAGAAAATAAATTAGGGTTTACTGTTCTGCGATATATATATATATACACACAGTGGGCGGGTACAGTCAGCACCAGCTGACTGGCAGGCGGGACCCCCTTTCAGCACTGTTCGGCTGACATGTGGGCCTACAGCGCTGACTGGGTGTAATGCCTGTGGTTCGTGTTACGTATTTTAGAAATACGTGTACGTATTTTCTTGTATTGTTTCTTGTTTAGTTTTCTTGGCTTGGTTTAAACTCTCGGTTTGGGTTGGTTTGGTTTGGCCGGCTGGTTGCTTGGTCCATCATGGACCAAGGTGAACCCCCTACCTACCACCAACCCATGATATTTATTTCCCCACCAACCTTCTCTCTCCTCCATAACTCTCATTTATTTCTTCTTCTTCTTCTTCCTTCCTCCCCACAACTCCCCAACCCTTAGGCAAGTGCAACTTGCTTCCACAAGAGAACTCATTTTTATGGTTCCATTAGCTTCTTCTCATGATTCTAAGACACATTAGAACTTGTCATTTTCCGTTTTGAGGCTCGATTCTTGTAGATCTAGAGTTTTGCTATTTTCGGATTTTTGGTGGTTTTGATCTATTAAACTTCCTTGTTTTCAAGTTTTGATGGTTCCATGTTTTAGAGCATCTCCTTCTACCCAATTTTGACCTTTGGAAAGTTGGATTCGGACTTGTTTTGACCAAGATATGGACAATTGAAGCTTAGATTCAACTTTAGAGTTCTTGCTGTTCTTTCCCTCTGGAGAAGACTGTGAACAATGAGCTAGCTTTTTAGCTTATGCCGCTGAGTCGTACGCTGCTCTTTAGCGAGCGTACGCTAGCCTTTGTACGCTGCTCTTTAGCGAGCGTACGCGTGCCTTCGTACGCTGCTCTTTAGTGAGCGTACGCTCACCTTGATACGCTGCCTGTTGGCAGCATGTCTTGAGCGTACGCTAGCTTGAGCGTACGCATGCCTTGGTACGCTAGCTTAAGCGAGCAAAGCGTACGCTGGCTTGAGCGTACGCTTGCCTATCTTGTCACCCTGGTTCAACCCGAGAGCTTTGTGACCCCCATACGCTGCCTTTTGGGAGCGTATGCTTACCTGAGCGTATGATTACCTGAGCGTATGGCCTTTGGCAGACTTGATCTTATATTAGCTTGTCAGTTTGTTTTATTTTCCTTATTCTGGATCTTCTATAGCCCTGTATATTGATATTTTATTAGATATTTTACGTCCATTTTATATCCTTACGCCTTTTGACCTGAACTTGATAATTCCTGAATTTACTTGATATGTTTGGAAATGATACCTGAGCATGACACGATAGTGACCCGTAGTGGTGCACTCCTGACATAATGACCTGACATGACCTGATAGTGGCCCGTCGTGGCGCACTCCTGACAAGAACACTTGACATGATATATCTGATAAGCTGTTGCGACGGCTACCTGACATGACATGACTTGACAAGAATGAACATCCTGGACACCGTGGGTGATTGTGCTTGTACAAATAAACCAGTCCTGTCTTGCATCATGTCTAGGAGGGGACTCCTGAGTACCACGGTCAGGAGTACCTACTAAAATGGACTAAGGTTAACAACTAGATCAATACATTAGTCATGAAGAGATTTTCCAGCTACAGGCAATCCCGTTACCTGGGCGCGCTTGGGATCTGTAGCCTGCCGTCGAGTAGGGCACATTTCCAGCACACTGTCATGTGTTGTACCCTTCAAGCTACTTAAGGGTACATGCGTTTCCTGGACGATGTACCCACCTGAATTCAACCCTAATCTTTCGACCTGGGTGACCTGGATGGTCTGCAGGGCTTGTGGCTGTGGAATAATCTCACTGCATCTTGTTAGTAATTAGGATTGTGATAACCCTAGTTAGTTAAAGTATCAAGCCGTAGTTCTTGCTTGGCCGTGAAATGATTGGATGGAGTCTAACCAGTCTAGTCTTGTCCTGATCCTGTTCCAGATTATTGAACGACCAGAATGCTTGTATTTATTTTACCGATAAATGGTGAGAATTCCAAGCTCTGTTCAGACGAAGGGTTACAACCTCGGTCCTTGTTTGGTTTACGGGTTGTAACCTGGTTATCTGAATAGTTCCATGGTCATCTCGTCGTATATCGTCCTGGCATGTTTTCCTTAATTCCAGTTTTTACCATTTATTTATATGCCTGTCTTTACTATATTATTCATATTCCTGTGCTGATTGCTGGTTTTAGTTCTTAAGTGAAGCTCCTTTGTGGCACTTGCTCTTTCTGCGGTCTGACCCAGCTGGTTTTGTGTGGCCAGATTTCGAAGCAGCTCCAGAGGATCTACCGATCTCCCAGCCAGATGGTGGCCACTAGACGGAACCCTGGCAACGAGTGGGTTATCTTTGGCTCTCCCGCTCTATTGTGAAAATATTCTTTTGAGGCGTTTAGCCGACGAGCACCTGTTTAGCTCGATTGTACTTTTACTTACTGTCTGCCTACGGGCTGTAACATGATTAACAGATCCTAGGGTTGATCATGTATGACTAAACTCTTGCTAGTCCTAACATTTTGTAACGACTAGCTTCATGATCAGCTGAATATGTAATATTTGGGATGCCTTATTATTGTATATTTGATGATCATACATCTTGTAACATTTACTTACTTGCTTGTGATTGAGACACTAGGCTTGTTCATGACCTTAAGAGACTGTTGGTTTGTAGATAAACCCTCATGTATCTAGACAGCCGTGACCGTATAGCGAGGTGGGTTACAGTTCAATATACGTAGCTGGCTATGTCTGCCCCCGCTCTCCAGTATTCTGGTTCTGGGGCGTGACACTGGGTGATGACTGTGTAATTAATTTTCCAGAAATTGATTTAAAATGATTTTAAGGCCAAATAAACTCAAATAAAATCCTAAAAATTCCTAAAACATTATAGAAAATATATCTAACCTTCTAGAATATAAATAGAAATTATTTACATCATAATAGTCCCAATTGGCCTCATAATAAAAATTGGAAGCCTTAAAAATATATAAACTTTAATAAATAAATACTTAAATATTCCCAAAAATTATGGAAAAGTTCTAGAACATATAAAATAGCATAATGAACCCTAGAAAAATATTTGGGGTCAATATTTGCTCTTAGACTAGCACAATAAATTTCAGAAGTCCTAGAAAATATGTTTTTCATATATTTAATTATCAAATTAATTCCAGAAAATACCAAAAAATCTAGAAAATTTAGATAATAGTTTTTGAGGTTCTAGAACCTAAATAAAATACTGGGTCCTAAAAATAACCCCGAATGGCCATATGGTAAATAATAAAATTCAATAAAATATATAAATCTTCACAAAATAGATATTTAAAAGTTATCTAAAATATCTAAAAATTATGATAAACTGTAAAATAGATAAATAATGCTTACTAAGGTCCAAATGACCATAATATGATTATAACTCTCGTATGAGCTTAGGTACGACTCCTAATAACCATAAAAGTAAATCATAATCAAATAAAAAAATAAAAAAAATCAGAAAGTAAGCTTACAGAAGGATTCAAAGACTGGTTGAAGATGGACCTTTTAGTTCATTGGAAGTGGAGGCACTACCAGTCTGTGAATCCTGCTTAGAGGGTAAAATGACCAAAAGGCCTTTTACGGCAAAGGGGTATAGGATCGAAGATGTGTTGGAATTGGTTCATTCTGATTTGTGTGGACCCATGACTATCCAAGCTAGAGGTGGCTTTGAATATTTTGTCACATTTATTGAGGATTGTTCAAGGTATGGATACATTTATTTGACGCGCCGTAAGTCTGAGTGCTTTGAGAAATTCAAAGAGTACAAGGCTGAAACGGAGAATCGTCATGGAAAATGTATCAAGTCATTACGATCAGATCGTGGTGGCGAGTACCTCTTTGGAGAGTTTAGGGATTATTTATCATAGGCTGGGATTACATCCCAATGACTGCACCTGGAACGCCCCAGCAGAATGGTGTAGCCGAAAGAAGAAATAGAACTTTTATGGAGATGGTTAGATCAATGTTGAGTTATTCGAATTTACCAGATTCATTTTGGGGATATGCCTTAGAGACTGCAGCTTATATTTTGAACTTGGTTCCTTCTAAGTCAGTACCTCTTACTCCTACGGAGCTGTGGATTGGCGTAAGCCTAGTCTAAAATATGTTCGAATTTGGGATAGTCCAACACACGTGCTTAAAGGAAAAGCAGATAAATTGGAATTTCGTACAGAAGTATGCTTGTTTGTAGGCTATCCAAGAGGAACAAAAGGAAGTTTATTTTATAGTCCTAAGGATCAGAAGGTTATTGTTAGCACCAATGCCCGATTCTTAGAGAAAGACTATATGATGAACCATAAACCCACAAGTAGAGTTGTTCGAGAAGAACTGAGTGGAGACACCAAGTACTTTAGTTCCAATAGTACAAGAGGATGAACCACAATTAACTGCACGTGTCACAAATGTTATACCACAACCGATAGTACCTCGTCGTAGTGGGAGGATTGTGATACAACCTGATAGATATATGTTCTTGGGAGAGTCGTCAGACTTTTTTCCTGAAGAACAAGATTTTGATCCCTGTACCTACAATAAAGCACTCCAAGATAAAGATGTAGAGTCTTGGCAAAAATTAATGATATCTAAAATAGAATCTATAGATTCCAATCAGGTCTGGAAGCTTGTAGAACCACCCGTTAGTGTAAAAGCCATTGGATGCAAGTGGGTCTATAAGAGAAAAAGAGGATCAGACGGTAAGGTTGAAACCTTTAAAGCTGGGCTTATTGTAAAATATTTTACTCAAAGAGAGGGTATCGATTATGAGGAAATATTTTCTCCAGTAGCCATGCTTAAGTCTATCCGGATTCTTTTATCTATTACAGCTCATCTCAATTATGAGATTTAGGAAATGGATGTCAAGACAGCTTTCCTTATTGGAAGTCTTGAGGAAGACATCTATATGAAGCAACCAGATGGGTTAATTGAAAAGGGCCAAGAACATCTTGTTTGTAAGCTCAATAAGTCCATTTATGGATTAAGCAAGCTTCCAGATCTTGGATCATATGTTTTGATCAGGTGATAAAATCTTATGGATTTGATTAATGTCAGGATGAATCATGTGTATACAGAAAGTATGACAAAAATATGGTGGTGTTCCTAGTACTTTATGTGGATAACATCTTGCTCATTGGAAACAATGTGAAGGTGTTATCTGATGTAAGGGTATGGTTATCCAAACAGTTTGATATGAAGGACTTGGAAGAAGACGTAGGTCACATCCTTGGGATCAAAGTTCTATGAGATCACAAGAAAAGGATGTTGTGCTTATCCCAAGCTTCCTATATCGATACTGTACTAACTCGTTTTAGTATACAAAATTCTTAGAAAGGTTTCTTACCTTTTAGACATGGAATTGCTCTATCAAAGAAGTAGTGTCCGAGGACACCTAAAGAGATCGAGAAGATGAAAGTAATTCCTTATGCTTCAGCAGTAGGAAGCTTAATGTATGAAATACTATATATTCATACTATATACGAGACTAGACATTTGCCTTGCCGTAGGCATGGTCAGCAGATATCAGTCTAACCCCGAATAAGAGCACTGGACTGCCGTAA
Source organism: Iris pallida (assembly GCA_029216955.1). Lineage (NCBI taxonomy): Eukaryota > Viridiplantae > Streptophyta > Magnoliopsida > Asparagales > Iridaceae > Iris > Iris pallida. Next base: position 335,349 of record JANAVB010015920.1, read on the forward strand.
AGCATATTTTGAAGTACTTGAAAAGGACTAAAGAGTATATGCTATTTACTGGGCAGATAGTTTAGTTCCCTTGGGGTATACAGACTCAGATTTTTAGTCAGATAGGGATTCAAAAAAATCTACCTTAGGTTATGTGTTTACTTTGGGAGGTGGAGCCATTGTGTGGAGGAGTATCAAGCAAAAATGTATTGCTGATTCCACCATAGAAGCCGAGTATATGGCAGCCTTTGAGGCAGCCAAAGAAGTAGTTTAGCTCAAAAACTTCTGTTGGACTTGGATGTGGTACCTAGTTTGCCTAAGTCTATTACACTTTATTGTGATAATAGTGGTGCAGTTGTAAACTCGAAGGAACCACAAGCCCATAAGACAGGTAAACACATTGAGCGCAAGTACCACCTGATACGAGATTTCGTAAAGAAAGAAAAGTTGCTGTGATCAAGATAGCATCAGCCGACAACCAAGCTGATCACTTTACAAAGAGCTTACCAGCTAAGGCTTTTGATAGTTATGTTGAGGGAATGAGAGTCAGATGTGTAGCAGCTTGGCTGTAAGTATAAGTGAGATATTTGTAACAGTATACTGAAAAGTAATATTTTGAGTATAAGTGGAAGATTGTTAGGGTTATATACTAAAAGCATCACTTTTGTAGTAACTTTATTTCCTGAAATTTTGAATGAGAATCATATGGGCAAATATTTGCATATTGTTACAAGTGTTAATGCAAATGTTGATATTTTATATTGCAGATAATATGATGTGTGGTGTCACACAGAAGATCATATTATCAGTTCCCTATGGAATATATAAATAGTTCACAACCTAGAGGGACTTGGACAACCGATAGGTTTACATTAGTACACTGTGTGTATTGAACATGACCACTTGAGGTTGTTCTCTTTGTACTTACTACATAAGAGAACAAATACCTCTGTTATTATGGATGCTTGTGCATTTAATCCAGATATAATAATAGACATGTATATGCAATATGCATTACTTTGACTCATGAAAGAGTGAGATTCATTATGGGTCAACAACCTCTATGAATTGGGTAATAATATTGTATGTATGTTGGGCTGTTGATTATAAATGGAATCCATGTCCTAATACATCGGGTTGATGAAGTCCCCTTAAGGAGCTCATAAGGATTGTCATATAAACCCTGTAGGTGGATTATATCTGACATGACAAATAAAGTTGAGTGGTACTACATAAGGATAAAAGATGCCGAATCAATATAGTTGTCAGTAACTTAATTTGATCGATGGACATTCGATATCTTAACATAGGGAGCCAAACAAGCATATAATAAAAGGAGCCCACAAACATAATTTGGGATTAAGGAGGTTGTGCAACAATAACTCATTAGTGGACCGAGCTATTGTTAATGGGTCTAGATTGTGTGTTCGGTCTTAACACGGGATATCCAGATCCGTTAGGAGGCCTAACCCTAATTTTTCTCATGGTTCCTGCCGTAGCCTATATATATCCTCTGTTCTTTGGCCGCCAAATTACTGATCAAAAATTTGAAGTTTTCTCTAAATTTGTGATTCACGTAAGGAGAGAAAGAGAGAGCTTCCAAGGAGAAGAAAAGGTTGGGAGATCGTCGCCCACACGACGTCCAACTCGAGGAAGGAATACGTGCAGAAGATCTTGGGGTCGTCCGCTCGAGATTGCCAGGAACTACTTGTCTTCTTTCCACCACAGGTATAATTTGTGAACCCTAGTTTCTGCCTATGAAGGGTTAGAACACGTATTAAATCTGTTTAACTTTCTATCGATCAATACGCACACAAAAGTAAGGGTCCTGGGACTCCCCAGTTCCATCACTTAACCTCCTAATAAAATTACCCACATGGTTCCATCCTTAGGGTCACCACCCCATATGCATATCTCAATAACACACACCAGGTATATATTGAGATACACTTCATGGTGCTTTTCCAATGTGGGACTAAACGCTAGGTATTTGTTGAGAGCAAGCTCTCTCTACATGTTCAAGAAAAAGCTCCAACAATCTCCTACATATCTCGATATATGGATTTGAGTGTTCTTTACAGTAACTGTCAATCATGTATTAGGATAGATGTCGCTGACGACTTGAATCTTCTCGCATAGGTCAAACAATAGACTATAATACAAGAATGGACTAGGCATTGAATTCTACACCATAGCTGCAATTCTTTCCGCTCACATAATATAGTCACATATGCTTTTGGCTGAACATTAAAGGCCCTATGCCAGCTTAGCTTTAGTATATTATTTTGGGCATTTACAAGTTTACCCTCAAGAGACGGCCTGCTATCTCTGTCTATACACTATAGGTGAGTTCTTTATTAAAAAGACAAGGCATGAAGCCTTGCGCTTCCCTTGCGGGGCTACATCGCTATGGTATGGCCTAAAGCCGAGGTATTACCCCTAGCCCAGGAACCTCATCGTAGTGTCATACTACTGTAGCATGAGGTCACAAGTCACTTTGTAGTGCCGAACTACCCAGCTTGAAGCCTTAGGCTTCCTTGCGTTGTTACGCCACAACGACATGGCTTGCAAGGCCGAGGCTTTACCCCTATCCAAGTACCTCATCGTGGTGTCGTGCTACTATAACATGAGGACATCCTCCTATTTGTAGTGCTTTCTACAACTATTTAATTTTATTATACAAAATTCCTAGAAAGTTAAACAGATTTAAACAATAGTGCGGCGTCTGGAGGCCATATTGCTTGCCTTAGTCAAATCTGAATTAATCCAGTTGTCTGACACTCAGAATATGAATTAATTCACACACAGCTTAGGTTACTATGAATAATATGTTATTCTGAGTGTCAGATTTTTGTCGTGTTTCTTCTTTCTCTGATCATCAGACAACAATGGCACCCAGGGCTTCTAAGGTTATAAAGAAGGCTGTGGCGAGGAGTAAGAAATCGGCTTTGTTCGCGACTGTCGTACCCCCCGTTCGTCTTGACGTTCATATTTCCATCGAAGGTAAGGATTATGTGGTCGATTGAGTACTTTGTAACCCTAACAGAGCCCGCTTTGCTGCATACTTTATGACATGAATTTCTCAAACTTCATGGTCCTCATACACGTCCCATGTCTGAGCCGCATGGGGATATATCCCATGTCCAAGCCGCATGAGAATTGTTTCAAACGAGCCGCATGAACACTTCTGACTGTTCTCATTTTCTTCGTCTTTGGTTCTTGCAGTATCACCACCGAATGCTGAGATTGCAGTGTCAGAGGAGCCGCAGCCTTCTGTCATCAACCGGGGGTCTTCCTCTGTTAAAGAGGAAGTGATGAAAGAAGAACCGACGCCTGAGGAGGATGGCACCCTTCTAGGTACCGAGACTGTCGAGGGCGGTGGCGCTGGGAGTTCTGCTTCTCCTATTCCGGACGAGGAGCTCTTTCAACTGCATCCTTCATATGTAAGGTGGTTGAAGGAATGGTATACGCGCTCCTGCAACTAGGGTTTAGGGGTTTCTTGTAGGGTTCTATCTTTTGTCTGTAGTCTTTATTTTGTTTTGCTTTTCTTTTTTGTCTGCATGAAGAACTTTTCCTGTAGTTGTGTGGATGTAACCGATTTATGAATGAATGGAATACATTTGCTGCACTCTTTTGCTCTTAATGGTCATCTTATTGGAACATTTTGTGTGGACCTATTGCCCCTAACGTACCCTGGTTTTGGGTACGGGCAATAAGTTGAAAGGAACAAACATACTTACTCAGAGATATCGAGTACATGGTGAGCATGAAGGTTTCTTCGACGGAGCCTTCCCACTCAGAGGTAATGAGGACATGGTAGGAGTGGGCTCAATGAAGAGGGGTACAAAGAACGACTCAGAGGTAATGAGGACATGGAAGTTCTATGTAGGGGGTGATTTGTTTTTGGCGGAAGTAAAACGACTCAGAGGTAATGAGGACATGGCCGCTTTGAAAATTTGTGCATCGATTACCCTTTTTTGTGCATTGAGAGTGCGGGTAGTGGATCATGAGGGAGGATCTCTTCCAGGAAGCAAGTTCAGAGGTGTGATCATACATGACTTACTATCTGAAAGAGTGACCGGAATGTGAGTTCAGAGGCACCAGCGGGTACGTGACTCGATATTGTGAAAGTGTGAGTTCAGCGGCACCAGCAGGTACATCACTCGATAATCTGTAATGCTGTGGATGTGAGTTCAGCGGTACGGGAGGGTACGTGACTCAAAAATCTGAAAAGTTGTGTGGGTGAGTTCAGGGGTACCAGCGGGTACATGACTCAGAAATCTGGAAAAATGGTGGTCATGAGTTCAGTGGTACCAGCGGGTACATGACTCGGAAATCTGGAAAATTATGAGGGTGAGTTCAGGGGTACCAGCGGGTACATGACTCAAAAATCTGGAGAATATCGTTTAGACATAATATTTCTTCAGGAACTTGCCGTTGACGGGCAACATGAGCAAGTCTCCATTTTGTTTTGCGAGACGGTAGGCTCCGTTGGAGAATACGGCCTCAATGACAAATGGGCCCTTCCATTTTGGCTGGAATTTGTCGGCGGTTTTGTGAGTCATAACCATCGGCCTCCGAACTGCCAGAACGAGCTCGCCTACTTGGAATGTTCTAATTTTAACCTTCTTGTTGAAGGCTCCAGAAATGCGTGCTTGGTATAGCTCGATTCGTTGTTGAGCCAAGAGGCACTTTTCATCTAAGGCCTCCAACTCTTGTAGTCGACGATGGTAGTTAACATCGGTCGTCAACTGTTAAGTGAGGGCGACGCGGAGTGAGGGTATCTGAGTCTCTAATGGGAGGACCGCTTCACTCCCATACACCAGGGAGAATGGTATGTTCCCAGTAGCTGTTCAAACTGTAGTGCGGTACGCCCATAAACATTCACCGAGCTTCTCATTCCAATCGCGTTTGTTGGAAAAGATGAACTTCTTGAGTAACTTGATGATGGTTTTGTTGAATGCTTCTGCAAAATCGTTGGCTGCTGGATTGTACGGTGTCGAAGCAATATTCTGGATGCGATGCTTGTCGCAGAATCGATAGAAGGCGTGGATGATCCTTCGGGGCAGTCCAAAGCGATAGATAACATGATGCTTGAGGAAGGTGATCACGTTTGAAGTCTTTACTTCTGCAAGCGGAACTGCTTTCGCCCATTTGGAGAAGTAATCCGTGATCACGAGTATAAAGCGATGTCCACGGGAGGAAGGTGGAGTAATTGGACCGATGATGTCCATTTCCCATGCTTCAAATAGCCAGGGTGCCACTGTCGGGTGTAGAAACTTGGACGGTTGGTGGATGAAGTCCGCGTGGACTTGGCAGGCTTTGCACTTTCTTGTATAGTCTATCGCATCTGCTACCATCATGGGCCAGTAGTAGCCCATTCGACGGAGACGATCTTGTAATTTGGGGCCAGGCTGATGGGCTCCGCAGACGCCGTCGTGAGCTTCGCGTACGGCTTCTTTGACTTCTGAGCTTGACAGACGTCGAAGCAATAACCCATCGTAAGATCGCCGGTACAGCATTTTTGTTTCTGTATCATAGAAGAATCTGAGAGAACGCCTTCTGATGGAAGTAGCCTCCTTTGGGTTTTCGGGCAGGATGTCGTAGACTATGAAGTCTATGAATGGTTGTCTCCAGTCTGGCATTTCGTCGGTCGTCTGGGCAGAATAACTCGCCACGACTTGAACGTTATTCTTGGGACAGACCAATTCGTGGCCTATCACGTCAACCGAATGATGAGTCTGGTTCGGCACTACTAAGGAAGCGGCAAGCCCTGCCAGGGCATCGGCTTCGATGTTCTGGAGTCTAGGAACGTGCTCGATGAAAAATCCCTCAAATGATGAGATAATATTGATTGCCATTTGGTGATAGGGGATCATGTCTTCTTGGCGGACTTCGTATGAACCTCGGATCTGATTGACGATTAACTGCGAATCGTCGTACGCTTCAAGATATTCTACCCCCAGCTCTCTTGCGAGTTGAAGGCCGATGACCAAAGTGTTGTACTCAGCCACATTGTTAGAGCAGGGTTCCATGAAGGAGTAAGCGTGATTGATCACTAATCCGGAGGGAAAATCAACACCACCCCGACTCCAACGACGATGTTGCCCTTGGGTCCAGTTCTCGAAGCACCGTCGAAGAACATTCGCCATATATTTTCGTGGGAGGTCACATGCGAGTCGGCGACCTCATCTAGAATTCCTTCATATATTGTGGATGACTCCGAACCTGGGTGGGCTGTTAGAAAGTCGGCCAAGGCTTGACCTTTAACAGCCTTTTGCGGGATGAAGACCATATGATAAGGAGACAGCAATATTGCCCATGTAGCGAGGCAGGAGCTGAGTGACCCTGGTTTAGTCATGAGGACTCTGAGAGGGTTGACTCGTGAGATCACATATATGGTTTGTCCTGTGATATAGTGCCGCATCTTTTGAATGGCAAACACCAGGGCGAGGCATTCCTTCTCCACAGCAGTATATCTGTATTCTGGCCCGATCATCATTCGGCTGAGGTAATATATGGCTTGTTCATGGCCTGCGTCGTTGTTTTGTACCAACAAAGCGCCCAGGGAATGCTCCATTGCTCGTACATATAGCAGGAATGGTTTTCCAGCAACCGGGGCCACCAGGACCGGAGGATTCGACAAATATTCTTTGATACTGTCGAAGGCGCGTTGGCATTCTTCGTCCCATACGAACGAGACGCCTTTCTTCATGAGATGGGTGAATGGCCGACATCGCCCGGAGAGGTTAGAAATAAACCTTCGGATGTAAGCTAGCCTCCCTTGAAGGCCTCTGAGTTCGCGGAGATTACTTGGGGGACCCATCTCCATAATTGCCTTCGTCTTCTCAGGGTCTACATGGATACCCTGGGCGGTGATGATGAAATCCAAGAACTTTTCGCTGGATACACCCAGGAAGGACTTCGTAGGGTTCATTTTCAAATTGTGCGCTCGCATTAGTTCGAATACCATCCTCAGATCCTGCAGATGGTCTCCCTTATAGCGACTCTTGACGGCGATGTCATCAACATAGCACTCTACCGTCTTGCTTAAGTGGTCTCTGAAGATGATGCTCATGGCTCTTTGATATGTGGCACCGGCATTCTTCAAACCGAAAGGCATGACTGTGTAGCAGTATGTGCCAATCGGTATTCGGAATGATGTATACTTTTCGTCGTCAGAAGACATCTTGATTTAGTTGTACCACGAGAAACCATCCATGAATGACATACGTTCGAAGCCGCAGGTGTTGTCAATCATGTTGTCTGTGATAGGAAGGGAGAATTCATCTTTGGGACATGCCTCGTCCAGATTGCGGAAGTCGATGCAGATTCGAATCTTTCTATTCTTCTTGAGGACTGGTACTATGTTGGCGACCCAATCCGGATGTTGTTCCTCACGAATGAAGCCGCTGGCTATCAATTTGTTGACTTCGACCTCGATCGTGTCCATGATGCTCGGGCGAAAGCATCGCTGTTGTTGTTTGACCGGCTTTGCATCTGGTCTAATGTTGAGTTTGTGAAGAATAATATCGGGATTTAACCCCCGGCATATCTTCGTAGCTCCAGGCAAACACATCTATATATTCTTTGACAAGTTCCAGCAACGATTCTCGCTCTCCGTCTGTTAGGCTTTTACTGACGAAGATCGGTTTTGGAGAAGATTCGCGGCCGAGATCTACTTGTATGACCTCGTCTTCAGTAGGGGGTTCTTTCTGCTCGAACCGCTTTTCCCATTGTTCATCCAGCTGTTGGGCCCACGGCTCTAGCTCGAGGATTTCGGGGATGTCTTCATCTTCTTCATAAGCGTCGGCGAATGCCATGTTGACTGACAAGACTTGCCAAAATATGTCTCCGATGCTGGTATCTGAGTGAGAAGTTGGTGACCCGCTTGAGTGTGACTGCCAGTCACATTCTTCATCTGAACTCTCAGGGGTTGTCGTGGGGGTTACATACCCTAACCCACATCGGGTTTTGCTATAGTAGTCCCGTGGTTTGCCAGCCGAAACTGTTCGCTTCAAAGGTAATCGTCGTCCAGTACCGTAGTTCAGGCCTGGCGTTGTCTCCAAGTTATATCCCTGTTTCTGTATAAGATATTTGGATTGGGGGCTATAAAGATACAAAGGCAGTCTCCCAGTATCTGACCCAAGGTCAACTTCCTCTATGGTGAAGGGATACGGATCGTCCTTCCGGCCGAAAATGATTTGATGGTCCCCTTCCTCAATTATGCGGTAAGCGTCTTCCACTGGTGTAATCTGGATTATGGTGCACACATTTGTCACCTGTGTGTGTAGGTGGGTGCCTATACCGTGTTCCATAGCATAAATTGTACAAAGCTTGTTAAGCTCGAGGTAGTTCAAAGATATCCCTTTATTGATGAAGTAAGGTATCTTTTGTAGGGGGATTACATCATCCGCGGAGGGAACACCAGTGTGGGTAGCCACATACTTGGCTAGCTCCGATTCCTCATCGGCTACCCCTTGTATAAACGACGACTAAGAGGACGACCTGGGCAGCCTGATCGTCAGAGGTTCAGCTGGTAAAGCGGAGCGAGGAGTTGTTGGCAGACTAGCGACCCCCGGTCTGGTACTTGATGTTGGGCGGGGAGTGGTTGGTTCGCTAGAAACTCCAGGCCTTCCATCGGGGTGACGACCCTTCTTGGGAAGGCGTTTCATCATTGGCTTGTCAGAAGGATTGAGCTTCCCTGTTTGTGGCCTGCTGACTCTCGGCAGCCTGATTGTCAATGGTTCTGTTGAGGGTCTTGGCATTTGGCCAGTCCTTGGCAACCGGATGATCATCTTCTCTTCCTGTGCCGAGAGGCTGATTGCGTCCTTACGCAGAGTGACGGTAAAGGGTACAGATTTGCCGAGTTTGCAAGCTTGGAGGTGGATCGTCAGAGATTCTTCTGATCCTGTGGCTATCTCGGTATGAGCTTATACGTCTCCTTCATCAAGGTGCCTTTTCGACTTTTCGTATAGGTAGGAGTCTGAGTAGTAGGATTCGACCCCTTTAAAGTGATCGATATCAGTAAATTTCGTCCTCACGAAGCCGTATTTATCGACATATTTGAAGCACTGGTGTAGTGTGGAAGGCACGATCATATAATCATGTATCCACGGGCGCCCCAAGAGAATGTTGTAAGAAGTATCTGCATCTATGACGTAGCATGTGACTTTTGATTGGAGATCGCCAATTTGACACTTCAGACGAATCTTTCCAATAGGATAGCTCCTGCCCGAATTGAAACTGCTGATGGCAGTGCTTGTAGGCGTCAGGCGATGCATTGGGATGCGGAGATGATGTAGCAGACCCTTCGGGATAATGCTTATGGAAGAGCCAGGGTCAATGTGCATCTGATCCACTTTTACGTCGCCGATGTACCCAGTATAGTATAACGGGCGATCGTGTAGGTTGGTTTTGATGAGCATGTCCTGCAGAGTGAAGACAATATTGGGCATCGCTCCCATACAGGCACTGTCTTGGAGATCTGCAGGCGGGTCCTCTCCCGTGAGGTTGACCTGAGCCAGGTACGCGTCGGCATTTTGGAGTGCATCGCTCAAAGCTGCACGAACATCCTTCGAAAGTCTCAGAATCTCGTATAATGACAGCTTGGCTGGTGTGTTGGCCAACTGCGCTAAGATGTCGAAGTTGTAGGGCTTCTCCAGCCCTTGTGGTATCTTCTTTCGGAGGGATTTGTCAAAGCGAGTCTCCTTCGGCCTAAGCTTATCAGTCGTCGGAGGCTGAGCTGGTCCCGGAGTGTCAGTTACAGCGGGTTGATGATCTTCAGCCGGGTTGTCAGCCACGGGTTGGGATTGTGCCCCAGACCGTGTGACGACGGCTGTAGCTTCTTCGATATCTGCCGAGATTGTACGGCAGGACCTGGCTTTTCCGCTCTTCTTCTTGCAGATGGAAGATAATGTGGGCCGAGTCACTTCCGATATAAAGTCTGGATGGACCCACATGTCCTCCCCTCGTGATGTGGTGAGAGGGACTAGACCAGCAGCCGGATCTCGGAGAGGTGGAAGATTAGCAATCTCCATTGTCGCCGGAGGGATGGAGACCATACCGTCTTGAGTTTCCGTCGGAGGAAAGCTGCCGAATTGTACTGACACCATATTGGCTGCGACTGTTACCTCTTCGAAATCGATGGCCAGAGCGTTCGAATCGATGAGATTTTGGATGTACCGTTTTAGTTGGTAGCAGTCGTGTGTGGCGTGGTGGATGTAACGATGGTAATGGCAGTACTTTGGGTTCTCCATGTCCGCCTGCCGCGATTCCCGTCTTGGTGGAGGAAGCTGAATTCTGTCTCCTTGTATGAGCATGTCCAAGATGGGCTTGATATGCCCATCTTCGAAGGAGTAAGTGATTTGCGGCCATTATTTGTCTGCCGGCTTTGGCTCAGGTGTCTGGACTATGTCGGCCACCATAGCCTGCTTACCCCTGCTGTCCCGATTGTTGGAGGGGCTACCCCTATTGTCGTTGTTAGGATGCTTGCTCTTGTTCTCTCCGTCCGAGATGTGCAGTCCCAATTGGCGGGCCTTCCTCAATCGTTCTTCTGCGCTAGTGGCACTGATGATGAACGTTTTCCAGTCCTTGAATTGACTTTTGCCCATCCAGAGACTAATTGTTGGGAGCAATCTCTTTTGGCAAATTTTAATTAAGGAGGAATCCGGATTTCCAGATGGCAGCTTCATTGCGATTTGGCAAAATCGCTCAATATAGTTCCTTGTCAGCTCCTTCTCTCCTTGGACGACGTCCATGAGAGTGGACATTGTGACGTCCTGTCCTATTTCGTAGAATCTTTCCAAGAACATGCGTTTGAAGCTGGCGAAGGAGTGGATGCAGTTGTCTGGCAAGTTGCGGTACCAGTCGAAGGCGACCCCTTCCAATGCCCCAATGAATAATCGTATGAGGATGGCATCGTCATAGGGCAGATGGTCGGTAGTGACCTCGAAATAAGTGATGTACCGACTTGCTGAGGTCTTGCCATCATAGGGATTGATATTGAACGGCTTATATCTTGGTGGGAATGGAACGTCCCTCTAGGCGACAGGGTACGGTTGCCGTATTCTGAGGTCTTGAGAACTTTCTCGAGCATGAAACATGGCTCGGTGCTCCTGGACCTCTCTTCTCGCTTCGCGGGCCTCATCTACGACGGTGGGGGCCATTATTTCAGGAGGATTGCTGCCCGGGTTTGGTGTCGTTGAATTTGAGTCTGCATTGATCGCGGGACCCGTACTTGTTTGGCCGGGCGTCCCTTCTTGTAAAGCTGGAAGGGCCGCTTTGATATCGTCCACAGATTTGACCAAGGCAAGCAATATGGCCTCCAGAGTGTCGATGCGTTAGCGATCACCGGAACCATCTTCGCTGCTATCCGTCATAAAGACCATCTTCACATAAGGGGAGATGGACGGAGCGGTGGAAGAAGCACCCTCCGAATCATACCCATGTACCGAGAAATCATCGGGATATGTGGAAATATTCACCTCGGGTTCGGACTCGGAAGGAGCAGTACCCCCAACTTCAGAGCTTGCTTCATCTTGAGAGTCGTGGACGCCTTCGGAGATGTCGAGGTTTGCTGCATCTGATGGGAGAGTTGTTTCCCCTGACTCGTCTGCTTGGAACATCGAATTATTATGGAGGTTGGGAGGAGTGCTACCCCCAGTCCCAGCAACCCCCTGTGTTGTGGACGACGAACCTCCTGCTATAGCAGATTTTGTCTTAGAACGAGTACCCTAGAAAACTCTAGTGGTGGGCATCCGCTTAGACGATAATCTTTTAGTTACAATGGTTGAAATCTTCGGGCTGGGAATATTTGTCTTCTTCCCTCTCCCATCAGTAGGGACTTTCTGAGCAGAGTTGCAGGGGATGACGAAAAATACTTCGTCTTCGGAAGACGGCTATTGCAGTCTTTGAAAGACGGACTGCCGGTCTTCTTGCACCATTGCATTATTACAGCAGCAGTTGACGATGATTTGGGTGCAGTGACATCCATGAGACGACTCTTGGCATCCTGGGGCACCTTCTCTTTCCTTGCGTTTGTGGAGGATGGCCCCACGCAAGTCAGACGGGTCCGACTCGACCATGTTTGCTCCCTGGATTTTGGGAGACTTTTGGGAACCTCTCTGTCCATTTGCCGTCGGAAGCTGGACTTGAGTGGCTCTATACAACTTCCCATCAGAGGCCCGCGTAACAGTACACGGGACGCTCGGAGGTCAGAGGTCGGATCAACGGACCGAGCTTGCCAAGCTCGTGCTGCCTTAGACTTCTTCACTCTAGCGCGTAAGGGCATATAGTAGGAAGAATCTAAGTAGTGCTGGATAGAACCAGACATGTCTTCTTGAGAGCACAGGAGATTAGGACCATAGGAGAGGCGGTTGAAGACAGAGCTACGCTGAGTAGGCGTCATGCGGCTAGGATCAACAATCCTTATGCGGCTGGAAACCTTGGCCGTATGAGTATTCTCCATGCGGCTAGAAATCTTGGCCGCATGAGTACTATGCATTTGGTTAGCGGTCTCAGCCGCATGGTCATCATTCATGCGGCTAGCAATCTGGGTCGCATGAGTCTTCGCTCTACGGCTGGCGCCCTTGTTAGGTTTCTTTCTGAAGCCCATAGAATCACTCTTTGCCCCTGCAAGTCCAGCATCGTAGTGCTTTCCTCTGTCGGACTTGGGGACAACAGAGTCTCCTATGGCTCGAAGTGGGGCCGCATGAGAGTCGCCTTCGCCATTTTGAGTAGCAGAGAGTATTCCCTCGAGGGCCTGGGGAGGAGTGAATGATTTTGGCCTCCACTTTTTGCGAGCCTTCGTTGTCTGGGTACGCTTTTGGACTGGGCCAGCGCTTCCTTCGGAGAGCATTTCTTCGAACGCCTGTTGGTCGAAGCGGACGACCATCTTCTATTGTGTGGAGCCAAGTTTGGCTGCATCCGATTGCGTCACCAACTCCTCAGCCGTGGAAAAGTTTGTCCCCAGCAGAGTCGCCATCATGTTTGCCATGAAATATAAAAGAGCAGAACAATTATCGGAGGACTGAACTTTTACTTCACAATACAAACTTCGCTTGTACAAAGAAAGCCTAGGGACGAAAACCTAGGTACAGCAGTCTAAGTACAATTGTTTATTTTAGATTCTGGAGGGTGACGATAGAGGCTCGAGAAAGCTACGGTAGCTCTGCCTTACTCCTTGGACGATCGGTATGCAGCCTTGGCTCCAGAAGATTGTTTGGCGTTGAAGAAATGCTCTCTCAGCTCTCTCTCTCTCTCTGCTTCTTCTCTCCAAGTATTCTGGTGCTCTCTCTGATCTCGAAAAAAAGGGGTCCCCTCTGCAAGGGAATGTCACCTTGCTATTTATAAGAATGGGAATGTAATCATTAGGGTTTGCAATGATTCCCCTTAGAGTGGCGGTGGCCTGTTAATTGATTAATCTGGGCCATTAATCTTGAGTGTGATGAATCTGGGCCACTTATTGTAGATTGCACCAAATCCCATCAGTAATTAATGCTGATTGGAATGAATCTTCGTGATGATAATTTGCTGATGTCTGCGAATCTGGGTGAATAAGTTTAATTCATTCTCCTGCCACGTGTCCCAGATTATTGGGATTCGATCCAATCTTTGATCGCAATGAATCTAGGAAATTGATTGGCTTTGTGACACGTGTCCTGGGAGCCACTGAGAGGATGGAGCCGCATAAGCCTAATTCGATATGGGCCACATAAGGCAATCTCGGCCTGAGCCGCATAGGAAGTCTTTGCTTGAGCCGCATGGGGAGGCCTTCATTTGAGCCGCATAGGGTTGATTCGATCTGGGCCGCATAGGGCGACCTGGGCCTGAGCCGCATGGGGAGCTTCTACTCGAGCCGCATGGAAAGTCTTCGCTCGAGCCGCATAAAACGTCCACGTGGCAAGGCCACGTAGCATTTTCTGGATCTTAGGGGATTTGTGTCAGAGATCTCCTTCTTTTTCCTAGGGGTCTGTCATTATGACAAAGTCATAATTACCTCTTTTGTGTCAGGGCTGTCACTTCGTCAGAGCTGTCAGCCGTCAAAGTAATTAATGCAGTATAGTGGCGGGGGGGAGGACTGTCTGCAAGCCACGTGTCTTTTGAGCCGCATGGGATGTCTTGAGCCGCATACTTCCTTGGGCCGTGTGACTTTATGAGTCGCATACTCTCTGAGCCTCATGGGTTTTGTGAGCCGCATGGGGTTTCCTGGCCGCATGGTTCTTTCTTTATGATTTCCATGCTTCTACACTAGCTAGCAAGGATTGGGAGCAATTTGACCATAGGAATTGATGTAGGATCTATTCAAGGGCTTTTTCATTAAGATTTCATCCCTCAATAGGTAATGACCTCTAAACCTATTAATTTCCTGATTTTCCACCTTAGATGCATTCATTTAGGGTCCCACTAGCCTTAGGCTAAGCTTGGTAAGAAATTGAATCCATTTGATGCCCGTATCATGGGCGTATCGCTTCGTATCAGAGAGAATACTCAAGTGTTCGCCTCTTAGAACTTTTTGTTCTTGAATTTCTAAATAAATTACATATTCGGATAGCCTATTATGTGTAGATTGCTATGGTGTGTGATTGAGTCAAATTTTGTTTTGTATTCCGTGTCCAAATGGACACGGGGATGCTCGTGGATACTACGTTGCTGTGCCCTGCTACTGCGTGT